>JAULUF010000025.1:34227500-34260000 GCA_031834385.1 Semotilus atromaculatus
GTTCAATAGGGTTACCATCTCTGGAAATACACTGTAAAGCAGGTCTATATGACTTGAAATGTCTCGATATGTTAAATGAATGTAGAGCTCCACCTGTTTTATCCTCCACCGTTGTAGTTGACAGTTGGTGGGAGTAAGTTTGTGCGTACGTCAGGTGTGGTTACCGAGGCCTCAGATGAAAGTGTGCTTCCGTAGTAACGAACGCTGGAGACGTTTCTACATCTGCTAAGATCACTGCACCTGTCTTCTTTTTTTAACCACTCACACACTCACTCTCTGTCCATCTGAGAGCTGCCGTGATGTCAGAGCAGTGCGTGACCAATCCCATCAGCCCATGAAAGGAAATGGGTTTGTGCCAGTGAAGTGTGTTGGGCAGTAAACTAAAATCCCAAACAGAGCCTCTATTCAACCTCAAACTGCACACGGCACTCTGTTTCTGAGATTTTTCTGCCCCTCAAATTTTAATATTAATGATATCAAAAGTATTCAAAGTAAAAGTAAAAAAAGTAATTTTATTGTACCTTTTTTCTGGTTCTTTCATACTGATCCAGCTACTTTACCTTCAAATATATGCCGAAAATAAAGAAGAAATTATTGTAACTACATGAAAAAGCTGCATTTACCTAATTGAAATGAAATTAAATCATATACATGTGTAATGGTTAAGCCATAAGCCATCATTATTGTGCTCTTGAGCATGTCCCTGTAATAAGTTGTACAGTGTTTTTCTCAAAAACTTCTCATCATGTGGAAATCTGAGTGAATAAAGAGTCTCTTTTATTATTATCTCTGGTCCTTAATTCATTCTCAAGGGCAAGTTGGAGCAGGTGAGATAAAGACCCTTCAATACTGCCCATATCCATTAGACAATACACGAGCCAGAGGCAGTCACCCACCGCTTTGTGTTTTCAGTGTCAGTGTTTGTTACACCCTCTTTGCTTTTCCTGTTCAGGTCTTATGCAGAAAAGTATTAAAAACCAAAAGGGTGTGACAGCCCACAACTGAGTGACTGTGACTGACTTCACTGAGAAATTAGTTTTTGGATGTGTTCTACAAATACTCCTTAACAAAATTATTATATATTTTGAAATATATTTTAGAATATTTTAAGAATGAATAATACATATATAGCATTTCTAGAAATTTTTTTTTTCAAAAATAATCTTTTATGAGTTCACTTGTTTCACAATTGTTAGTCAAACGATGCAACGATCATTCGTGTTTAACTTAGGGGCCATTCTAACAGAAAACCCTTAATGCGATCCGGCCGCTCATTCGCACAAAACAGTGCCTGGCGACTCGAGAACGCAAACCATGAAATAGGTTCCAAGATACAAGCCTTGAAAAATTTATAATAGAGAATTTTTTATTACTTCCACGTAGCCACGTGAACCGGAATTATCCCGACAACGTTTTATCTGTACAGAGGTAAAGGGAAGGGAAGGAGGCCTTCACAGGGGAGAGACTAGTTGACACTTCAGGACTGTGTTGTCGTCGTGTCCAGGTGTGTGATGGCCCTCCTCTTTTTCTTAAATGTGTAAAATAATCATAATAAACAACGAGTAGTTGAGTCCAAACCTTTGACAGACAGTATGCATGTCAGTGCTATTGTGTTCATATGTGCATGCACCTGCATATGAGTGGTTTGTTGTTTGGTTGGCCTAGTTGTAACTCAAACCAAGAAACCCTTCTGACCCAGATGATACATGCATTTAACTCTTGTAAGCACACCGTGTTTTTAAGCAAACATGCATCTAACGGAGGTGTTATGCACTCTGGTTGTTATGCTCTCTGGTTGTATGCAGCTGGAATGTTCTGAAATATAATGCCTGGGTTTTATAGGACAAAAGAACGAGCACAATTTGTGTTAAGAGTGTGATTTAGGAGCGCATATCCCTTGCCAAGCTAATGAAATTCAAACGCAACCGAGTTTTCGCGTGAGGAATTTCACCCGGCTCTTTAAACATGCAGCTCTCAGAGGAGACTTTATTTGAGATTATTCTGGAAGATGGAGTGGAAATAAGGGAGGAGATGACAAAGAAGGGAGGTTATCTGATGAGAACTGCTAGAGGTGTTAAAGGGCAGGAAGAGACCCTTGATTTCAAAACGCAAGCGCCCACGCGTGTGTGTGCCTGTGACAGGATTTGATGCAACTGCAGCTTGCAGGAGTGTGAGAACTGATACAGAGACACATCTATCACGCAGAATAGGTTTCAGTCTTCTTGTTCACACACACACACAGAATTGTTTACTTAGCTATCTAAATGAGGACATACCATAGAATATATATAATATATAATCTTCAGATCTTCTCATATTTGTAAATAATAGAATTTATTCTACTTACTCTTTGTTATCTTACCATCGTTGGGTGGACCAAGTTTCTGAACTTCAAAAAGGCCTCATTAATGTATTGCGGTCATGGTCAAATGTATCTGTCTGACGTCAGAAAGTTGTGGAAGTGCGGAACGAGACATGTTAGCAGAAAGTTTTGAGCTTGAAAAATGATAGTTTTCATGGCACAATGAAGTCTTTTATCTCAAAAGATCAAGGATAAATTGATTCCTCATGATATGAACCGAAAATGTTGAAACACTACGCTTTGACAGAGAAATTCTCCTTTTCCCAACAAGCTCAGCGTGTGTGTGTTACTGGAAGTCTGGGCACATCTCGCTTCTTCAATTAGGCTATTTGCAGAATTTTCCTCACTGTTAAAAATGGCAGAAAAATAAACAGATGATTCACTATAATGTTCCCGTAACACTCCTCCCTCTCCTTTCTGTCTCTGTCTCTCTCTCCTACCCAATGCCTCTCAGACGTTTATCATGGACTGTGAGATGCTTTATTATGCTACTTTATTAAATTAGTCTTTAAAGCAGCTAATGGTGTCTGCTGGGTCAAAGAATAAACACGGAAGTTCACAAACACAGGTTGAGCTTGGAAGATGAGGGATGGAGATATTGAGTGTGTGTTTGTGACTTGTGCATGGGTGTATAGATAATGCCTCTCTTGTCAGCCTTTGTCGAGTTGATCCCTCAAAGAAAAGAAAATATGACTGGGAGGTGAATATTACTAGGACAGAATCATCCTTTATATCCTCAAAGACACTTTTTTTGTCAAACTCTGAGCTGTAGCTCTAGGAACTGCAAGGATTCATTGCATGCATTCTAAAGCAGCCATGCACACATTCAGTGGCTAAATCTGCACTGCATGCTTGACCATTTGTTTTCACTGTAATGAAACGTCTGTTCATTTTTCAAACGCATTCCATTCATTTGCCATCCAATATTGGCTCCATTCATATTTAGCGTCAATGGTGACGAAAGCTGCCACTCGCCGTTAGCGATGTCCACCAGCGTCGCTTTGAAGAAACATTCTTATGATGCATAGATAGCAGAACGATTGTTAATAGCATTATGTGATGATACCACCATTAAAAATTGCAGAACACTCGCACAAATGCAAAAATGTTATCCTCCCAAAGGAAAGAAAAATCTAAGTTCTCAACATCTCAAATGAAGAATCCAACAGCAGATATGATCCCTTTAAAGCATGCAATCAGGCTTTCCCAAAGAGCCAGTAGGAGTTTTATCTATACTTTTATATTTATTTTTGAATTATTATATTATCACCTGCAATATGCAGAACTAGCCTAAGTGTTATATATATGGGTGTGGCATGCATTATTTAATGGATGACACACCTGGCAGGTGTTTTACGCACACACATACATAGTAATGTATGTATGTACACTCCTTTTTTTACAGAAACACAGAATGATATATGTGGAAAAATAACACAGCAAATGATATTGTTAAAAGATTTACATGCCGTCTGAGAGATGTGTGCCAAAATGCAAATACAGTCGAACTCGAAACCCCTGACTATAAACTTCTCTTCTCTTCTCTTCTCTTCTCTTCTCTTCTCTTCTCTTCTCTTCTCTTCTCTTCTCTTCTCTTCTCTTCTCTTCTCTTCTCTTCTCATACAATATAAATCCACCTAGCATCTGTGCTCAAATGCTGCATAAACTTTTCATAGAACTAACTTCACTTTTCTGGGGTATTTTTGCAATGACTTATAACAAAGTGGTGAAATCTTTCTTAAAAACTAATGCTCCTGGTTTGATAGGTTGTTAGATAATAACATTTGAACAAATTTGGATTTGGTGAACAATTTTCACTCAGAAATGGCTAGTAATTTCATTTATAATTACAAAGTAATGGCGAGTAACTTTTTTTTACAGTGCATTTTACGTGCGAATAAAGTGTCTAAATATTTCTGGGGCCAATTTATCTATGCTAAGCATGGAGAGCGTTCATCATTTCAAGATGCCTGTGCTTCTGTTGTTTGTGTGTGGGGGGTCCCGTCTATCAGGTTTATCAACTCCGCAGGTAAACATTAATGAGGTATTATTCTATTGGCAGCACTATCAAAGTAAACACACAGCCTCAGTCAGCCCGCGCCTGGGGGAGGAGAGGGTGTGGTTTTTCTCATGAAAGATGCCATCAACACAACATATTTAACGAAAGTAGAATACACAAAACACACACACACACACACACACACACACACACACATACACACACACACACACACACACACACACACACACTTCAATCTACTATTGTGGCGAACATGCACATTAGTTTTCAGCATTATGGGACGGTCACTTATTTTGCTCATATGTGACTTGTGATATGTGTTTTTCTCATGACAGTGTGAACAGCCCAAACCACATGGAATCTGATCTTTTCAATTCTGATTTGTGCCACTTCCATAAGTGGTCCTAAATCTGATACAGGTCAGATGTTTTGCAATGCAACATCAGTCTGAACAGTCAAATCGGAATTCATGCGACTTTTACTTTTACACAATTCTGCACTCATGGGAGTCACTTCAAAGATTTAACATACCTGAAGTTATCAAGACTATTGTGAAAGGTAGTCAGTGAAGGACAGTCTCAGAACTCATAAGTATAACAGTGACAGCTCTATATACAAGCAAAACATGAGGGCAAAACAACTATGCACTCGTTTTTTTGCATCCTTGTCTTAGTTATATTGCCTGCGCATAAAATCGCTGGCTTCCATGGCAGATCACACTATAAATAAATGTGTATTCTCTTACTTTAATGCCCTATGACAGCCCTATTCCGTATGACAGCATGCTTTTTGTCATTCTTTTGCGCATGTGGGTCACTCCAGGACCATGAAATCTTCGCACTGGAATCTGATATTGGCCACATTTAAAACAACAATGTGAACAGCTATACAAAAAAATCTGATGTGAGCAACAAATCAGAATTGAGCACTAAGGAGTGCAGTGTGAACGTAGTGTACCCATCACTTTCATAGACTTGCAGACATGGGCAGGTCATTTTGCATGACGGAAAAAGATTTTTGATAGGGGATCAACACATCAAAAATTATAATTATTTATCATTTATTGTTTATAAAAACAGTCTTCGTGTCCTGTCTTATATTCATTGCGGAGTCTGAAGTAATTTCGCATACGTAACCGCACCATAACCACTCACACCATTTCCCTCTACATTGTGTCTGAAGCACCTGTTCATTAGTGATAGTTGAGTGAGCGCAGGCTACAGATCAGCCACGCTATGGCAATGTGACCCGCTCTACAGGAAACGGCTTTAAAGAATCATTACAAGCCAAATGTCAGTGAGCCAACATAATAAATATGACATGCATGAGGAAATCTAGCATTACACACTAACAAAAAGATAAACAAAGCGGCCGATTGAACCAAAAGGGATTTTTGCATGTACTTTGCATTATTATGTGCCATTGCATTTTACAAAATATAAAACCAAGTGGCATTTGCTCAAGTGATGCTATAGCTTTCCACAGACATAACTGGGCACCACGAGTTTACCACATTTTAAACATTCAAAAGAAAGAAAAAAAATGTATAAAGAAAATGAAGCCAATTTTTAGGACCATAAGAATTGTTTGCATCGTTTGCATTATTTTAATGACTATAAAGCACATTTTCTCTCAAAATAAGTTCTCATTGCTGTAATACAGTAAAATAAATAAATAATACATTTGTACAAATGTATTATATAAATAAATGTATAAATATTATATTAAAATATTAATTTTATATTTTTATTAAGAAAAATATATATATTTTTTAGATTTTTTTTTTTTTTTTTAGAATTGGCAGGAGGATGTGCTTAATTGTCAAAATAATTTTTCAAGTCAAACAATTAAAGTTGGGGGGGTTCACTCAACATCACTTTTTTTGGATGTATTCAAATTCACCCAGCAGAGTAACCACAGGTGTTGTTCATCACATTAACTCTGGACTATGAACTATGGACTATGGTTTTAAAAAGTTTACAAAAACTGTGGTTTTGCTTAAAACATGTACTTGTGCTATAAATGCCACTTGGTTTGATATTTCGTGCAATTAAATAAATTCATTAGAGTGTCCAAATTATTTTTGGGGGCAAGTGTAGGAACAAATATGACAAAATGTAAACAGCAGCACTGACTTTCCTTTATCTCTCGCTCTCTCTGGTTGTGGTCGCGGCTGCATTAGTGTTATGGATCTGTACCCCTAGCAGGCGTTCAGTGCTGTGTTAATTCAGCGGCTCTAATGCGGTCAGGCACTGCTGACCCCGTTGGTCAGAGAGAGTGGCCACTTTCATTGAACCCTCTTTGTTTGCGGCTCAGAGACGCACCCTCACTCTCTGTGCCCGAAAGGCTTAATAACACACCACAACTGACATCTGAGGTTGGCAACCATCTAGACCACGAAGGACTGTTCGCTGTTTAATATTAACACATGCTGCTGTGCAGGTATGTATAAACCCAAACACGGGAATACAGGGAGACATCGAAACCAACTCACAGAAATACAATGCATGGTAAATTTTGGGAACACACACACACACACACACACACACATACAGTAGCTCTATTCCCTGGTATCATCTACGGATGACTCATAGGTCTTTTAAAGCCGTCTGTGTTCCGAAAATAGTTAAAATACTATTTCTCAATTCTTCAATTTCTCAAAACCCTTCTCAATTCTTCACCGACTTAGCTACAAAATGAAACGCAGTGTGCAATAATAAACCTACCAGAAGAAAAACTCCAGGCACAAACAGATTATCTAATCTGTTTTACTTGGCACATGTTGTAAAGACTGCTCAGCTTGGTTTTTACTTCAGTAAATAACACGGTATAAAGCAGACACAAAAGAAGAGACTATCTCATCTCATATCACTTCCTTAAATACTTTCCCTCGCTATGAAACAGTCCTTCCCTCACCGCAAAAGAAATGCAATTTCAACAGAGTTATGATTTGCAGTCTAGCATGAAATTATATGCAGACAATACATCAATAAAGCAGACAACACATCTTTCTTTGCATACTGCACTGGTTTCATGCACAAAGAAACACACAGCATGACCAGTGAAAGTCCAGATCACATTGGTTCTTTTAACGAATCAGTGAAAATTACTTATTGAATAATTCTAATACTTTACCAAACACGCCATTCGAGTTCAAGCAGAAAATTGTCATGCAAAGAGGTGGTGACCAGACCAAGATAAGGATGTCATTGTTAGCGCTTCTGGAAACATTCATACACCTCGGTTAACACTCTGTTTTATAGTCGCTCAGGGGAATTGTACTCACGTCTTGGCTCTCGAGGTCCGTCCACGGTGACTTTAATAGCGCGGTGGTATGTGGCGACCTGGGGTGGGCCAGTGAACACTGTGATGGTCAATGTGAAGCTCTTTCCTGAGGATGACAAGAAGACACAGAGATACAGTGTCACTTGTCGTTTTTAAAAGGTACTGGCATGATCCAAAAGTATGAGACCATAGAAATAAATTCATTTAATCCTAGAAATAAGCATAAACATTCTCGAAGCAAGCTTGTTAACATGATCAAGTTTTGTTCATGTAGCTTATGTGCTGTTGTCGGAGGACAAACCAAATTCGGCATTCTAAATTTAATTAAAAAATTTCAAATCAACTTTTCTCTGAAAACATTATGCATATAATAAAATGTGTAAAAAAAAAAAGAGAAACCAGTGCAAATTAGAAGCAAGAGGTCTCAGATTTTTCAACCCCACTGTTGGTATGTTGAGTCAGATTGAGTGTAGCAGCGAAAACCATGGAAAGTATTTGTGGTTTACAACAATAACAAATATTGTGCAGTCAGTATTTTAGCAATGTGCCGGTGATAAAATAATCTTCAAATGACATTTGCATAATTTTTCTTAGTTTAATCTGGAAAGTGGCGTACAGGACTATGTATGTATGAGTTGTTTCGATTGTAAAAAATGACTATATTTGAAAAGCCCTAAGGTAAAGATAGAAACTCCCATAGGCTGCATGAAATAAAAGATTCATGCACAATCCCAGTGAGGTGGGTCACATACAGCTGGGAGAAATGAATGAGCTTCCTCTGAAAAGAGACAGCACTACAGCTTTGATGCGCTTTCAAATGCGTTTATGATGTGGATTAGTCAGACAATGTGTTCCAGATTGTTCCCGGGACTCCGCTGTGTCTGTGTGCATGTGTGTGTGTGTGTGATCTCTAAATGCAATGAAGCTGCGCTTTGAGGGGGAGAAAGCCGTGGCTTGTATGAGGGCTATGAGGGTGGGGTAATTGACTGCAGAAATGAAAGGTACTTTTAATTCGCACACTGCAGCGCTTTCCACTCATCCGTCTGCAACTATTTAAAGTGAAACATTTACAGGAAAAATGTGAGTGCGAGGAGCGGGGCCAAGAGGAAAAGGACGAAAAGGAAAAGCTTGTGAAAAAATGTGAGCTATGTAAGAGGTAGGGTGTTTTAGGTGTGTAAACAAGATGGTTTGTAAAGCTCAAATCGTTTAAGAAAATTCTGCAGTGGGGAAATTATTTCTCTGGGACAAGTAACTGAAGGATGCTGTTTTAGTCTTTGCTCCACAACTCCTTAGACTATTTGTTGACTAAATCTTCATTTCACGTTTAAATGCATGGCAGTTTATGCATTTCAGGAGTTCAAGTTGTGTCCTGTCTTTGTATGAATGAAGAAAAATTAACTGCTATGCTTTAAATTTATTTCTCTTTTTTTTTTTTATCACATTGTTGTTGGATTTTAACAACAGGCATGCATCAGATCACAGACAGATACACAGATTTGTAGATGTGGCACCTCTCCCGCTCCTTCCAACGAAGCGCAGGTCATTGAATCGCGCCACCTGGTTCTTCATGACGGCAGACGCGTTTCTCAGCTCCGCGGAATAATTCTCATCATTTCCCGCCATCACCGTAACCAGAGTGCCGTCAGGAACATCACCAAGAGCCACCACCTGATAATAAACACACAGAGAAACCCAACAAACCTAATCAGCAACACAAACAAACCCAATAAACCCCAAAGCAAATAATTATTACAACATAATCTTGCTCATATATAGGCGTAGGCCTACACTGAAATGCATTTAATATTTTGATTTGTGATTAGCTCTGCGAGTGCGAGAACATCGCTTCCTTCAGATATAATCTGTAAGAAGCAATTTTTTTTTTTTACTTTTGACAATTTCACGGTTGTGTTTGTATGGCAAATAAAATGAATACAATTTAGATATGAATATCAGTTGCATATAGACTAATAATAATATATTATTTTCGCAAAATAAAACATTATAACCTAAATGTCGTTGTTGCGATAATTATAAAAAATATTTGGTATATTTTCAATTAAATAAAAAATAAAAAAATAAAAAATCCATGCAGAGAAAAGAGAAAAATGTGCCGAATTGTCTCTGGCGTGATTTGTTCATTTTCTAATTATTATCAGATAAGCATGTCACCACGCTATCAAAATAAATCAATGGAAAAAAAAAGGAAAAAAAGATATAGATCAAATAAATAGATAAAATCTGCAAGCAGTGATGTAATTATTCAGTGACGTTCAGGTAAGTTGACTTTAAAGGATTTTTTTATCAGTAGCCTTACGTTAACTGGTAAACTTGGCTCGCCGCAACATAATTGTATTTTGGCGCCCCTATAGTTAACCAAACGTCAACTATCTTACACAGATATAAAAAAACGCATTTTGTTACCAGATAATGATATATATATGTGTGTGTGTATGTATGTGTGTGTGTGTGTGTTAAAATTGATAAAAAATAGTACTTGATTTGCTGATGTTCTAACGGAAAACGCTCGCGCAGCCTGCTGTTGCTATGGTTATCTCTTCAGGAGAGCGCGAGCTCTACTCTCGAGCAGCTATTTGGCTCATGTTGACTGACTTTTTAATCTAGCCGTGAAAAAAAGTTATATTACAGAAAATGACTTACCTTAAAAGCCACAGGCAGAGTTTTGTTGCACCTCCAGTGTGACGGCAGGACCGAGCAGAGAAAGTTTGGGCTGTCCGTGCGCACCAGCTCTCCGGCGTGATCGGACAGCACGTCCACCACGGAGCGTGTCTCCGCGGGCCGCCCGGACCGCAGCGGACCCTGTGCGTTCATACTCGGGTTCTCGGTCACTTTAGGGCACGGGAACGAGGCGGAGGGCGGCGTGAACCGTCTGCTCGTGGTCGGGTCTACGGGAATATGCATCACAACAGATTACAAGTGAGACCCCGCGAAGAGCTCAGTCACCCAAAGTGAAGTAAGTACAGAAAGTCCGTGGTAGTGGACACGGAAAACTCCTCCGTGACCGTTTACTTTGCGTTTCAGTGCCGCACAAAGGATGCAGAAGCGTTAAAGTGCGCTCGAGTTTTCCCACTGACTTCAGCAAAAAAACTAAAAACCGCAAGCACACACACACATACGCGCGCGCACACACTCTCGTGCTGCACGATAGAAGAGATACTGAACTGTTTTAACTATGACTCTCAAAGTATTATTTCAAATGCACGTATTAAATGGCATTTATTCCAGAGTGTGTGTACGGCAGGTCTGTGCCGCTCCTGGATGTCAGTTTTACTTTCAGAGCGACACTTTCCGTCCTATCAGTCCAGAGTCTCCGAAAATAAAGTCCACACAAATTAATCCCAGTTTCAGAAGAGTTTCTGCAATAAAGTCCTCTTTAGTTGTCAAATGTTCTGTTTCCAAATGAATGTTCAAGCGTTTTAAGTGAGTAAAATCAAGAAAAACGTTTCTGGTAGTCAGACGTGCCTGTATGCAAAACGCGGCGCTCTGCGCTATGTAGACAAGAGTTATTTACTCATCTCATTATAGCCTGGAGTGCGCTGAGCGCTCCACCAATCAGCGATCAGGGCTGGGTCTAACCGACCAATCAGCGACCAAGGCTGGGTTTGACGCACTCATCAAACGCGCCGAAGCAAAACTGAAAGCTCCTCTATTAGTTTCAGCGATGTACTTAATGAACAATCAATAAATATTTGAATCCTCCCCTCACATGTTATGGCACATAATAGATGAAGGTTTAGTCTGCCAGGTATGACCTTTAAAAACCACAGACAAAAATTTTAATATTTTCTGTTGAAGTTATTTAGCCTATGTATGTGTGGCAGTTTATCTTTATTGTTTTTGTAAAAACAAGAATAAAAATAGTTAATTAACCTTAATTTTTGCTTCAACAAATATGTTTTTTAAAAAAAATAACGTTAAGTTTTTTGATAACATTCAAATAAATATTTTTGCCCATAAAAACCTACTAGCCTAATGTTGAGAAATGTGTATATCTTCCATGTATCTTGTGCTAAATTAATTGAATGAATGAATGAATGGGTTAGCCCCATTATAACAGAACAACAATAATTGTGATAATGTATTTTATAAGTCTATATGGTATTTAATTATAATGTAATGAGTTCTTGTGTGGTTGACACACCCTGCGCTCACGCTGTCACCACTAGTAGGCGCATTTGTCGTTTAAAAACCTTCAGTGGCTCCTCAAAAAGTGATATAAAGCAACATTAAACTGACACTGAATGGGAGGGAAAAAGACAGAGAGAGAAAGGCAGAAAATAGACTGACAGAAATAAAGCGATCATCGCAGTTACTGTTGGTCATCTGATATTGCCTAATGCATCTTTTTTTATAGAGTTAAGCAGTTTTTCCGTGTCTTTCGAATGTTATTCGTGATGATACATATTTCTCTAAAACTGACGCTAAAATCGCGACAATACAAACAAATGTATTCACTGACTGATTAACAGGTCATGAACGCATTGTTTCAGGTGAATATCGGCCTATATACTATTTTATGTAAGCTATTGCAGTGGCGTAGTTTTGATTTTGAAATTGGTGGGGACGGGGACATCAATATATAAATATAAATTAAGTTTCGAAATAAGTAATCGAAATTATTGCTGATACAATTGCATAGTGCATATTTAAGTACCGATTTCAAATGCAATCAGAATGAAAAGTTTTATTTTTATTTTATTTTGGTCGTCAATGATTCGCAACACACATTGAATTATTATTAAATGTTTCCTATATATAGGCTATATATATATATATATATATATATATAGATATATTTATCACAATAAAAATGATTGATTGATTGACACATGAAGCCAACAGAAATGTCTTTACTCTTTACAGTAGCCTAGTCATTTAGAATTTTAATGGTAGATTAATTCGTAATGGTCATTAGCCTATATCATATAGTATTATTCTGATTATTTATTTGCTCGTTCTGCGACGGACATGGAGAGTGTGTTTCAGCAGTTTTATGTGCAGTGGGCTTGAGGTTTGACTCGTGCTGGAAGGATTCGAGCCAGAATTCTGCGGGTTTATGCTAAAGATGAGCTCAGTTTGAAACCAGCGTTTGGTTATATGAGAGAACATCCACTCACTTAAAACACAACGACAACAAACAAACAAAAACAAATACACGTGTGTGTGTTCTTAATAATTAAATGCAATAAAAACAGCCGTGTAAATATAATAATACTAATACTAATAACATTATTATTATTATTATCATTATTATCTGACTGTTATTTTTTCTGTTATAGCATTAATGCTGTTAAACCACTGATGTTTATCTTGATCTCAACGTAAGGAAATAATGAAAACAGAAGAGTCAAAGTCTCACCGGTCTAAGTGAGGAAAAAATATGCACATTATCCTACATCTCAAGATCATTAGCATGTTTCATCAACATCTGCTCGGAGGATTTACATGTATCTTCCTCTTTTCACGCCTTCACATTTCCACCCGCTCTTTGCATTGCGCTGCAATGACTAATATTGTCGAAATATGCACATGTTGCAGACTAAACACTTTAAATAAAGCAGAATAATTTGATTAATCACAGCAATGACTGAATCACACTTTGCATGACAGTGTTTCTGTTAAATTACTAGAAAAATAATAATTTCTAATGAACAATAAGCATGCATTTCAAATAGGCCTACATGAAAGGAATTGCTGCATTATATTGTTGCGCGCTTGATCTTCTTAATAATTAGTTATTAATAATATTACAGCAATGTAGCCTATATAGCCTACAATAATATGTAGTAGTCTAACATATGCTATAATATAGACATATATATAAAAAAAAATTTGGAGCGCAATCTGACAATATGATTAGTCTCGCGCCGCGTAAAGGCGCCAGTTTTCTATATGTCAGTCATCTTTCTTTTTTTTTCTTTTTTTAAAGTGTTGAAACCTATATACTTACAGTATGTAGCTATAAAAAAGAACAGGCTATACTTTCACAAGGACACTGCAACATAAATTGTTATTCTGAACACGATAGTGCCAAGAAACCTCCCCAAACACAAGCTGGTCAGGGGTGGTTGTGGATGCATATATCGGTGATTTTTCAGCATCTGTTTATTATTAATGTGACCGCACGGGCTCAGACTGACTCTGCGCGCCTGTCATATTCAGACTCCGCGCGCAGTTTCTACGGTTACAGTCGCGCAGCAACGTGCCCTCCCTAATGACGCGCGCCCCTCTGATATGCGATCTGAGTGAGGCGCGTGCAGCTTACAGCCCGCGTCAAATACACATCGAGTAATCAAGCGCTGAGGAATGATGTGAGTTCATACAAAGAGGCACGAGCCCTCAAAAACAGCCTCAAGTTCAAACAGTGAAAAATATACCAGTCACAGACTCAGAGAGCACCCACATGCCATCATTCTTTACAAGGGTACAATGGGGTTAAATGCCTCCAGCAGTAAAATATCCTTTTGATTTTATTTTCTCCCAAAAACACTAAACAACATCTAAATCCAACACAGCTCTTTTCCAAGCCTGTTTGTCACTATGCATTGCACAAACATCCTGATTCGTGAAGTAACTGCATGTAATGTCTAAGGTTTTCTTTTTCAAGAAAATAAATTTCCCCTCCCTTTCAGACTTGCAAAAATGCAGACTATTATAAAACACTTTATTTTAGATGAGTATAATGTAATTAACAAGGAAATTAGTAGTACATTCATTTGTAATATACGCTTAACACTGCAGCTCCAAGATATACACCCTACTAAAAGAAAAACAATACTCGTATAAAATACTTGAGGGCCAAAAGTGGTTAAATAAACAGAACATTGTTTAACCATTGTAGAAGGGATTATTTTAGAGTATTTACTTAAATATTATTCCAAAAATATCATGCATTTGTACGTTTGACCATATCGACTCATACAGCCAAACCAGAGGCCTTCCGCTCCCTTCTGCCATCATCAAAACTTACATCGAAACAAATAATTTTGACACAAATTATGTTGCTCAATCAATATATGTAAAGTATACTGTATATCAATGGCCATATACTCTGAAATAAAAAAACAAAACACATTTTCCTTAGGCTTTTCACCCCATTGAACCCTGTAACAGAGACGTTTACATGCCAACCTATTTACTCTTTATCCAATAGCAAGTCAAAAATAACTTCATATGTCTCAAAAGTTAATGATGAAAGCGCGCGCGCACACACACACACACACACACACACACACACACACACACAGACACACACACACACACACACACAAATTAAACCACTTAGATTTCTTGCAAAAGCAGCACGACAGTCTGAAAAATACTGAATCAGAAGAAACCACAGATATTTGCCCAAAATGCTCTGGTAAAACATTACTTTATTAGTCATCATCACCCCTAACATGAACACACACACACAGACCTCCATACCCGCAGATAAAAATCAAATCGGGGCATAAAATGCTGACATAAGTCTGTGGATTTGATATCTTCCCCCCCTCTGTGGGCGGCAGCACATTTCTGTACATTTACAAATTACAGAGGGAGCAAGTCTGGAAGCCGCAGAGAGCATTCCTTCCGTACAGTGTCTCCTTGTGTTTCAACTGTGGGTTTGTCTGCCTGAGAAAGCAGCACGGATGACCTGCAGTCAACTCTAAATCTCCCGTTTACATGCTTGAATTTCAGCCCCACCTCATATCAGGTGTCCCTATGACATCATCACAGTGTCCTATCTAGAGTGCAATGCATCTTTGTGATGTCATCTTTTCATTTTCATTGCATGCAGCCAGGGCCAGATTAACAATTTCCTGTGCCCTGGGCAACAAGACTCAAATAATCTTACAGATTATTTTGCAGTAATAACCTGAACAAAGAAATGGCACAGACCTATAGAATTATTCAGGACATCAAGGAAGGAATGACATTTTTCAACTACGTTTAACTATGAATGTGACACCGAACACTTGCAGTCATACATTTCTGAATGAGATTAAGAAAAAACAAATATGTGATTGTTTACCATGTTATATTAATAATAGGACTACTTATAATGTATGATTTTTTATCATTTTACCATATACTAACGTGGAAAACCTGCCATTTGATAAAGTTAGTGACTCAGGGTCTAAACTTGAGAAATATGCATGTTGTGGTGGACCTGGCCTCGATCGCACGTCTCTTTTGCTTCAAACACTCGCTTTATACGCAGTGGATTAAAAAATGTTCAAGCGTCCCACTAGATGCGATAGACGCGAATTTGACGCTCTATTCGCGTTTGGTGTGAGTGCAGCACTGCCATTAGTAAAGACGACCTCCTCGTCGTCGTCACTCTCGTCAGCAAATTTTTTTTTCTCCTACGTGAAATGTCATACTGATTTGGCTATTTTTGGAATATGTTTCAAATTGTCGACAAATTTCAATTCCTGTTCTCTTTTAATTTTCTTTTAGCTCTCCTGCTTAACTGCTTCTCCGTCTTTTCACCGATTAAAAATTTCAGAGCGTCAAGTCACGTGAGTCGATGTGACCGCTCGCCCTCGCTCGCTGTTCAGGAAGCTACATACACTGTTTTTGACATGATTTAACATAATATTTTGATAAAAACGGGTTGCAAAAATCTGCATATAATTATGAAAATGAGGACTGCATTTATAACGTGATCTAACATAAGATTTGACGGTGCCCAGAGCCCCTTAGATGTCCTGTGCCCCTGGGCAAGTCACCAGTTGCCCTAATGGTTAATCCGGCCCTGCATGCAGCTTATACATTGTAAATAAATGTACATTCAAATGAGGAAAAAACATAAATGCACACTCATATTAATAGGATATATAAACGTTCTCGGTGCTGTTGACTGTAATGAAGCTTAGTTTACCGTCTTTTGTCAAATACAGTGAAGCTTGTGGTGAATGATTCACTCTAAGCCATGATTTGTTTTATATTTTAAGTAAAGCATGTCAGATCAAAGCATATTTTGCTGATGGATGAATCTGAATTGTTATTGCACAGAAATATTACAGATGACGGCATTCAAAGCGTATATGGATCTTTTCAGCGAATGTAAAACAAACAATTATTTTGTATTTCTGTCCAGAAGCGCTCACTCCGTCACAGCACAGAATTAAAGCCATATTTCCTCTCAGGAGCTGTCTAGGATGAATAAACTTTAAATGTAAAAAAAAAAACTCCTTACTCAATGAAATATCCGATGGGTTCAGATGACAGTGTCTGTCTATGACACCAGCCTTCTCAGTGTCTCATTTATTATTAAAGTGATAAGATACAAATACTAATTTGTGCTTTTTTTGCACAGGTGGTGAATGCACTAGAAGTATATTTTACAAGAAATGTTTATGAACTATGTGTATGTTTCAACACTGAAAATGCATAATTGAACGTGTCATCAAAACAGTCTGTTTTTCATGGAGCATGCAGGAAGTGTTTTACAAAGAGAGATCCGAGTTAATGTTTGCTGTAGAAAAGTACTAAGATTTATTACGCTGTTAGGAATATTGAGACTCCGCAGCAAGAACTGTCTGAGAAAAAAATGCCTCCCTTGAGAAATAAATCAAATGCTGTTTTATGTAATGTCATTTCCTCTTTCAGTTGGATTTGGACTAACTTCATGGTGGTATAGTCGCCCTCCTGGCCCCTAGAGGAGGCTACGGCCTGTGCATCAGCTGAAGCGAGGCTTCTGAAACATCACTGGCTGGAGACACAGGAAACATCAAAGTAAGTTCTGATTTGCAAATCACATATGCTAGTGTATGCACGGTCTTCCTGGCTCTTTCTGCTTGTTTAAATGTGCATGACAAGTCCTCATAAACATCAACATCAATTCAGTTTTGAGTTTTATGGTAGTTTGATTCATCAGGTTGAATCATTTATATTTGCTCATGATCTGTCAAGATACAAACACCTGCAAGTCCATTTGCACTCACATGCCCACACACACACACACACACACACACACACACACACACACACACACACACACATATTTGTGAGATGACTGTCTCTCACTATGTGTTTGATGCTGTGATACTGAATCTGTGATCTACAGTAATTACGTGTTTCAGAAAAGTGTTTGGCAGTTGAAATCTACATAAGACAGAAAATTCTAAAAGAAAACCCCAGCGAAAATCTAATTTATCTAATTTAAAATGTGCAGAGGAAGTTTACATACTATTAGGGTCTAAAAGACACAGCAGGAAAATAATAGATTTAATTCTATGAGCCAGAGAAAGGGTGTACAATGTGAATATAAAACTAAATTATGCCTTTTTTTGTGCAAATTATTGGTTATGGGTTAAAATCCTTTTAAAAATACCACACCAGTCTTAAGGTTCTAAACAGTCTTGATACTACTGCATAAAACGACTACAACACATTTCACTATAGCGAAGAGCAGGCTGATTTTTCCCACCAAAATGTATCTCATTTAAAACATTTGTGTTTCTCAAGCCAAAAAGTCACTTTCTCAGACTCTTCAAGTCTGCTCTTTCAAAATGTTCTTTCATATGTGGTCAGACAATGTGCAGCGTTTTATTAATTATACCGTTGACCAAGCACTTCTTGCATCTGTGACTGTGGTTGACCAGTGGCAGTCATTTATGAGTTCACAACACATGAGAATCACCATGACTCTGTCATACGTTTATGATGTCAATAACCTTATGCGTGGGAATTTGTGTGTTGAGGGTTTCTTTAAAGACCAATTCTTATGGTTAATTCTAATGCCCATTTTGGGCCGTCCCAGACTAAAGATGATCAATCATGGTGATTCCTGTGGTCGGTGCTCCGAAACGGTGGTCCTTCCATATACTGTGATGAAGGTTCAAAGATGGTCGTTGTCACAGTCTTGCGACCAAAGATAGTCTGTAATAATTTTCTGACAGTGAACATTTTCTGATCATCTCACAGTGTTTGCTGCTACAACCTACGTCTACTGACTACCAATAAAAGTGCAACATGAAATGACATGAAAACGTATTGATGCACATAATAACCACAATTGCCAAAGTGCGAGTCATCTTGCTCTATATGTTTAGAGCGCATGCTTATTACGTTTTAATCATCATAATCGAATACTAACTTGAGTCGTAGCCTACGAATCAATAGGTGTCATCATCGCACAGTCTACATACATGTTGTACCCATATTTTTTGATTGATCCATGTCATACACTACAGTGACTTGATTTGTAATGATCTTATAGGATTGCCGAAATCTGTAGCAGGCATTTAATAAGAATAATTTTTTTTGGTGCAGCCCTGAGTCATAAGGTATTAGGCATTATTACAAAGATGTATCCTTTCCGTGCCTATAGCACCACCAAATAAAAACACAAAATAATGATTGTTCTCAAACTGGTTTCTTGAGCACCAACTGCAGTTGGTCAGCAAAATAGATTGTCCTGCCCCCAAACACACACCATTGGTTCATTCAGTGTAGCTGGGTTTGGCTGGCTGTGATGATTGAACACACAGAACAATGTTTTGAACATATAGTGCCTCAATGTCTGCAAATGGCTATTTATAGTTTCTCCACATTAAGCATGGATAAAGAATAAAGTTTTTTAAAGATTACACACACCACCTTTAAAACTATTTTAAAAAACGACTTTTTTCCCTCTTAAAATCATCTTTGGGGACTAAAACAATTTCCTTAATTAAAAAGATATCCCATTTCTATATAATATATATTTTTATAATCTATCTATATAATAATTCATTTGGCATACATTTCTATTATGCAGCTCTATTTTTACAGCAGAACCGCAGTAATCCACCACCACCGCTGGGAAATCTGACCCTCTAAAACTTCAAAGCCCCTGGAAAAGACCCCTGGGCCACTGCACTGAGATGTATTTTCAGACTTGATGGAACCATTTTGATGGAGTAAGTGAGAGATGAGTTTCAGTGGGCACACGGTGGTCCCACCCTGACAATAGATGGATATGCGTGTGTCTTAATGAGGGAGAGAAAGAAAAAAATGGAGTGACCTTGCGGTGGGGTTTAAATTCACACTCCACCCCACTGGCTCCCAAAATAAGCCATGTCCCGCTTTCATAAATGCCCCTTGCCACAGCCGCCATAACTCAGGGCTTTCCCAAACAAGAGCTCATGTGCCGGCAGCGTTAGGAAGTGTGTCTGCCTGCCAGCAACCGCTAGGGCCGTCCACCAGCGTCTGCTTACCACATTTTACCCAGAATACAATGCCCCTTTGTTTTTGCATGCGGTGGGGCCTCTCTCAGCCGGAACACACAGACAGAGAGAGAGGCAAAGAGAAGAGTGAAAAAGATAGATAGATAGATAGATAGATAGATAGATAGATAGATAGATAGATAGATGGATAGATGGATGGATAGATGGATTGATAGATTGATAGATTGATATGAAATGGCCAGTTCTAACCATGAGAGGAAAACAAATGCAGAGGAAAAAGAAAAAAGAAAAAAGAAAATTGAAAGCATGATAAAGTTGTAGAAAAGAAAGAGGAGAAATGGTGTGAGATATGGGAGGCCTTTCATGTGGTTTCATGCGGAATGCTGTCGTTCATTTATGCCTGCAACAAAAGCCACATGTTTATCTTTTTTTTTTGTTCAGACGAAGCGCTCCATCTCGCAAGCGTCTGAGAGGGAGGAGGTATGCTGTATATGAAAGGAATGATGGAATTTAAAAAGTAGGTCGACATAAAACAGAGGAATTCATCAAAACAGCACGCTTGTCAGAGCATGTGCACATGAACGCACGCTGTGAACACGCATTATTATGTTGATGCAGATTTTCTGACTGCAACGCACAAGGTGCAGATGCACAACATAACACGCCAAGATCATAGGTTCGATTCACAGGGAATTAATTCATTGCTAAAATGTAGACCTTCAAATGCAATGTAAGTCGCTTGGGAAAAAAGCATTTGCTAAGTGCATAAAAACGTAATCATTTTAATAGGGCTGGGCAAAGATTAATCTAGATTAATCGCATCCAAAATAAAAGTTTGTTTACACACAATATATGTGATTGTAGCGTGTATAATTATTTTGTATATATAAATACACACATATGCATGTATATATTTAAGAAATATTTGCATGTATATGATATATAAATATAAATATTTTATATATTAATAAAAGATTTTTCTTTATATATTCATATATTCATGCATGTGTGTGAATTTTTATATACAAAATAATTATACACGCTCAACACACATATATTATGTGTAAACAAACTTTTATTTTGGATGCGATTAATCTAGATTAATCTTTGCCCAGCCCTACATTTTAATGATTTCCACAGATTTGTAATATGCTGCAAACTTTGAAAGTCTCTGAACAAAATTTCTGTGAATACCGGTTTTGACCTATTCTGCCTCTAAACAACTTTCCTTTATGACTGATGTCAACAAGCCCTCTTCTGGTGCGTTTGTAAACTTAGTCAAAGTGCTGGAAGGTGTTGGTCTGTCACTGTTAATTGAGCTAATCAATAAAGTATTTACCATTGAGTTTTAAAATGAGCTTGTTAACAGACTTGCTGCATGTTTAATCACTGATGGCTTGCCAAGTTTTACTTCCTATCAGTGGCCGGTAAAAGTGTTTTCACACTGCTGGGCTAATTTTTGCTTGCAAACATATATATTTTTTAAACAGTACATGTGCTGATCTTCTGAAGTACCAACCCATAAATGATATAATAAATTTAAAAAAATACTTGCCAGCTGGCCTGTGATATTAGGAAATTCAATATAATAAATTCGGTAAAGTACAAATTAAAGTAACCGTATACTAAATAAAACATCTGTTGTGAACTCTGTTGAGAATATGGAATATTCCATGCATTAAACCACCAAACAATATGAAAAAGAGCTGAATAACTGCCATTAGGAAATAATTCACAAAAGTGTATTTATTAAATTAAATAATATTTATAATGTAATTATTATTATTAGTATTATATAATAATATAATAATATATTGTTTTATAAAATAATAAAATTATATATAATAATAACAATAATATTTTATATTATACTGCATTGTATATGTGACCCTGGATAACAAAACCAGTCTTAAGTAGCATGAGTATATTTGTGGCAATAGCCAACAAAACACTGTATGGGTCAAAATGATAGATTTTTCTTTTATGCCAAAAATCATTAGGATATTAAGTAAAGATCATGATCCATGAAGATAATTAGTAAATTTCCTACCTTAAATATATCAACATTTTATTTTTGTAAGTGGATGCAGCACAATCGCCAACAGAAATGGAAACCTTTAAAGGCGATTTTCTCAATATTTCGATTTATTTGAACCCTCAGATTCCCAGTTTCAAATAGTTTTATCTCAGCCAAATAATGTCCTATCCTAACAAACCATACATCAATGGAAAGCTTATTTATTCAGCTTTCAGGTGATGTATAAATCTCAATTTTGAAAAATTGACACATAAGACTGCTTTTGTGGTCCAGGGTCACATATTATAATTTGACAAATTAATTTATAAAAACAAAAGTATTTATCATATAATATTACTAATTTATATATAGGCTTATATATAAATTATATAATATATATATTCAAATTGAATTATTTTTAATTTTGCAATGTTTATTATATATATATATATACAGTATATATATATAAAATAAAAAATTTGAATATCCATTAAGAAATATTCCTTGCTGGTAAATGTTCAGTTGCTCATCATGTGGAAAAAAGCAGTTAAAACCTGCATTAGGTGGACTGTTCCTGTAAAACGTTGACTCTAAATTCACTTTCTACATTTGGCTTTTGCTCTTTCAAAGAGACGACAGATAAATGAAGCATGGAATGTCCAAAAGGAAGTGACAGTGTAAAAATTAGTCATGAAGTTTTCTAGATGGAGCGAAATCACAAAGTCATCACTGTGACATAACGAGTCAGCAGCATGATGTCTGTCATCTGTCTGCAAGAATGAAAGAAAGTGTGAGAGATTTTGCAACTTCTGTGGGAATGCCGTGAGAGCGATTCAGACAGCCTGACCAAAGTCCAGACACGGAAGGGCAGATGAATGGGAAGAGAGAGAGCGTGTGTGTGTGTGTGTGTCTGAGTCTGTGTGAGAGAGAGAGAGAGAGAGAGAGAGAGAGAGAGAGAGAAAGGGGAATCCTTGTCTGTTTGTCTGGGGATTTTCCTCAAAAAAGGAACTGCAGCAGCTCCAGAAACACACTTGTTGTGTTACCTCAGGTCAAGCACGTGCGCAATTAAAGAATAAATTATGCCAGACATTAAATTAAATCTAATGCTAGTTCACTCGTGAATTAAAATCACTAACTCATCAGACGAATAAAGAGGCCACCTTCTCAAGTTCCCTATAGTTTATGAACTGTTCAAAGATACTAGATTACTGTAGTTTAAGGGCTGCCCATCTAAAATGCACACTTTATAAAATTGTATGTTTGTGCTTTCGTCTATTTAGCTTGCGACTTCAACATGAAATCAAAACAGAGGCTATATATTTCCACAATGTACATTACTGGTCTTATTATGGGTGATTCATCCATGTTATTTCAAATCAAAAAGATTGTAATTTATCTTTTTATACATGTAATAATTTGCTCCACCAATTTCAAACAATTTTCCTTTGCCGCTGATGTCACCAAGCCCTCTCAGGGCTCCAGACTAACTTTTCCACTGGTTGCACTGGTGCTACCAACTTTCTCAGTTGGTCGCACCAACACATGATTTGGTCGCTTTTTTTTTTTTTTTACGCTAAAGTGTGATCTTTAGCACGCGCAGGTCAAACAGCAATGCACGACTAATAATGACTTTTGGGACTGTCATGGTATGTAACATTATACAGAGAACAATATTGTAATAAAACATTGTGAATTATTTGGGTTTTGCCGTGTCGCGTTGTTCCAGGAAGAGTCATTCTGAATGGCACGTATTAGTTCAAGTTCACTTGTGCATTCACGTCATTTTGTGCAGATTTGATTTGTAATATTATGTTTATTCTGTCTGATTAATCTCATATAGGATGCGTTTCTTTGAGTTAAATAACACGCTAGCAAAGTGCTCAACGGTTATTCATTCAGCGCGTGCCGCTCAAGCAGCAATGCACGACTAATAATAACGATGATTAATTTGGGACTGTCATATTACATAACATGAGAACACTATTTTATTAAATTGTTGTGAATTCATTGGGTTTAGTTGCCGTTTTCAGTGCGTTGTTCCAGGAAGAGCACGTCCACAACAGTCACATTCTGACAAGCACACATCTGGCAGCGTTGGTGACACTTTCTATTAGTCGTTATATTTGATTATTAAATAATTTAATTTAAATTATCAATCAGATCAAAACATATTACAATAGCTACTTCTCTCCGTCAATGTCTATGGCGAGTCACGCAGTCACGGGCAACTCCGCAGCCGAGCCGAACCGGAATAAAATAGTCAGAATATAAACACTTATTATAGGCATACCGTAGTGATTCAGGATAAGTCAAAAACACGGTTTGGAAAATGGATTCATGATGTACTCGTTCATTTTGAACATAAGTTACGGACTGAAACAGCTGCTGATACAACGGCGTTCTGCTGCGTGAATTTAACTGAGTAGTGCATGACCATGCACTCGCACAAATGCGACCACATAAAATTTTAACTCGCACATTCTCAAAAAATGGAGTCTGGAACCCTGCCTCTTAATTTTCAACCTCTTCCTTCAAACCACCTGCCATAGAGACACTTTTTACATCCAATCAATAACTTAGATAAAATAAAGTCCCACCCAACAATTTTCTTGTTTGATATATACTTTCACTGTAAGAAAAAGAGCAGCATGGACATTCTGAATAACATTTCCTTTTGTGATTCATGGAGGAAAAAATTTAAGGACTATTCCTTCTTTTTTTTTAAAAAGAAGACAAAAAATAATCTTCTATATGGCATTCTAACTGGAGTGAACCACAGATGCATTGAAATAATCATCTGAAATATTTATTCACTTAAAGATCTCTAAGCTGCTACCTTTCACAAACATCAACCTGAAAATCTCCCATCATCCAACACAAGTCAATAAACCGCTTGTAAACAACTTCAGCTTTTTCTGGGAAGAGCAAGCAAAAAAACAAAAAGGAACAGAGAGAATCAAGAACTCATAACCTCAGGGCGACCATCATCTTATATCCTATCATTATCCTCATATTTTCAACGCCATAATTAACTTGTTTTATTGCACTCTGGCAAATAAGGGAGAGAGAAAGGGAGAGGTTTTGAAGACGATTAAGGATTTTTGTCTGTGTGTGAGAGTTCTCATGGTAGAAGTCTCCGTCGCGTATCAGTCTTGCACGCTTTCAGACGAATAATTGAGAAAATGATGACGCATCAGTCTGAGGTTTTAACGACAAATTAAACGATTGTGCGCAGATGCTCCAGGGCACGTTTTTAACGAGGCAATTCAATCATTGCGAATTCTAATTTTCCATGTATTCCATTTATTCTTAACCAAACTTAAGTTTCTGAAACCCTCAGAGAGTATGGCATGCTTGGAGATTTAAATTGTAAACATTATATAATATTTCCTTAAGTTATTTAGCCTACTGTTTTATGTCATATTAACCTATAATCAGGGAAAGTAGACATGACTGAATTGCTTTTAAGAAGCTGTGCAATTTTCTGACAGTGGATCTCTGAGGGTTAAAGTCCTAATGTGGAAATGTTCAAGTTATGCTGTGAAAACACAGTGTGAACCGGAGCTAAAAATGCAGCACTAATGTTCTTAGTGGTTTTGCATCTTGGTGGGGCCGTAGCAATAACAAATACAGTTATAGGGTGTGTTTGGGAGGTTCTGTGAGTGTTTGCTTGAAATTGTGAATGTTTGTTAGTTTCTCTACACTTTCAATCAGGTGTTGGGTGAGGTCTGGAAGTGATACTAATGGAAATAAAGCTTATCAGCATAAGAGCAGGTGCCGAGCTGTGTGGTGAAAATACATGATTAGTTTACAAAACAAAAAAACAACAGCAAGATCTAGGACTGACTAAAACACATAAAGAATATGTAAGTTACATATTCAACTAGAACAAGTTCAGAATGGCATTTTAATGACACCGGAAAAGCTGAAGACACACAAAGTCAGACTGACCAGCTTTTCCTTGGTCCGTCTGATAAAATTCCTGTGGTCTGTGGCTCTGCACAACTGAGCTTCAGATTTTATATTGCTTGTTCTTATTACAGTCAAAATTATAATAGTCCAATCTGTAAACACCATTAAAACAGGACTTTATTGATATTCCTCAAATATTCTTGTTCTAAACCTCTAACACTAAATAATAAACCTCTGCAGTTCATTCAGACTCCATTTTGCAGTTGTATTTGTGCTATCTATTCTGAAAGGCTTTCAATTGGTCTTCTTTCTTACATCTTGAATTTCGATATAGTTAAGTCTTTCTTGTATATACTGTATTTAAAGCCAAAATGTGACATGTGCCACTAGTGGCACCAAAATAAATTGCAAAGAAATTACAATAAATATCATTTAATTCACTTAAAACTTACATTAATCCCGAACACTTATCATGTCTTATATTAAACATATAATCGTCCCCAATCTCACTTTATTGGATACTAGTCAAAACATTGGACACAAATGTTTTAAAAACATTTTGATCTAAAGGCTTCTGCTTACATGCCTGAAATTTGAGTGGTAAAGAAATCTAAATGTATTTTCTACTTATGAATTTCTTTGCAACCCCAATATTATTTATATATTTTTAATGGATGAATAGTCATTGGACCGAATAGTGAAGAAAAAGCAGCCAACAAGCGTCCAGCTGCAATTCCTTCAATAGCATTTAAAAAATTTCCTATTTTTTAAATGAAGAAGCTTGAATATAAGAGTTTTCATTTCTGTCATTTTTTTATCCATTCCCAAACTTAGGTTTATGTTTATTTTATAGTTTAGATTTTTTTAGTTTAGACTTTTATTCTAAAATGTGAAAAATAATCATGATAAAAAATGACGTCAGTCCAAACTTTTGCCTGGAAGTGTAGATGCTCCATTACGGTTTATGGAGAGAAAAAAACGCGGTCAATTGTTGATGGTATCACTGAAAGTAGGGTGTAAACCTTTCAGTTCCTGTCACTCCAAAATCTTGTCACTTTAAAAACTAACATAAACATCAGCATTCTATGTCACACCACTGCCAAACAAGATCACTCCCAACATAGACCTTATCACTGAATATTTTTACATGTAGATCTGCTAGAGGCTGATTTCTCATGCTGATGGTCAACTGCCATCCTTGGATGTACATCAGCACGTCAAATGCTATATATACTACATACAATACAAGTGCACGTCATATAAATACTGTTCGAACGTTTGGGGTCAGTAGATTTGTTCATACAAATTTGTTCAGAAATTCATACTTTTATTCAGCAAGGACACATAAAAGTGACAGTAAAGATATTTGTAATGTTACAACTGATTTATATTTCAAATAAATGCTATTCTTTTGAACTTTGTTTTCATTCTTTTTCAACATTGATAATAATAATAAGAAATGCTTCTTGATCAGTAAATCAGCATATCAGAATGATTTCTGAAGGACACACTGAAGACCGGAGTAATGATGCTGAAAATTCAAGTGTTTAACGGTATTTCTGATCAAATAAATGAGCAACAGAAGACTTCTTTCAAAAAACATTTAAAAAATCTTAAGACTTTTAAGCAGCAATACGTGCATTTCTGCAAGTAAAGTTTAGAGTTATCTGTGCATTCATTTATTCATTTTACATACATTCTCTCCAAAACTTAGAAATGAATGAAAAAACACAAATATATACAATGAATCATAAGGAGCAACAACGAGCAGTACTGCAATAAGAATTAGTGGTGGATAGAAAAGTTTCATAAGCATGAAACAAACTGTTCTGTGGGACTGCAGTCTGTCCTAATGGTCCATTACTCACTGGAACATGTGAGCTATAAAGATGTTAGATGCATTTATTTTAACATGCTCAGAGAATCAAACAGAAACTATTTTATGAGCATTTCCACTGAGCTTTCCAGTGCTGTGGATATTCTGGAAGTGTACATCCTGACTTCATGACGTTTGTTCCACTGCAGTGAGGGTCTCTCAAAAATAGCTCGTCTAGACATTATAAATGACATTGACATCCCTCTACCTCCTCATATCATGACAGATCGTTATGCAAGGACCACCGGACACCTTGTTCCTCAAACTCACTGTGTGTTGTGGTAATGTGTTTAGCATACACCCAGGATTCTGCTTCACTCGCTGCTGTCACACACAATCACACACCCAAGCGCTGAAAACACTAACTCTGGGTGAACCCAGTACACTGCTGACACTGAATAGAGCACACATACATGAAACACACTTTTGATCCACACTCAATGGCCTTTTCAAGGTCTAGTACTCTGGTTTACAAAAGAAACACACTGGCTTGGTTCCAAAACCTATAGTGTAGGCAGCATTAAGCCTGAAACATACTATTATGCAAAATCTAACACATTGTAATGGATCAAATTGATTTTTGTTGTTTAATTATTGCATTTCAGTGTAATTTATAAATCAAGTTAAGAATTCAATCACAATGTTGCTGCAATGGCACTTTAGTGAATTATCTACTACAGTCACGGCTAGGGATGTAAATTTTCACAAATTCCCATGATCGATCGTCGTTTATATTATCGATCAATTAATCGATTAATCGTTAGCCTTAATACTGCATTATGTGTCTTCTGCAGTGGCATATGGCCAACAGTATGACAGGGTCTACAAATGCTGCTCAAAACGCTATGTTCCTCACCAAATGAATGAGAATGGATTATTTAGACTTATTAATCTAAATAAAGGGCTTGTAAGATTGTAAAATGTTTAGATGTAATTGATAATTAAATAAAATTAATTATTAAATATAACGACTAATACAACGTGTCACCAACGCCGCCTCAGATGTGTGCTTGTCAAAACATGTGACTGTTGTGGACGTGCTCTTCCTGGAACAACGCACTGAAAACGGCAACTAAACCCAATGAATTCACAACGATTTAATAAAATAGTGTTCTCATGTTATGTAATATGACAGTCCCAAATTAATCATCGTTATTATTAGTCGTGCATTACTGCTTGAGTGAATAACCTCAAAAGGTAGCGTATTATTTAACTCAAAGAAATGCATCCTATATGAAATTAATCATATATATAAAATAAACATAATATTACAAATTATATCTGCTCAAGTGAACTTGAACTAAGTTACGTGCCATTCAGAATGACTCATGTTGTGGACGCGCTCTTTCTGGAACAACGCGACACGGCAACTAAACCCAAATAATTTACAATGTTTTATTACAATATTGTTCTCTTTATAATGTTATGTAATATGACAGTCCCAATAGTCATTATTAGTCGTGCATTGCTTGAGCTGCGCGCGCTAAAGATCACGCTTTAGCGTCAATTTTTAACCATGCATCCAATATGAGATAAATCAGATATAGATAGGCCTACACAAAATAAACTATTACAACTTACATTTGCACAAAACAAAAGGCTGCGAATGCACACGCAAACTTATAGTCATGATGAAGGTGTAAAATAGTCCCAAACATAACTCTGGCGCGCTCGCTTACATGTTTTGCAGTTGAGCAGCACGATGATCCATACGTTTTATCGATTAAATGTATTATCGACAATTAATCGATCGTCGATTAATTGTTAACATCCCTAGTCACGGCAGAAGAATAGTTGAAGACAGTACCCCAAAAAATTCTGTCGTAATAACTCCTCATCGTGCACATCCCAAACTTTATTCTTTTCATTTTATGGACATCATTTTTTTTTTTTTAAATGATCTCCTTCATGTTCCTCAGAAGAAAGATAGTCATACAGGTTTAATATGACATGAGTCATGGGTGAGTAAATGATAGCAATTAAAATTTTTGGGTGAACTTTCCCTTTAAGCATGTTCAAGTATGCATAGACAAAGTTGAAAGGCTTTCAAAAGGCAATTATGCTGCTTTGTGAGATATTTTCTTTTGGACTACATTGAATGCATTCTCAGTGGAGGAGACAATCTGCATTGCCACATGCTTCAGTGTGAAGAACATTTTAATAATCTGAAGAACCTTTTTCCACCATAAAGAACCTTTAGTGCAACGCAAAATGTTCCATGGATGTGAAAAGTTCAATAGATGCCAATAAAGAACCTTTATTTTTAAGAGTGTATGGACATTAATGTAGAATTCAGAAACCCTTGTTATTAGCAATGGTGAGCGTTAAGTAAACTGCAGCCAGCAACATATTGCTCGTGCACTAGTAACGTACAAGAGACTGAACATCATTCAAGGTCCTGATATACTCACAGCGAAGTTCTTTTTGTTCTTCACTTTAAAGTAAAAAGAAGTTGGAAATACATTTGCATTGTTATACTGTTAACCAACATTCTGAACATTGTATAAGCATTCATTTCATTGACTGGAAGGGAGGCCTTGGGAGCGTGCGTAAATCTCAATTTTTTTTGATTTTCCCTAGTCCTGAACATAAAAACCAGTCTACATACTTTCATAGTCAACCTAGGAAGTTTCGTTACAAGCTGTTTACAGATCTGCAATTAAAAATCGATTAATACATGATTATTCTTACATATAGCCCCTTTAAGCACTGAGTTTTAGAACTTTATCCTTTATTTAAATTTTTAAAAGCATAAGTGCAACTTCAAATTTAATATCTTCTGCCAAGTATAACTGTTCATTAAAAGAAGGTACAGCAAAGAAACAATTTGAGGTCTGAATATAATTAGTCAAGAAATGGCAAAGCAAACAACTCAAGACATCCTCAAACAAGTTCCCGCATATTTAAAGTCACTTTGGACAAAAACGTCTGCAAAAATAATAAATGCAAATGTACATAAAAGATAGAATAACAGCCCCCTAAATACCTTCTCAGAAAATAGAATGAAACTGTAAAAACTCTAGATGCAAACTAGATAATGATCCCTCAGAAAATATAGAGGAACTACAGGAGAACATTTCTCCTTCATCACGGCCATTAGATGCCCTGACACAAGCTCTGAACACTAGCTTCAGGACCAGTGAAGAGAAATCTCTGCAAAACACTCCCCCTTACTCAGAACATTTCCCTAATCAACTCCAGTCCCACAACAGAGCCATGTGCTTTATAAATAGGAATTGTTCTGAGCTAAATTAGACACAGAAGCCAGACCCTCTGCTGAGACCCTCATGCAGTTTTCATTATGCTCTTCCTTGTCCAATATCCAGACCCTGAATATCTGGTTACAGAATTCAGTTCTTGCCATGGATGCTGATATTTTCAGGGGCCGAGAGGGTAATGGGTAGGAGTTAAAAGCCTTTGAATGTGCTCCAGCGCAGTGAAGTATCAATTTATAGGAGCATGAACCATGTGTTTATGAAATTAATAAACTCTGTGCAGTCATCTGAAGTTTTGCATGTCCTACATGCTGCATTGGTAAATCTAAGCACTCAGTGTCCTTAAGTTCTGCCATGAACACTTCAGAGCATAATGTGATAAATGTTTTCTGTAGCTCCAACTGATGGAGTTGTACTTTGCTTTGGAGTTCTGCTTGTGTTATGTAAGGTCATGTCGAATTCAACCCCGAAACCTGTGGGAGGATTCAAATGTTGACTCCACTATGTGCACCTATGGATGTGCATGCATGCAGATGTATGCTTGTGTACATGCTTGCACACTTGGGCTGGGTATTGATACACAATATTGATTAAAAAGCTTGCGATCCGATTTGATTTCGATTCATTCGATTATTTTGGATATATATCAGACACAGTACATTTTCTCAAGGAAAAATATCCGGATTAATGTAGACGTAGCCTGATTTAGCGATTACATTAAACATGATACGAATAAACCTAATACGAACATGATACGAACCAATGCTGTTTGACTCTCTAACATTATTTTTATGGACAAAATGTATTTTTACGTTCCACAGTAGAAAGGACAACATGAGGGTAAATAAATGATGACAGAATTTTTATTTTTGGCTGAATTAGAAGTAAATGCCTTTGACTGAATTTTAAATGTTAAATTACCATACTTGTCATCTATAAATCAATTAACGGTTCTATGCAAATTGTTTCATTTATAAATATAATTTTTGACATTTAATATTGTTCAATAATATGTCCATCTCATGTTTTCGATGAGAAATGTCCATGTTGTGCACCTGCTGCTCACCTCCAGCTTACCTGCTGTGCTTCTTGATTTGAACAATAAGAAACATCTTTATATATATAGAAAAATGCACATCTCAATGCATTAGTGGTGTTCCAACTAAGAATGTGCATTGCATTACTTTTGTGAGCAGACCCGTACTCTAGTGAATGTGGTTGTGTTTGTGTATGCGTCTAAATGCAAGTATGCAGGATTGTATATACGTTTATATATATTTAAATATTTAGTGTGTGTGTTTAGACTGCTTTTTCAGTGCAACAGGTGTGACCTCATTGTGGTTGCTGGTGAGCAGCAGAAGCAAACAGAGTCTGCATCAGATTAACACGCAACACACACACACACAGACACACACACACCGACTTGTTCCTTCAATTTTCTTTCTCACACTCACTCTTTCGCTTACATGTGAACCGTTTTACGAGACTTTTTCTGTATCGTACATCAACGTATATTTGCACTGCGAAAAATCTTTTTTTTAAGAATTTTTTGTCTTGTGTTTTCCAGTGAAATATCTAAGCATCATTAAAACAAGAAAATTTTACTTAAAAACAGAATGTATTTAAATTAA
>JAULUF010000025.1:34265000-34602500 GCA_031834385.1 Semotilus atromaculatus
GTCTCTCTCTAGAAGTGGTTGTTGTAGTGTCTACGTACTTCTAGTCAGATAGTTGAAAGTTCAGGTGTCTGACGCTCTTGCAATGGTGATCACCGTGGTAACGGCCTGTCAGTCGCATGTCTGAGGTATCCGAGGTCACGGCTCCCGCGGTAATGCTGCTGTACGGCAATCCCATGGTCTGATTGGTGGAACTCGGGTCACATGATTCCCTCTCTCTCACTTGCATGCAGTGAAGTTCTCTTTTCCTTCCAATGTGTGTTTCTCAGCCATGATTGGCTGATAGTTGTTTTTTGAATGGTTTCTCAGAGGAAGATGTGGACTTCTACAAGAGGGACCACAAAAATACACAGCTCATACCCAACACAAACTCTCCAGTGAAAGAAATTGAAGAAAATGCGGGACAGAAGAGAATTATTTGGGAAAAGAGAGTGTTGAAGTGTGTTTTGGTGGTTTTGGGGCCTGTTAAACCACCCTTCCACCCTGATTCACCACTTGATAGTTTATCAATGTTAGCCTCATTAAAAACAGCCATGCCAGTCATTTAATTCGTCCTCCCGCTCTTTTTTTACCCTCATTTGTACTCAATACTCTCTGCTTTCACAGTTTAATATGGCTGTGGGCGGCCTACTTTTTATTTCCGAAATATTTGCGGTGTTTAACACACCTTTCATGTATGACCTGATTTCAGTGGCCCTGTTAAAAGCAAGCATGTGTATCTGTTTATCTACACCATCTAACTGTGCATATAGGCATGCACAATATGTGTGCGTGTGAAATTCGGCCCTAGAACGAATCTCATGTGCAACGAAAGACTGACAGACAGACAGACAGATGGATAGATAGATAGATAGATAGATAGATAGATAGATAGATAGATAGATAGATAGATAGATAGATAGATAGATAGATAGATAGATAGATAGATAGATAGATAGATAGATAGATAGTTAAGGTTGTGTGTGTGTGATTGAGCTGATGTTGTAACCACAGTGCCATGAAAATGAGCACTTGTGTGCTGGTCAGCCGACAACACAGGGAAAATGACACAGTGGAAGTGTGTGTGTGTGTGTGTGTGTGTGTGTGTGTGTGTGTGGCAAATAACACACTTCCAGGGAGTGTGGCCTATGGTGAAGCCACAGAATGACTTCAGGGCTTTTTATCAACCTTATCCCAACCTCACACATACACATGCAAATCAATCTTAAAGTTTCCCCCATGAGAATGACCCAGCTCGGTCAGTGTGTGTTTGTGTGTGCACCTGTGTGGGATCTGCTGGTTAAATGTCATTTTCACATGAGTGAAACAGAATATAGGAAGAACACTGTAGCGGGATTTTATTTTAGTCATTAGGAATTGATAGGATCAAATGATGGGCATTCAGGACCAGAATGGTATGGATGTTTTTTTTTTTTTTTTTTTTTTTTTGAGGAAGTGCAGGCTGTAGGTCACATTTACATTCAAAAGCATCTTGATGCATTCAATATATTGTTATTTGCTACTGTTGCTGTAATGTTAAACTAACTAGTAAGTTAGTAATGTTAATTACTATTGGGAAAATTAGAAAGACTTTATTATGGTTGCCTAAAATGACTAAATAACTTTTCAAAAAAAAAAAAAAAAATTTAAATTTGGAATAATGTGCTCATATGAAACGTATTAAGACATTAAAGGTATTGTAGGTAGAATTTTTATAAAGATCTTTTTTCCAAATTTGTTTAAACTTTCTATATATATCAATGCATAATTAAAATGTAAGTACTCTGATAAAAAGAGTATAAAAATCGAGTGACTCTAGAACGTTTAATCTGCACTAAACACAGCTCATTATTTCCATTCGGGACGAAACAAAGGATTGGCTTAGGCGACTGTCACTCTCTCGCAACCATGGCAACCACCCTTTTGCACACATGACCTGCCCACTTGCGCGTACCCGTTTGATTTGAGTAATTCAAGAGGCACGGAACCTAGCAATAGCAAAACAATGGCAGAGAAAGACCAATCGAAATTCACATATGCAGTTCGCGAAGGCAAACCTCTACTTCCTCGGACCCTAGTTGCACGACCTCCTCTGCTTCGTCCCTCGACCCCGGATCTGTCCTCGAGCTGACGATGCGGTACTTGTCTCTGGAGTGTAGTCCTTATCAGAGTCAACAATGCTTTCATCATGGAAACTCTTACATGCAGAACACCATATATGTTATGATTATGAATCTTACACGAAATTCATCTTCATCACAGTGTAAATGATGGCAATGGAAAAACGTGTATCATGCAACCTGTTTTTAGCTTTGCCTTATAGATAACTAGCTCGTTAGCGAATCAATAAATATATATTTTAAACTTTACCAATATCAATATGCTAGCCTGATAGTGAGTACTAAAATACATCTTATTTGTTTATCTTCATAATGATAAAGTTAGATTTTTTTTTACATGTGATTCTGACATGATGTCACTACATGCACTGCGCTCCTTCCTCTCCGCTCGTCTCAGGTAAATAATGCGTCTTCAGCTCAGCGGTCGGAGTCGCGCGTTCATGTGTTTTGGGGGCGTGGCTTTGGAAGGAGCCCAGAAGGGAGGGGGTGGAGTGAATGGAAATAATGAGCTGTCTTTAAAACAGTCGTGAGAGGTCTACAGACACTCGATTTTTATACTTTCTTTTTCAGAGTACTTACATTTTAATTATGCATTGATATATACAGAAAGTTTTTAACAAATTTGGAAAAAAGTTTTTTGTAAAAATTCTACCTACAATACCTTTAAATGGAGTAATTTTGGATGTCAAGTCCAACATATATATTCAAATTTTTATGCACATTATAACTGTGTATAAATTTAGGAAGTACACCACAAGTGCTTGTATTCCCGAAGAGTGTGTATCGGACGTTGAGGATGGGGCCATCCAACTTCTTTCCTCAGACACAAACACCATCTGCTCTGTGTTTTGGGAAAAGGGTTTCTTAGCAGCGTCGTTCACTAACCACAAGGAAAAATGGTCGAAGCAGTGCGGCAGCAATCGGACAGAGATGTTTTTTTTCTTTTTCTTCTTCTCTCTCTTGTTTATCAAGCCCCTGTATTTAAGTTTAATATAACTGTAGTGTTTTGCTGAGAGACCTGCGGTGGGCCAAACGTTGCCAATGTCCCTCCACCCCACGGGTGGGGCAGAGCGGGGCGGTGGCTAGAGCGTGCGGTCTCGAGCGCAGATGTGCAGGGGCTTATTTTGTGGTGAATAAATTGTAGGCTGCCCCATGTGCAACTCATAAAGGGGGAACACAGCAAAGGACAGAAGGAAAAATACAGTGATGAGGTGGCCATCTTCACTTCAAACGCATTTTCGGACCAAAAGCAAACGCCCAGAGTCTAAATCTGTCTATGCCGCTGAAGGGGGATCTAGGCTCTTGGATGGAAGGATGAGAACGGAATATGAGAAACGAACTACAGTCAGGCATTTCGATTTCATTAATCCCAGAGTCACAGGTTTTGTGATTCACCCTGTGACGAATTTGTTCAAATGAAATTTTACCCTATTAAAGCAATATTGACTCAATCATTTGAGTTTGGGGCTGGACTGTCTGTTTTTCCAATGAATGGTGTGTTTGAAAATAAATGTGTTTGAAAATAATAATTAATTGAGAAATTCGGGTGACACTAGTGTAGAATTTTTTTCACCTTTAACTTTCTTATAGTGATCAGAATCTGAAAAAATACTTGTAATTACATTATATTACATTTTAAAATACTATAAATACTATAAATAATCACTGTATATATATATATATATGTAGGCCTATATGTGTATGTGTATATATGTGTATATATATATATATATAACATTAAAACATGTGCATATATGTGCTATGTCAGGCACAAATGTCAGGGCATGTCAAAACATCTCAAGAACCCCCAAAACACCTTAGACCCCAGAGGGTTAACCTGCTTAGCAGAAAATGCAAGATTAACAATTAGTTGTATGCTGACATGATTACTTTTTAGGATGTGTTAACATCTATAAAGAGCTGTGAATGTGTAGTTAATTCATCAGCAGGGAAAAAAGATGTTTGTCAGACCATTTCAGCAGAAAATTAACCACACAAAAGCAACCTTTCACAGCAACGTTCAACGTGTTCCCGCGCACACTCTGCCTGCCCCACATCTGATCACTTTCTCTCTTACTGTCATCTCTTCTCTCTGTGGAATCTTTATATCAATATTATATATATATATATATATATATATATATATATATATATATATATATAAAGAGAGAGAGAGAGAGTGAGTGAGAGAGAGAGAGAGAGAGAGAGAGAGAGTGTTCCTAAACATTTTGGCAGCCTTTGTTGTGAATTTTTTTTTCCCATTCATTTTTCTTCATATTATTAAAGCCATGAACTAAACCAACCTGCTCCAAGAGAAATCACAAACTCACATTAGATCACATCACATAATCAAATCACATTACATTTGATTACAGTATATTTGAAGCACAAAAGCATATGAAAATCAGGAAAAGTAGTTAAAAGTATAGGCTACTTTTATGAGAGAATCAACACTGCAAATGACATTACTGGATCTGGTATAAAACCAAAAATATTTCCTTATAATCATTAATAGAATCAGTAATTGATTAATGCCCGATCACATCGTTGGTCTGCATAGAAATATTTAAAAATAATGGCTAAAAGTTTTTTTGGTAACACTTTAGTTTAGGGCCCAAATTTCACTATTAACTCGTTTATTAGAATGCATATTACTAGGATATTTATTAGTACTTCTAAAGCACATATTAATGCCTTATTCTGCATTACGATATTTTACATCCCTTAATCCTACCCGATACCTAAACTTAACGTAGTTATACTAACTATCAATAAGCAGTAATTAGGGGTTTATTGAGGCAAAAGTCATAGTAATAGTTAGTAGTGAACTGGACCCTAATATAAAGTGTGACCAATTTGGTTGCTTTACTCTTGTTTGCATCATTATTATAGCACTTTTTCTAAACTAATCTTGTTTGTTTTTTTTGGGACTAGTCCTGTTTGAGGCCCTTTCTATGGGGAAGTGGATGCCTATATGTGTTAATGAAAGATAACATTTGTGTCAATCCCTGGCTTCTCACACTTCTAAAATAACGTAAAGCTCAAATAAGTGTTGGATCCTTTTTTCCCACAGGTGCCATAGCTGATGGTAGTTTCGATTCAACTTTTTTTCTTGCCACTGCTGATGCAAATGGATTTTTTTGTAAATAATAGGAATCTCAAATCATTCACTTTCAAATTTCAAACAATGTAAGTCTATTTTCTTTTTTGTCTGACACAGGAAAACTGTAATTTCATTAGTTAGAAAAGACAACACATTAAGTCAAAACAGGCTGAACATCTTTTCGGTGTAAAAAAAAACTGTTTGTACAATAAAAGCAATTATCAAGTTTGAATCTTAAACGAGAGAGAGAGAGAGAGAGAGATAAAAAAAACAACTCTGGCCTGTTTATCGCCTTGCCAGTCTGGTAAGCTCCGCCCCTTTCCACAGAGCTGTACCCGCACTTCCCGCCTTCCGCTTTCTCACACACTCTCTCTCAACCACAGAGCCTTTACTGGCAGAAAAACACACCAGTCGACCGTATTTTCTTCTGAAACAAAATATTACAGAAAAAAGCATTTGGGCTAAATGCTAAATTCCATTGGTGCATATTAATGAGTGTATAACGAATATCATACATGATGACCCACAAGATGTTACAGGTTTCCTACGTCAATGATGCCTTTTCAATGTGATTGAAGTGTTACTTTCCAATCTCTTTCACACACACAAATTTACAAATTCTTACAGCCACACTATCTGTGTACAATTTTTTTGTAACTGGAATGCCCAATCTGAACCCTCACTCCAATATTTCCCACAGCCTCCAACACCCACCTTCGTTTAGTTCCTGAAAGATCATGTGTGTCGGGTTTATGTGGCTTTAAAAAAATATTTGTTTCTCATGAGAACCCATTGTTGTCAGTCCTCTCTACAGTTATAGTGATCTGGTCATGTCACTATTTTGAGGACTTAGAACTTCAATACTAGAACACATAATTTGACTAATGCAATTATTTGAGTCATTTCTTTAAAGGGACAGTTCACCCCAAAATTTACATGATTGCATCACTTCACTGTGAGTATGCAATGCTGCCTTATTAATTTGGCCTAAAGAAAGCAGCATAATTATGTATGTCAGAGCATGTCTGTGCATTATTGAACATCATTATTTTTTCATCTGTAAAACACAAAAGAAGAGATTGGGCCCTATTTTAACAATGTATTTTAACACAAGGAGTATCAAACGCAAAACGCAAGCAACTCTGTGGGCGGGTCTCGGGCGCTGTTGCTATTGTACCGGCGGGATAAATGACTCTTGGTTTGTAAAAATGGGAACTGCTGCAAGTTCATTCACTAATTTACCGACGTGCGTCTGTGGAGGGAAAAGTCTGCTGTGTATCGGGTGCAAAATAGGAATTATACATGCGTCGGTGTACAAAGTCAATTGCGCTGGGTGCAAGATAGGGCCCATTAAGTTATTATTGATGACAGAATTGTTATTTTTGGGTAAACTATCATTTTAAGGTTGGCAGACAAAACATTTTGTCAGTTTTTAAAAAACGCATCCAATATGCATAAAAAACTCAATGATCTCACCGAATAAAACTTAAATGGCTATCGTCCATGCACAAAGTGCAATATGCAGTATCTCAACAATCACATTATTCACAACTTCCTAATTTAAAAAAATATGTACAATAACCTAGGACAAACAGGTGTACAGTTAATGTTAACAACTTTGCTAGTCATTTCTAAAATGCTGTACATAGGCCTATACTTGGGATTTTGTTGGTTTTAGTCCATGTTTGCTATCTTTCAGGTCATCTACATGCAAGTGTGCTCCTTAAAGCTGACAAAACATCAGCTTTTATCAGATATACACATTTAAAATGTACAGTCATTCTTATGTGGAAAAACAGACCAAATATATTCTAATATGACTAATTTTGGACCACACAAACATAATTTGTCTAATCAAATTGCCTCCAGAATGGAAATGTTGCTTCATATCACCAACTTTTAACATGGTACAATGCTGCAATATAAAAGCCACCGGCTATTTTAAAAAAAAGGGACAAACCCATCTATAGCCGTTTTTTCACCGTTAGCTAACCGTGCTGTACCGTGCTGATAGAATATGGGAAGTGACGTCGCCACTCAGGATTGGTCACTTGTCTGTTGCCTGGCTAGTTTCTCTTTAACTGGTTAAGCACGCTATTTGAGTGGAGTAAACAAAGCAATAATAAAATTAAAAGCAATAGCTGATCATTCTCCATAAGGCGGTCGCTATTTACATCTCATATCATCAGTAAACCGTTGCGTTACCAAGACACCGACTAGGGCTGTCACTTTTGAGAAAAATCTAATTAGAACGGATATCAAATATCAAGCAATGTATTCGAATATATTCAAATATCTACGAGCCCCGCCACCCACCCCCCCAAAAAAATCACTGTAATGGAGATTGAATCATAAATGTATTAACAGTCTGACAGTCATAAACAGGACTCTGAAAAAAAAACGTTTGACTCAATGTTTGAAACAGCAGGTTATCAACTTAATCTATATGAAGTGCCAATATGCCTAGACAATCACAAAATTAGGCTAACGTTACATGAAAAAAAAAAAAAAAAAAACGGAACCGGAACCGGACCAGCACGACACAAAAACTTAAACACCAGCAGGAGTAAGGCCTATAGCATAGCCTAATTCATTTCTTAATATTGTTTGCTAGAAACACCAATCTATCAACTTGATCTGGATCAAGTGTGGCTCTTTTTATTGACGATGTTCCCCGCGGTGGAGAACACGCGCTCGGAGCGCACAGACGTGCCTGGCACACACAGGTATTTTTGTGCGTCGATGTTGAGAGAAGTGGTATCTACGGTGTAGAACCCAAAATATTTCCAGACACTACTTTTTAGATGAGTTGGGGTCGTAATTGTGCGCTCAGGCTGGCCGTTCTGTGCGTTATCTTCCATTTTCAAAACAGGGAGACTATTGGCTATTATTCGCTTGATTTGGTCATGGGCTGACGCTACAATACGTTTAGAGCGCCCGCTCCTGGATGAGATGGCAAACAATACAATAAAAAACAAACAGTCTACTCATAGACTGTAAAAAATGCGCTACACATGGCACTTTAAAAAACGGATAGTTTATTTATAAACTATACGGATATTTCACGATTCACGTCATGTTCGAATGCATATTCGAATATCGAATAAAAAGTGACAAAGAGCCAAAGAGCGGCCGCTCTCAGCACCACAGTGGAAAATGAAACCGTAACCGTAACAGCTGGCCCAGATCGGCATGGAATGGAACGGTTATGCAATGAGAACTGTTCGGGCCGATGGAGTAAAAAGCAGCTTTTTCTGCACATATTTTTGCATATAGATATTTTTCACTATAAACAAAAAATACTTTTTTTTTTGCAGTATAATAGTGTAAATCAGGTTTATTTGTGTTAAAATTAGCTTCCTAAGCTGCTTTGCCTTCGTCATTTTTGTGATGTCCTGGGGCATCACCATAATGACCTCCTCCACATTAGCTGCTGACGGGGTGAAACTACTTTAATGTGGGGTTACAGAGTTCCACTGGCAGACTCCACTGCGTGGGAGCTCTGAAAGCCACGGTCTCCACCTCAAGATTCACCATCTCACATTCCTCAAACCAGACCAGACCAGATCACACCAGATCTGGGCCAAAGCATGGTCGACCAAAACCCAACCACCAACCTCTGCTCCTTACCATTCAGAGCACTTCAAACATGCAGATGTGTGTCACATACAGCTGTGCCAGTCTATCCCTTGTTCGCATTTCTCGTTTTCTCTCTCCCACTCTCTCCCACAGCCTGAGCAGAGCATGTGATTTTCTCAGTTTCGTTAGCGGATGGCTTTGATAAAACAAACTCATCACTTCACATGCCAGACTTGTTTGGGGTTTCTGCAGTAACTCTGCAGATGACTTACCAATTTTGTATGCCTCAAATGCACCTATTTCCCTCTCGTTGCTTGCATCTGTGTGTGCGGTACCGTTATATTTTTGTTCATGTGTCTATGCATGGTTTTGTTCGTGTTGTCATGCAGTTGCGTGCTACAGTGCTGACACACAGCTCAGAATGCATGTGTATATGCATGGTTGTGTGTGTCTACGTATGGGGTTTAGTGTTTGTGTGTGTGTGTATGTGTGTATATTAGACCTGTTGATTTCCTGTGGTGCAGACAGAGGTTTGAATGTGCCAGACAAAAAGAAGAGCTCAGAGCTTGGGACAGGATGTAGAGATGTTGTTCTCACTGAATGTAGACACATTTACATTCAATAGACTGTGTGTGTGCATATAGACTAATACAGCCAATGTACAACAGCCCCAAACCATAATTGCAAACTTTAGTCACATTTATAAATGTTTGAATGTCAATTGAAATAAATACAAAACCTCATCAAGTAATGGGTATTTTTAAGAAAGATAGCATGCTTTATAAGCAACAATTTCACAAAACAATTTAGTGTGCTTTACAAGAAGTTTTGGAGTCACTGTACACACATTACCAATCAATGTGACCAATGAATGAATCGTTACATTTGAGAGTTAATGTTGCATGCATGCAATCTCTCGGTCAGATGGATGTCTGCAGTCCAGATAAAATCATACCATCATATGGAGAAAGGAGATAATGCATGCTAACCAACAGCACAGTGGGTGTTTAAATGTACACACATGATATAAACAGAAAAAAAATATTAATATTTTTTTTCAATTAAATAATAATTAATATGTCTATGTCTAATAACTAATATTGTGAATGTTTAAGGAAAATAATTGCAAAATATATATAATGTAAGCACTAGATATGGGGTTTGAAACCATAAATGCTTCTATGCATTTCTAGGGGTGTAACGATACCCTCATGTCACGATTCGATACATATCAAGATACGATATTATTGCGAAACTCCCAAGACATATGATAAAATGTTAACAAAAAATGTACTGTTGATTTAAAATGCTAAATTTGATATTACATTGTGAGTGTAAATTAATAGGCTTTTGACTTGGTGCTGAAAACCCAAAGCACAGGACAAAAGTGACACCAGAATAAAAATATTGATGATTCTGAAGCTGAAAACTGATTTATTTTAGACGAATATGCTTGCACTCTGTCACTGACATATTTAAAGATCATACATTTAAAATAATATAGGACACTTTTTTTCTGGTAACATAAGACATTTGGCCTTATCAGGACCCACGCATATTCCCCATTGCATTATTATACATTATATTTTAATATAATTAAAAATATATTTTGGGTGAATTATACACAATACATATTGTCACTATCCACGATACATATTGTTGCATTTTTGTATTGCGATATATTGTGACACGATATATTGTTACACACCCCTGCATTTCCGTTTAATTTGATTAATTACAGTGACAATAAAAAAAGAAATAAAAAAAATGCATGCAAATTATATTACAATTGAATTCTGTTTATTTGCAAATCCACGCATCTCATTTTTTACACCCCCACAAATACACACTTTCAAGTTCTGTGGAACTTCAGTTTTTGGGTGATTATCAGAATGCCATGAGTCACCGCAGCCAGAGTGCATTCTGGGTAGGGATGTGACCGCAGGTTGAGAAATGAGTGTTCCATGGTAAAGTGGCTGTGTGTGTGAAGTGCGAGTGTTTGTGTTCCATGTTAGAACGGCTCTATTTGTGTGTGTGTGTGTGTGTGTGTGTGTGTGTGTGTGTGTGTGTGTGTGTGTGTGTGTGTGTTCCATGGTTAGTTGTGCGGTTGGTATGACCTGGTTTCAGTTGGACCCATCACTCATTTGGTTCAGAGAAATCCTGTGAATCAGAGAGCACGTTTCATGTGAGAGAGAAAAAAGATTTATTTCAATCTCTTGCCTCCAGTTTGTCCTCGCTTGACATCCAGAACTTACCATTATCTGAGCATGTGTGGGTATGCATGTTCCTAAACATGTCTGCTTAAATGATTACATGTGTATGTATGTTTTTTCTTGTCTGTGAATATATTCTTTTTTGATCATCAGTGTTTCTCTGTGTGTGGTTCTCTAGTGTGGTGATGCCAACATTTTATTTTGAAGATATTATCAGTATATCACACTTTTGACTAAAGTCTTCTCTTTCTCTATTTTTCTCTTCTCTTTGTTTGACTTGTCAAGACCACACAGCCATTTCCCACGCTTTCCTTTGTTACTCTGCACATTGATGTGAACATGCAGTGTGAAATACTCACACACACAACTGCACATCATAATAGAGCACATAAAACACATGGTACTAAATCTGAAATGGACACTCTTAATGAAACCATGTCTGTTGTTGGCCTATTACAACAAAATCACCTTTGATCTATTGATAAATCATTGGAGAGAACCATGACCATCATGTACTTCTGTCCAAATCTGTCAAAATAAAAGAATTTTAAGTGAATGCAGAAATCTATTTTTAAATGTTTTTTACACAATGGTGAGCTTTGCATATTCTAAATAGAATTTTTGAAATTCCCTCCAACTATAATTAAATGAATAAATATATATTTTATAAATATAAAATAAATAAATACATTTTAAAAACATTATAAAAATAATAATGATAAATATTGTTATTATTATTATTATTATTAGACTAATATTTATATGTACATACATACACACACATAATGTACTACATCAAACTACATAAAAGTATTATTATTATTATTATTATTATTATTACTGGTGACGTTTAGACAATATTACACAATTAAATCTTTAATTAAAATTTATTGTACAATTTGTTCAATTAATTTCATAATTGCTGCATTTGTACTCTTTTTTGTTTTGTTTTGTTTTGTTTTGTTTTGTTTTAGGACATCAGTAAAATAATCATGCAGAAAGATCTCAAACAAATGTTTGATCCAAAGAGCAGATAGTCAGAGTTAATTCTGTGTCTCACGGTGAGGCAGGTGTTTGCAGGGTTTGTGGTTGTAGTTCAAGCTCTACTGCACACAAATGAAGGAATTGACTGTGAGGACACATGCAGAGCACATCATGCTGAATTCTGCATCATTTGTGTCACGCACAAAGCTTTCGTGACAATAGTCTCAGGTCTGGTTTCCGCCACTGCGATATGTGTCTAAGCGTGGGTGTGTGGAAACATCTCTCTCTCTCTTTCTCTCATCTGTCTGTCCTTGCACAGTAATTCAAGTTTCCATATACAATTTGAAAGTCAGATAGTTTGTCTCATCCTCTCATTGCTTGTTTCACAGTGTTTGATAATACTGGCCAGTGGTATATTATTCTATATTAATCAAGAGATACTCTAGTGTAAATTTATAGGTGTGTTACTAAGATCTAAAAATAACTTTTCCCCATATTAACCAGATTTTTTCACCTACTGAAAAATTGTAGCATCCAGCCATAAATTCTTACAGAATCTAAAATCACATTTTCCATTATTTAAGTACAGTATATATTTTTTATTCCTATGAAAATTTTTTTTGAATGAATTTTTTTTTAACAAACATTGCAGGAGTCTCAGGAAGCATCATATATGAGATGAGCTGTTTCTCTCAAAACATTGTGATTTTCTTCCACATATTTGCTTACTTAACTAATGTTGCCAAAATGAGAAAAATGGTACTTGGCACAAGGTGAATTTTCTCATTTGGTATGTGGGGGTTCATAGGGAAGCATTGTTTTGTTTGATCATTGTGGCATTGTGGCACTGTGGCACTACTCATAGTGTAGTAGTGGAGAGATTTATAGGGTTGCAGAATAGAGAGGTTTGTTTATCAGTATGAGAGGTTTGCAGTAGGAGGTTAAAAGGGCCAAACGCTCCTGTGGGCTCTGTGATTGGGGCCACAGCAGAGGTTTGTGGGCAAAAACTCTGCATTATAAAGCTCAGGAAATCAGACCAAATCAAGTGCATGAACACACACACACTGCCAAAAGAGAAGCACTAAGTGAACCATGCAGCTGAACTGGTCTTTATCCGGATTCATGGTTCATTGCTCAAGTGTGTTGTCTGAGATATCTAAACACAACACTAAAGTGGGAGGTAGAAAGCATCTTTAAATGCATGAAAAATGCAACTCAAACTCAATAATTTAAATGACAGAAGGAAGCAAAAAATGAAAGTGTTTTACAACAATGGCTATTTTAAGATTTGGTGATGGTTGGTGAAAGTTCCTTTTACAAGTTACAAACTAAATAAACTAGGGTAATTATGTTAAATAGTTCGTATTTAAGAAAAATGAAAAAAGAAAAAACATGTGGAAATTCATGTCAACACCATTGCTGAGTATTTTCTCTTTAAAATTGGAGTAAAAGCCAAAAATGTGGTTTCAAATCGCTGGTGTTTCTGACATCACTAACTGCCTTGTAACCAATCAGATCAACGTGTCTTTGAGCTGGTGTGAGTGAGTGGAGGCGGGGCTAATTTGCATATTCATAGAACTGCGTATACTAAATGAGGCAAGTGTGTAGAGTTAAATTCAAGCTATTTTTGTCACAGTCATCGTCTGCACCAGTCTGTCTTCGTCATCTTCACTACACTTCCCAGAATCCCTCTTGTCTCCACACCTGAACTCACTCCCTCAATCATCCACTTGTTCATCGTCATCATCTGTGTCACCTGTCCTCACCTCATTAGTGTTTCATTGGTATCTGTATTTAGTTTCCTTCTGTTCAGTTATGCCTGGCTCACACTACAGGAGTTTTAAAATCCTAACCGATTTTGAAATCTGGTTGCAGCACACACTTAAGGAGAATCTTTGCAGATTTTCTTACCTCTAATCTTAAACATGCTCACACTACAAGATTTGAAAATTGCGGAGCATCACACACTACACAATAGTTATTAAGATTCGTGCCAGAGGAAGCGCCTCACGTGATCTCACGCAACAGATCGGAAGCAAAGGTGGATGTAAACAAAATATCTGTCCTTCATATCAAGTCATATTCGTGAAAAGATTGCCGTGACCATCCACTCTGACACCTAACATGTAAAAAGACACTTACTTTTTTTTTTAAGTAAAAAAAAAAAAAAAGAATAGTTGGTTGGGATGAGTCATTGAGTAGGCTATTAATGATATGCACACACACACAGGCTATATATATATAAAATGTTTTCGGTGCTGATGTGGTGACGCGTTTCATGTCAAATATAGCAAGGAGACATTTTAATTATTAATTGTCGGCTGCAAAGATAAAGCATAAGTATAAAGATAAAGATAAGTATAGTGAACGCGCCAGAGAGAAATGCACTTTTCATACGGATTAGCCTACATAAGAGAGAGATGTCCGTTTTCTTTCGTTTTGAATTGTTCTGTTTAAATAGATATATCTTTCATAGATATATGTCTCAGGTCTGTGAGGCAAGTAGGCAACCAATACGCTGAGTTTCGGTTCATTTATGAGACGAGCTCCAGTTCACGCGCTGGCGCCTCCGTGTCGTGATTATATAGGCCTATTGTCTGCTATATTTACTTCTTATTTATAGCAGTAATTGGTTGATGAAACATTGATTAAAATTAAAATACAAGTAATACAAAACGAAATTCACTTTAAAGAAAGGCTTTGTGCTTTCTGTTTGAGGTCTGTGAAAGTTTTAGTGCTGCTTTCAGAGCGGTCATGTCAGAAAGCATTGTTTTTTCCTCATAAATGCGAACACAAAAAAAAAAAAAAAAAAAAAAATGTTATGTTCTGTGGAAAGCCAATCCTTCTTCATCCGGTGGGTTGTATTACTTTTCGTTTGAGCAGTAATTCACAGAATTACTAAAAAATATTTTGCCACCTAAAAGTTAAAGATGTTTTGTGTCACGTAGGCCTACGTCCGTTACGGACTCATATTAAATATAAAACGCATGTGTAGACTTTAGGCTATATTTTTATGGATATATAAATGTTTCAATATTTAAAAGCATTTTCTGATAATTTATATTTCAAGTTTTGACTGCAAATCTCCTTTCCATAACGCTGGAATTGAACTGAAATCTTGCTCATCCCGATAAATATCAAACATGTTTGATATGATCGGGGCAAGCCCGATTTGTGTGAGAGCAGATCGGGAGGTGCAAGATTCGATCTGTGAACGCCTCACATTACCAGATAATCTGTGCCGAACATCGGAACCGATCGAGGTCATCGACAAGATTTTTTCTCCGATTCTCGGGAGGGGGAAATCGGGCATAAATCGGCCTAAAACTCCTGTAGTGTGAGCCAGGCATTAGTCTTTGTCGGTTCTTGTTTCATGTTATTTGAACGTTACCTGGTGTTGTATCCTCCATTCGTCTGCCTGCCTGCCTTTGTTTTTCTGTTTATCAAGTAAAGTTTATTGTTTATTTGCAATCCTGTTCTCCACGTCTTCCTCTCCATACACCACCCGTGACAATTAAGGCATGAAAATTTTTTTTTCAAGGAAAAAAACTTTTAAATATGTAATTTTGGTGAGTTTTAAGGGATACAATTATTGACTACAGGGGGACTTTAAGTAGTGTTATGCTTGGCTTGCAAGTGTGTAATTTTTTATTAATTTTTTTATATGGAGACGTTTGTCACTTGACATAGTAGTTGGCATTCAATGACTATACTACTTTATAGATTAAATGATGATTATTGCATTCAAAAACAGCTAGATGGGATGCAAGATGGTGAACATATCCAAAGGACAAATAAGACCTGTGTACATGTGTTATCCACAACATGACCGCACAACAACCAAGCCACATTGTGATCGAATCTAGATGTTACCTGATACAGGTGCATGTCATCCTTGATTTGTGGAATAACCAGGTCTTTTTTTGCAGATGAGTAATATTTGACTTCATTGGACATAGGAACCCACATGGTCTGTGAAAACAGACAGGAGATAATTATATAAACGAAATGAAAATGATAAAATATAATAAAATTGAATGTATAAACATTTAATGTTTAAACATAAAAAAAATGTGTTTTCAAAATATAACCAGCGCCTAAAATTGTTTCATAACACTCAGACATCAGCTTTTGTCAGGGGTCATAAATCTTGATATTTCTGTCAGTTCTAAATGTTTTCATGCTAACATGTCAATTAACTTAGTTAATTGCATTAAATCTATACTCTGCATGATGTAAAATTAAATTAGTTTGTGGCTTAAAGGGTTAATTCACCCAAAAATTCTGTCAGTAATTACTCACCCTCATGTTGTTACAACCCCGTAAGACTTTTGTTCATCTTCGGAAAACAAATTAAGATATTTTTTATTAAATCTGAGAGCTGGTTCACTCCTCCATAGGCTTCTAAGTAATTGAAACTTGCCGGGCCAGAAAGTTAGTAAAGACATCGTTAAAATAGTCCAAGTGACTACAGTGGCTTAACCATAAGTTTATCAAGCGACGAGAATACTTTTTGTGCGCAACCCCCCCCCCCAAAACTAATGACTTTATTCAACTATTCATTTTCTTCTGTGTGGCCCTCTGAGTGAGTTCACATAGGCCCTCTGAGTGAGCTTGTGGAACGGCCCCTCAAAGTGGCATTGGGTGGGGTTGTATCGGGGTAGTTTTAAGAGTATGAGTTCATGAGCATAGTATCGGACCGAAACACGAGTACTGGTATCGGTATCGGTGCATCCCTAATTATTATATATATATATATATATATATATATATATATATATATATATATATATATATATAGTGAGCCTACGTTCTGACGTACAACCAGGTGATGGTTGAAATGATAAAACACATATCTTCAATTTAATGACAGTTACTTTGCATAATAGGGTCTGCTAAATGCAGGTTGTGATTATGGAAAAAGGGGACTGGGGAAAAAATAATGCAGGGCCTTCCAGAGTTTCCATTCTAACATGCATGCATATTTCACACATACTATACAAAGTGAAGAATTTCACCTGTATTTCGTTGAAATGTGGGCGTCAAGAGAATTTAAAGGCCACAATGACATCTAAAACCACTGGTACCACTCTGACTCACACAAGGTCTTCAGTAGCGCTTCACAGGCCAGGTGAGATGAAGGAAGTTGGAAATAAACTTGGCAAGACAGTGGTGATGAGTCCCAATTCGCATACTATCCATCCTTAATAGTTTTCGAAATTAGAATGAGTTTGTCCAAAATCGTAGCATGTTGAAATTAGGATTCCCAAGACACCCCGATACTTTTTCCAGTTAGAATCCGAAGTACAGATTGTGATATTGTAAAGATATGCAGATCAATATGCTTCTACATTTCTCTCTGAAACGGTAGGAAATTAAATAAAATTGAATGTGCATGATTTTAACTGCACTGAAAAAATAAAAACCTTGGATCAACTTAAAAAAATTGAAGTAATCAATCACACGAAATATTTGACATTGACTCAAAGTAAATAATTTAATTTAGTTTAACCTAAAAAGTTTAAATCCATGCAACCACTTTTTGAAGGTTGATCAAACTAATTATTTTAGGTTGGAACAAACTAATTATTTTAAGTTAGAACACACTAACTAAACTAATATGTATAGGTTAAAGTAAATTAATTATTTTAAGTTAAAACAAACTAATGTTTATAGGTCCGAGTAAATTAATTATTTTAGATAGTCTCAAATAAAAATAACAGTTGTCATTATTTGAAATGTATAATAAATCAAATATATATAAAAAATGCTTTTAATACACTTTGATCAATGACTACTCAGAACACTTTCCTTTAGAACACATTTATATTTATTGTTCAATAAACTGACAACATTGATCATTGGTTTCAAATCTATGAAGATTAACAGTCTGCTTCACACAAAAATACTTGTTACATAATTTCATATCACTTGATAACATACATAAATATTAAATTAGGAAGGTTTGTCCTGACATAATACATTTCACCATAAAACATAATATAATTAAAATGTTATGACCGTATTGTATACCTGTTTCAAATGTAGATGTACCCGAGACAAATCCTGGAACTGCTCCTCAGACAGTGAACAATGGAACTCCTAAGACACTGACAGAGTTTCTGATACAGAGCTGTAAGCACAGCTATTTTATTTTAGGTTAAGTGTGTATATGAGCACATAGACCGTGATGGCAAAAGCGGTTGCAACCGAGGGCAACTTGTTCAGGACGTCTGTTCCTTCGATGACAATTTTAATGTCTTTGGGTGGATGGAGAGGATCCTCTTTCCCAGTGATAAAGATCGCCATGGTTGTCTGCTCCAGTTCTTCAATGTCATTTTCCTGCATAAAAAGAGAAAATAAGTACATTATAGTTACAGAAATCTCCCGATTTCATGATCATAATGTGCCAAGCTCTTATACACCCTAAACTTTCAAAACTTGAATAGGCGCAAATCAAACAAATCAAATGTTTATTACTAGGGATGTGGACTAGATTGAAAGTGATGAGATTTCTTGTCTGGTTAGAAGCGGTCTCATGAGATTCACGCAATTCACATTTTTCACCTGCTGTCACGCGACCTCAAATGATCTCACACAGTAAATAAAACAAATGTATAACTGATAACATGCACTCACGGAGTGAATTAACTCCGCCCAGCTGATGCAACACCAGCGTACGCAAGGGCTGCACGATATTGGGGGAAAATGGCATTGCGATATTCTATTTTTCTGCAATATATATTGCGATATTTCACCAGATTAAAGTGAATCGGTTTAAAGGAGTCATTCGTTTGCGAATCGGACGTGTCATTAGTGGACGTGTAGCCAACGGACACTGCACAAGATTTGTGTCAACATAGAAAACATTTCATGACTGGAAAGGTTTTTTCGTTTATTGCAATTGTGGTTTATGTCAGCTGAATGTGCGGAACGATTCATAGATATAGATAAGGCAACGTTTTTTTTAGCGCAATTCTCACCCCTTGTTAATTCAGGAGAGAAAATCTCCGAATGCTCCACGTGAAACTTCGGTCTTTCGACCTTTTACCATCGCGTCAAGTGATGTTGATTAAAATGCACGAGCGCGAGGCAGAGAGAGCAAGACAGCTCGTGTTGTTTGAAGACGGTGAGGTGCACGCGGCCAGGGCTCGCTCTCCCTTTCTCGTACATCTTGCGATGTGACTATCGTGGATGTGCACATCGCGATATCGATGCTGAAATGATATATCGTGCAGCCCTAGCGTACGCTGTGATCTAAAAACTAGAATGCTACCTAGCTCTGTTTGAGACTGTGAGCTGCAGTTTATCAGAGGTGCTGAAGTTAAAATGCGTTTGGATTTGTGGTGAGATTTCAGCCTGATCAGAAGTGTTTTCTCTAGGGCTGCACGATATTAGAGAGAAAAAACGGCATTGCAATATTTTTCTATTCTGCGATATATATTGCGATATGAAAAAATACAGGAACAGGAACTCAGCTGCTCTATTTGAAAAGAATTTAGCATCGCAAGAAAAACGTATAGCTAGTTAGATTATTTAAAAGACATTGGATCATTGATGTTAGTTTGACTGTTAGCTAGCGGAACTAACGTTAGCGCGCTAACGTTATACTAGCGCGCTGCAATCATGTCCGATGACAGACAAATGCAAAATAAAAAGCAATCCAACAGCACATTATACAATGTAAACAAAGACATGTTTTCTTGCGGCGGCCTTTATAAAATGAGCTGTGGTAAAAATCTAGTCATGTTATGAACGGAAGTGGAAGTGACTGCAGACTGTGCTCTTCTCCGTTTTTGGTTAATTTCTGTAGCAGAAAGAGCACCACATATAGGTCTGGAATATGAAGTAGCGTGTACATATAGGTGTTGTCATTTGCAAATGGATTCGTTTGGACACACTTTTTTTTTTTTTTACAAGGTTCCAGGGAAGACAGGGAAAAAAAGATAATTTGGTACGTCTGGACTAAGTGTTTACTGCTCAAAATTCAGCATCAAAGATTTCTAGTATTAAAATCTCGTCTTGTGAGCTGAGTTTCTCGTCACACCCCTATTTATTAAATATGGCTAGGAAAACCTAGACTATGACCATGTTAGTCTGTAGGTGTTAAAACTGTGTGAGCAAGTGAGAGAGATGCCCTTACCTGGTATTTTTTTATAAGGTGCTCAACGGGTTTACCGAGGTAGATCATCAGAGATTTGAGGATGCATTCTCTTCTGATGGTGATGTCCACAGTCTGAGTAAGAACAGTTACTATGAATTAAAATCAAACATTTACAACAACAACAACAACAACAACAACAAAAAACCTATTCAGCCATGGACACAAATTATCACAAATGCCCTCATGACACTGTAAATAGAACTTACCACAAGCAATGATCACTGGCAGGAGCTTCCAAATAAGCTGCACAGCAGGAACACAACTGATAGGTGGCTGCTTCCCTGAAGTTAAAAGAGAAAAAAAGATTAAGTTTGTTAACTACTAACATCATGCACAAATTAAGAATACCCAACATGTAGCATACATAGATATATACTTTATTTTATGATTATAGGAAAGCTGGCTAACATTATAGTACATTTCTACCATTTCTACCACATGTAAATGTTGTTAACAGTGTAGCAAACATGACCAGCTTGAAATAACTGGGCCTTGTAATATTATGGCTGATAAATACTGAACACAAGATAATTAGGAGTATAAATAAAATATCACATATGAGAGCTCTTAAAACTAAAAAAGACAGTAATCTCGGCAAATAACATTTTCTAGCTCTTCGCGCCACTGTTAACCATTCAAAACACTCAGCAGAACAAATGCATTTGAATTCACGAACATAACATTAGCTGTAACGTTAACTAACTTGTGGTAACTTTAGCTAACCAATGCCCCCACAAAATTAATTTAGAAATGATAGTTTTCATTTATTAGCCAGTTAGCTAGCAACCTGTGACAGCATTAGCTACTCACTCACCCACCCACGACCAAAGGGCGGCTAACGTAACCTAACTTTAACGTTATAGTTTGAATGAAGAATGCTAACGTTACTAGTGCTATCTAATTTACATGCTATCAATAATGCTGAAATTACAGCCAGAGTCAAGGCAAGCCAGGTATACTTGGAAAAACCGTTAACGGTAGACAAAAATTTATTGTTTTTACTTACCAGTATTAATGTTGCTCGTACAAGATGATTGACGGTGACAGGATTCACGTATCTGAGCGACAGAGCTGTCTGTTAAAGACACAAACATGACGAATTATGTCCCAAAGCCCACTCTTTTGAACACACTCAAAAGTATGTACTTTTTCTTTACAAAAAAAGAGTACATACTTCTAGGACATAGTATGAGTAGGCGAATTGAGACGCAGCATGAGTCCCCAGGAGCAGGGTTGAAGACCTAGGTCCTATGGAGGCATCTAAATCATGTGATCAGTCAATGCAAATGTGCTGAGTAATAGTATAAGCACCTTAGCACAGTATAAGAGGCATTTACCAAGATACATAAACCTGGCATCTCGCTATATGTGTAGTCGGACAAGAGCTTGCATGTCCAGGACATCACCTAGAAATGAATGGTGTTTAAGCACTGAACTTTTCTTTTTATTATAATAATATTTAGTTTTACTGAATGTATACTTTTATTTTTAGAATTAAAATTTAGAATTTATAGAATAATATCAACATAAACCTATAAAATAGAGTTGGCCAGAGAACCACCTAGAAGTATTTCTAACAAGCTTAACTATCAAGACTTCCTTGATTGACCAATGTCACCAGAAAGACCATGATGGTCGACCGGTTTCACCCGGTATTTGTGGAGTTTCATCATTTAAACCAGCACCAAACCAGCCTCAATCAGTTTTTGTTTTTCTGTGCACAGTCAAAACTTCCACTGATAAACAACTCATTGATGTATTGCAGAATGGAATCTACTGATCATGGAAAATGATCTCAGCACTATTTGATGCTAATATGATAAATGCAATTGTAGGTTTAGTGGACGTTATGACAAGTCCAGTGACTCATGGAAACTTCAGACCTAAATTCAGTAGTGCTCAAACCAATTAATTCACATTTATTCTGTAGAAACAGTCAAAAGAGGCAGTGAGTCATGACTTAAATTTGGCTTTCCAATATGCTAAAAAAAGAAAAGAATTCCACAAAAATTTGATAAACCCACAGACAAATACAGAGATCATAATACTAGTCAAAGGTACAATAATCAAATAAGCTTGCATCCGACATCTTAATCTGATTATGCATGGTCAAGCCAGCAATACAAATATTGGTGGACTTCTATAATGACATGCATTTGTAAATGCCTTACTTAAAAGAAAAAAACTCAACATGTTCTTTATGCATCTAACCTTAATGCATAAAGCATACAAATAGATCTCAAGTTATAAATCACAGTGGCCAAACATAAAATATAAACATCTACCATAAATTGCATACATTTTCTTTTATGTTTATGAAAATTTCAATGATTTTGTGCTCTCAGGAGCCAATAATTTGCTATACACAAAAAATTACAATTGACACAAACCATGTTTATCTGTGGTGCGAGAATAAATAGTGAACCAAGGAGAAATCTGAGGACCGTAAACACCCAGTCAGACACCTGATGACTGATGCCAGTGTGATCTGGATGAAATCGAGAGAGGTTCTTTATCTGATCTCAGCCACACTTCCTGTTTTTAAATGTGCAGACAGATTTCACAGATGATTCTGCAAAAAAATAAGAAGCAAAACAATACACATTTTATAAGATGTTCAGACAGCGTGTGTGAGCTTGTGGCCTGTGACTGCCGCAGCAGAAGTGAGAAACAGTTTACCGTTGCAATAGTGCTGCTTCCGGTCTGAATGGGGGAAACTAAAAGCGTCTGGCTGCTTGACTGTCACGCAAAGGCCCGGCTAATCATCACAGCACCGTTGGGCCCTCAGACGCAGAAACAGGAAGTGAGTAGGCGACAGAGGAAGTTGTTGGTTTTTTGATGGCCATTGCCGTGGTTTTCAGACTTCTCTCACAAAAGGGGGGGGGTACAGTCAGAGGTTTGGCGTGGGAAAGGACAAGACTGTCCTATTGATCCTTGGAGAAATGTTTTTTTTTTTACATCAACAGAGAACAAGCAGACATCAACAGCATTTCCTGCCCTCTCCATCATAATATATATGATTCACCGAACATACAAATATATTCACCAGACATTCTGCAAACATTGCACACTGAGTTTATATTCACAGACATAATTGACTTGTCAGGCCCTGTCGAAATATTTTAAACTCAAAGTCTAAATATGATGTGTTTTTTTTGTAGATATGGTCAAAAACATTTAACAGATTTTTTTTTCAAACACAGTAGTTCACCCAAATGAGACTTCTGTCATTATTTACTCTTGTATTACACTCTATTATAACCCTCATGTTGATCTATGCTTTTCTTTTATAAAATAGCTGAATTTAAAATGAGAGTGAAGGTAAAGTGCAGGACACCCGTCTATATCGATCCAATGGCAGCATTCGATTAGCGGGGAAGGTCTCACGCGTGTTCTGTCTTTTCTCATGGCAAAGGGATTTTTGATTCAATGCAATACATTTTCTCATGTATCAACTCGTTATGTCGACTTAATACATGAGTTAATACATACGGAGTAGGAGGACCATTCGCCTATCTTCCTTTGTGTGCCAGTTTCTATAAACTTCTAAAAACCTTATTTCCTTTTGTTTTACTTATTTGGGAAATAGACATTTGTATCACTCACTCTGAGACATTGTAAATGATACTAAACATAATACTCAATGATAATCATTCACATTACACCATATTCTTGTGTGAGTTTTAGATGTCCCTAGAAAGGGGGAAGTCAAATGTTAATTTCCAGCAAGATCCTCTGTCTCAGAGACCAGTGGTCAGGTCGATCTCTTGAAAATATATATTTTTTTATGTTGGTTATAGTATGTCTATGTGATGTTTTTAATATGATATGATGCATGAATCACTTTAAAATGGGTAACTCCAGTAGCTCAAACGGTAGAGCATGGCGATACAAACGCCAAGGGTTCGATCCCCAAGGAATGCCTGAACTGATCAAATGAATACCTTGAATGCAATGTAAGTCACTTTGCGTAAAAATGTCTGCCAAATAAATGTAAATGAAACCCTTACCCAGTAAACACACAGATGGAAAAGTCATGGAGGTCAAAAAGTGTGGGAACCCTGGAGTAAATCATTTATTCCTCTATATAAAAAAGGCCATAAATTGAAAGAGTAAAGCTTAAAACATACAATTTTATAAGAGCATGCAAAAGCGATACAGAATCACACTGTGTGATGCTATTATTATTACTACAGTAGGTGAATGTCATCTGAAGAAACCAGAACTCCCACCACAGACCAGTCACCTTCCTGCCCTGAGATACCACTCCTCACATCGACAGGACAGATCGTGACAGGGCTAAACATTGAAGTATTAGTTATGACTCAAGTATGAAATTAAGGCAGAACAAACCATAAGCGCAAAACTAAAATTAAAGTAAAACAAATCAGGATAATTTGTATGACATGTTAGGCCTGCTTGTCATTTCAGTCTGAGTTTCTGTTGTGGCTAAAACACTGAACCGCTGACTTGTGCTGGAAAATCCAGAGAATTTCCATCTCTGCTTCCTTGTACTATTCTCAAGGAACTGATAATGCTGATATGGTGTGGTGTTTTCCTATATTCAGGTGCTTTTAGAGCACCTTTATAGATCTAACTGAGTAAAACATTTATGTACATACTACAGTATATATTCCAAGTCTTCTGAAGACATTCAATAGTTACTGAAAAAAAAGTATTAATTTCTTTTTTTAAATCGTGCTGACACCAAACTTTTGAAAAGTACTATATGTGTGAGAAGCAGACCAGATTTTAAGTAATTATTTGCTGAAAAACGTGCCCTCTTTCCCCATTCTCAAGACACGTTGTTCACAGTTCAAAATCATTAATGTAAAACTTGGTTCCTGATGTAGCTTGAACTCAATGACATTTGAGCGCTGCTGTTTGAGGTGAAGAAAGAGAAGAGTTTTAACACCAGAGCTGAGGTCATAGGTGTTTCCAGACAGACAGTATAGAGAAATAGGTACTGTAATTTCACAAGTGGCAAGATGGTATCAATGATATCACCCACAATAACCCGGTCCCAGCATTATGAATCAACAGCTGTTTGCCACGCGTTCCAGCTGATGAGGACTGTGGTGACCCTTCGACAGATTCAAGACCATATAGTGGCTGTATTCGGGTTGTTAAAAACCACTCTCCTCTCTTCGATTTCATTCGCCATATGAGGAAGAAAGAGAGGCCCTTTACTTCATCTTTGTGATGAGGTTTCAGTGTGTTTACAGAGATGTGGAAAGCCTGCTGTTACTGAGGGTAACTGCCACAAACCAAGGTGAGGCAGGTTCTTGAACACTCAGAGATAAGAGTAACAGGGATTGCATTTGCTAACCATAAAAGACTTACAATATGACATAAAAACAACCACTGAACATGATGAGAAATAAGTGTAAGAGCTGGTTTGGGCCGCATCCCTTCCCCTGTTAACCTATTCCTTAACTTTGTGGTGGATATTAGATTCAGATTAAATGGCCGCAGATCACCCACGAGTGGTTCACGGACTGTCTGAATGCACATGGCAAGATCTGATCTGATAGGCTGACTTATAGGAGACGAGTTTCTAGGATTTTAATTTGCCCATTGCGAAACAAAGTCTGTGTCTGACTCCAATCCAACCCAACCTCAAGAAGCTGCAATAATTTGGTCAAAATCACGAAAAGGAGAAATCATATGACATGTGTCATGCACAATTGAACAATTTAAACCTAAACCTAACCATAAAGTCCAACCCCTTAGCCAAACCTAACCGTGAAACAGTGGTTCTCAACAAGGGGGTGTGACTCTACATGACTTTAAATTATTTAAAATAAGACCAAAAAAAATTAAAATCACCTCCTCAAAAACTTTTTTTTCACTTTGTCTTGAAAAAGCTGGATAGCCTAGTTTGAGTTCTAGACCTGGAAAACATGTAAAATAATCAAATCTTAATTGGGAACTTAATATACCAAGCTCTTTTCTATACCAAGATCAAATTATGTGTACAATTCCTTATCCAGTAAATCATGAACAACTGGAGAAGTCATGCAGCCTTTAAATATTGTTGTGGTAAATAAGGGGAATTTGAGTCAAAATGGCAGTGGACCACGTAATAGGAAAAAAGAGTTACGAAAAATGTCGTATGATTTTTCCATCTTGTACAAATTATTATGCTGTTAATATGAATGTGTGAAATGAAAAATGAAAAATGAAAATGAAAATGAAAATGAAAAATGAAAACCTGAAAAATGCTTGCTTTGCAGGCAACATACGTTGGAAGGAAGGGATGAAAACACGACTGAAATCATTGTTTGCAAAACATCCTGTCTACCAAAGATGTCTTCATCTGGTTGTTTTTAACTGTATCTCACGGCTCCGTGTCTGCTGCTTGTCTGTTATTGGAAGATTAAATATATAGATTAAAATCTTTGAGTGTGATTTATTCCTCTAAATCAAGCAGACCATAAATTGAAAGAGTAAAGCTTTTTATGTTTTTATGTCGATTTACTAAAACTAAAACAGAAATAAAAATAAAGCTAAATGGATTTTTCTTTTAAACAAGCTTAACAAAATAAATATCAATAATAATATATAAATAGTAAAATAACAAACATGAACTAAAAAGTGTTCTATTAGAGTGTTATTCTGACAACATAGAAATATATCATATAACTAACATCAGCATTAACGTCATGCTAACACAGAGGTTTCGGTATGAGAGGCTACATATGAACCACCATCGAGGTTTTAATGGCTTTGACCTGCTGATAGCGAGCTCAAGCTGAGGTTTCCAGAGTCTGGGCTCAGTTTCCCGAGTTAGGAGAAACTAATGACAATTGATCTTTATCAAATTTTAAAACAGAGGGAGAGAGAGGGTTATCCTGCCCACGGCCTGACCACTGCGGCCTGGCTGGAGGTAGTCTGCATCGGGCAGAGTTTCATAGACTCAATGTATATTAAACCTGAGATGGAATTTCATATACAGATGATGCCTGTCTTCTGTCCTCCCAGCAAAACCAAAAGAAGTGGCTCTACTTTCACATTATGTCTCTTTCCCTTTGTTATCTCTCTCACTCTCTCTTTCTCTCTCACACCATCTGTCTGTCCTTTTCCTTCCATCTCACGTCTTCTGCCATGTCTCCAGTTTGGTAGTAAAAATATCCTGCTCTGAAATCAGCAAGTGATCACTGTATGGTTTATGTTTCAAGACATACATTACATGCAATAAATACTGCTGTATAGTACATTATCTGTACTTAAAGCTGCATGTGACCTGTTTGTTAAATAAAACTGAACTAAATGTAATGCATTGGAACAAGCTAAGAAAAAGCTTCTTTTCGCCATGGAATAAAAAATAAAAAAGTCACTTTTTCCCTCAGAATTGGACTTTATAACTTGAAATTGTGAGTTTATATCTCACAATTGCGAGAAAAAAGTCAGAATTATCGAATAATTTTGTATTACGTTTTGGAACGTAATAACGTTGTTATTAAGCAACTTCTGAAAGAGTTCAGAATCTCCAGATCAGGCAAAAAAAAGCAGAAACCAGTGATAGAAGCATTGCTTAAGCACATGTAAGCTAAAGTGATCATTACATATTAAACGGCATATAAATCAAAACTGTCTAATGTTACTGAATGGGGGTGTTGATGGACGCGATCTACTCCATCTGTGTTTTGATCATCGTTCTGAATCTGATCCGGACGTAGTCTTTGACAAAAACACATTTTTCTTAGCTTTTTGTTTAAAATGTTGTTTTTATGAAATTTACCCACATTCAAGTGTTGATTAAAAAAACTGCATGTTTGTTTGTTTGTTTGTTTGTTTTAAAGAAGAGGCTCTGTTCTTTCGTTTGATATATTCTATGTTCAGATATTCTATAATGCTTTTTTTTAAAACACTGGCGGGGAAAGAATTGAAATTTAACTATAAAAACCACAATGAGAGACATTACTCATCCAACACATCTGCATCCTGAGAGGCAAGCTTTTAAGCCTTTTGTTATTGTCAACTGGTGGCTTTAGAGTGAAAATGTCACCCTAAAATGTTTAAACAGCATGTTCCATAGATCTCCGTCTGGCGTGCTGTGTGTGGCGAGGTGCAGTATGTGATAATGGCAGTGTGGTGTGTAGCCTGCAGTTTCCCTCTCCACCACGCTGCTGACGCCACACCTGCCACAACTGGCTCGGCTGACCCAACATGCCACCGGGGTCTGGCTCACACAGGCGGATCCGGCGGTGGGACGCCTGGGAGATATGATTTGAGGCCTGAAGTGAAAGAACAGAAACCATGCCTACATCCCTGTGAGATCCATGGCAAACACACAGATCAGAGGAAGAGAAGGGGAGAGATAGAATGAATGAACAACAGAATGAATGAATGAGAATTCAAATGTTATTTCAGGTCAAAATAAATAAATAACAGTATACAAGTTTGGAACATGAAAGGCCCTATCTTACACACGGCGCCAGGCGCGACTCAAGTGTTTTTTGCATTTTAACGTCCTTTGCCACGTTGTTTAAATAGCAAATGCATTTGCGCCCATTTGTTTGCTCATGGGCGTTCTGGTCTGAAAACGAGGTGTGTTCAGGAGCATTGTTGGCACGTTGCTATTTTGAGGCAACTGAAATAGACTGCACCATTGACCAACAAAAACCTGGTCTAAAGTCAATGGCGCAATCTTTTTTATTTTATTTATAGAGCGCGTTAGTAATGTGCACCTATAGAAGGGTCCACAACGTGCGTACACTTTGTCCCGTAGATGGTCTGCATTAGGGCTGGGTATCGATTCAGATGATCCAATTCGATTCGATTTCGATTCACAAGCTCTCAAATCAATTCGATTTCGATTCTCGATTCTCGATTCGATTTTCGATTTCGATTCTCGATTCGATTTTCGATTCTCGATTCATCTCAATGAAAATAGATTTAATACAAATACTATATTAGTAAAAAAAGAACAGTGAACATAAGTTTACAAGTGGATAATTAATAAAAAGAAATTAAGAGCCACAAACCTGTATATTAAGCTTTTTATTTTATTTTGATGCAAGATCAAACAGGATCAGGTTATTTTATTTTTAAGATAAAAGAATCATAAAATCGTACAATATTAGCTGTAAAATGGAGGCTGATGAGCAATGTAGGACAACTAATACTGGCTTATTGGTGATAGTTCACCCAAAAATAAAAATAAATGATGTCATCATTTGTGTATGCATTTAATCACGTATAAAAAAAAAGTTTTCTGTTGAACAAAAAAAGAAGATATTTTAAAGAATATGGGTTACCAAATACTATGGAAGTCAACTTTTGTGTTCAACAGAAGAAAGTAATTCATACATGATGAATACTTCATAAATGGCACTTTTACATAAAACTAACACTTACCAACTAACTAAAACAGTACAGTAACACTGCCTCATTGGAAACTGTAATTTACATAGGCTATTAATCCTGATTCCTTACCATTAAAGCGATATGTTGTTTTGACAACTAAATTAATGACAGACACATATGGCTGCGTTCACTTTAAGAACTAGTGCACGGATACATTACTGTTTCATCATACTGTCTCTCACACGCGCTTTATGCTTATTTAAGACATAACCGACTGTCTTTACGAGGTTACTCACCAAGACCAGAGTTTTGACATCAAGACATTGTGTTTTTGACCGTTTAACGATATAATCCGCGAAAAATAACTTTTGTTACTGGCGAGCTGTTTGTGAGGCGGATTTTGGCTTTACTGTGCAGTGTGCACACATGTGAAAAACATCTCCGAGCGCGTGGGCACTGGATAGTTTAAATCGCTTGAATGTTTAAACTGGTAAAACTTAAAAAGACGTAAAAATGATAAACGATGCAATGCTAGCCCGATTGTACAAGTGAATATTCCGTCATGACGTCCCGACTCCTAAACGCGAGTGTGTATCAACGCCTGCAGCGCTTGCCTTGAGCAGAGAGAGAAGACGCAGCACCGCTGAACACACACGCTGTTTGTGAAATTGCGTCTCAGAGAAAGTTTTAAAATTACTGATTTGATTGTATGAGTAAATTGTATCCACTCAAATTATACAAACAAAAAGTGAATAAATGTTTGCGTGAATTTCCCATGGGAGACCTGCGGGAATTAATACAATTGTGCGCCGAAATTCGAGCCCTGAATATGAAAAAAATCGATTCGTGGCCGTTGAGAATCGATTTTGAATCGACCACATTTTAAAAAACGATTAATCGAAAAATCGATTTTTTTTGCCCAGCCCTAGTCTGCATGCGCAGATCCATTTCCTCGCTAGTGAAGCGTTCGGTTTTTCCACTTGCATATTCCCAGAGTAAATAGCACTCCACCATGGCGCGAGCGCAACTGGCTTTTAAAGGGAATAGGAGATGACAGATGAGACTCTGATTGGTTTATTGCACTTTACACCCAAAACACAATAGGGACGACCCTTTTAGACCATGCGCTGGGCACGCAGACCATTTTTCCCGTCATTAAACTAGCAAAAGTGGATTCGGACACGCCCTAAGTGCACTTGTGCCGTGCGCTTTAGACCATTCGCTTAGATCCTTAAAATATGGTAAATTAGTGGGGCAGTTGTGACCTGCTGGTTAGAGAGGCGGACTTGTAACCCAAATTTTGCGGGTCTGATTCTCAATACACATACCCATTGAGTAAGGCACCTAACCCCCAATCACTCCCCTGGTGCTGCAGTGAATGGCTGCCCACTACTCCGGGTGTGTGTGTGTGTCCATGGTTTTCAGTGTGTGTCTGTGTGTGTGTTCACTACTCACTGCTCCTAATATGTGTGTACTAACATGAATGAGTTAAATGCAGAGGGCAAATTCTGAGTATGGGTTGCCATCATAGACTGTAAAAAATATGGACAAAGCGTCTGTGACGTCACCCACAGACTTTCTGAAGAACGGTTTTGAGGCCGTTTATGGGGGGTATGGGTGGCGCCATCATGCAAAATCTTGGGAAATCAAAAATACAAATGTTCAGAAAGGATACAGAGGTGGTGTGATGTGTTGTGTCAGATCATGGCCGAGACATCAAATTCCACTCGGCGCAGCCCGTTATCAGCTGTCAATCAAAGTTAACCGACCTTATTTGTCATACATTTTCCATCTAAATACGATCTAAACTAACGAGTTAGAAAAAAATTCACCCCCCTCACAGTTGTCAGGCACTCGGAACCTATCGAAAAATACAATAAAAGTCAATGGGACCAACCTGTAAAAACATGAATTTATGCTGTGAAAACGTACATTTTAACATGGGGGTCTATGGACATTTGCTCCCTTTTGGGACCTGCTCCTAGCGGATTTTCGATGTATTGCAGTTTTTCGCACTTCCGGGTAGGCTTCATTTATCAGATTAGAATGTTGCCGCTTGGTTGCCATACTTGGCCTTCACTTCACTTCTCTAAGAACTTTCACTTGTCGGTGCCCTAGTGCTTTTAAAAGAAAACAATATGACATTAGACATACATTTATTTATTCAAAATGCACTGAAAACAAAAAGGTAGAATTTCCTTTGAAAGATTTTTCACACAGAAATTGCTAGTAAAAGTCACAAATAATTAAAGAGGAACAGCTATAGTAACACATTGGATTAACCACAACATTTTGGAATGGTATGGTTTCATTTACAACTTATTTTTGTACAGTGGGCGCATACTTATTACGTCAAACTCCAACATGCACTTATTAGTAACGACCCCAATTCTTCTGACGTTCTACAGACCACACAGATTGATTTCCATTTTCACTCATCATTGCGTTCCCATCAGCAGCAGTCGAATGACACACTGAGCGGGCCTCTCTAAAGGTCAGCCTGCTCTCATGTGACCTGTGGTTTAGCAGCACTATATGCTGGAAAAACCCTGAGAGAGCAGCACGCACACAAAAGGGGTCGGGGGACCTTCTGAAGTGTGCTCTCTGAAAGCAGATCTAGATATGAATCAGAGTGTAGCAGTGTGACATATACAAAGAATGACAGGTAAAGGAAACTCATCTGAGGTACGTGCCTACAGGAATGTCCCACATTCTTTATCTGTTCCTGACTTGCTTGTGATTTGAACATGTAGTAGCAACATTTCATGAGCAGTCTAACAACTCTTTTTTTTTTTTGTCTTGTAAAGATATTTCTACATTAGCTAAATTTATGTTTGTCTACAAAAATGACTTCATGCATTTAAGCCTAAACTTTTAAATCAAAATATATTAAGATCAAAAGAAACAAATTCAGTCAAGTGTATTCAGACGTATATATGGCACGTGAAACAAATTAAATATTCATACATTTGCAAAAACGACAAGCTCTCTGAATATTATGTTAGTTTAGCAATTTATTCCATTGATTCAATTTGACTATACAGAAAAAAAAGTAATAATCAGAACAAGCATTTATTAAGCATTTAATAAAAAGTAATAAGCATTATTACTTCTGACTGCAGTGATTATTACTGCTGACTGCAACTTTCATTACTTTTGACTGCAGTGACCGTTACTGCTAAAGGCAGTGATTATTATGTCTGACTGCTATCATTACTTTTGACTGCAGTGACTGTTCATTTTGACTGCAGTAACTTTTACTTCTGACTGCAACTTTCATTACTTCTGACTGCAGTGATTATTACATCTGACCGCAACAATCATTATTTTGACTCAGGGACTGTTACTTCTCACTGCAGTGAGTGTTAAAATTGCTGTGATTATTACATTTGAACTGCAGCAATCATTACTTTTTTATTGCATTGACTAATACATCTGACTGCAACGATAATTCATTTTTACTGCTGGGACTATTTCAGTATGCAGTGATTATGTCTGACTGCAACAATCTTTACTTCTGACTGCAACAATCTTTACTTCTGACTGCAACAATCTTTACTTCTGACTGCAGTGACGTTACATCTGACTGCAATAAGCATTACTTCTGACTGTAGTGACCGTTATGTCTGACAGCAGAGACATTACTTCTGACTGCAATGATTATTACATATGACTGCAACGATCATGTCTTCTGACTGCAGTGACCGTTACTTCTGACTACAGTGATTATTACTTCTGACGGCACAGTTTTCTTTTTTTAGTCATCATTATTCTTGATTTCAGTGATTTTTACTGCTGATACAGTGATCATTACTTGTGTTTGCAGTGATCATAATTCCTGACTGCAGCGATCATTACATCTAAGTGCAGTGAACATAACTCCTGGCTGCACGAATACCTCAGCGACTGAGTTTTAGAGGCCTGTTTAAAAGACAGAAAACCAGTCCGAGCTTTTAGACCTGGCCAAAGGAAAACCACCACTTCTGAGCGATGAATATTTTACCCTCCCGATCGCTCAGAGTGACCACAGGCTGCGTTAAGAGTTATTGGCCAGAGGCAAAGAGGGCACTTAACAAATGATAATGCCCATTTCTATCAGGTGGAAGAGACACGGCCAACAGCTGAGAGCCACCATGGTCAAACCCAAACCACTGAGTCCAGCGCTGACCACACACTCCACAGACTCATCAAGAACATGCGCGTACACACACACACACACATAAGAAAAGCATCTAAGCATGATGTATATAGATAGGGGTGTATATTTGTGCACTCACATTAATAGATAAACTCTAAATAACTACTTGCACATAGCCTATCCATTTATCTCATACAAATGTTACCACATTATTAACATTACCGGTCATCCTCTTTCCAGGAAACACACAGTAGTCATCAATCACACATAATGAACCTGCCAATCCCATTTGTGACTTAGACATTCTTACGACCACCATTATGACCACTTCCTCCATCGTCATGCCGAAAATGACCATTCACTGCCCACAAATGCACAGCACCAAGGATATCCTGAGATTTGAAAAAGTACACATTTACACATCATTCATTTTACATGAACGTTGTACATGTACTCTATTAAATCTGTAAAAGAAGCTCAAGAAATGTTAGAAGCCATTCAACAATTTCCACATAATTTGCTAGCTTTAGATGTTCTGAACCATCAACTAAACTTGTTCTCCTGTCTTTAGCAGTTCATCATGAGCTCTAGATCATTTTGCAGCTCTTTTTTTTCTCACACCAATCTAAAGATTTCATTGTCCCGTCTGAGGAGCCCATAAGACATTTTGGAGTTCCACGGCCGCCTGTAGACATATTCAGATATTGATCAACCGGGTAAGAGATCTGATTCTTAGAGAGGTCGGCACAGTAATCTGGTTTACAGCTCTGTAGTTTGGAGACAGGGCTGGCTATGATAGCCCTGCCTGATTAAATTTGCAAGTCAAGGGGGATTTTTTAACGTGAGGTAATTGCTGACAGGCAGTGGGTCAGACAGCCCTCGGTACAATCAAGTGGTATCAGATGTCACAGTAACATTTCATGGCCCCAGAGAGGAAAAGAGAGCGAGAGAGTTATACAAATAACTGCCATATTTAACTCTCTCTCACACATACAGTACATGTTATCAAAATGTGTCATCTGTGCTGTGCATTTAAATTCTTCAACTATAAGTCTCAGAGGTCATAGGTAAGATGTCTCCATCAAATGAACAACCAGGGGGTCGAGGTTTGGCTAGTTAGCATCGCCAATTCAATTGCTGTTTTTCAATTACAGTAGGTTTTATTAGTTAGGTTGTTTATTGTAAATTTATTTATTTGCTATTTAATGTTTGATGATCACGTTATTTAACATGTGCGTACGAAATGCTTCTATCGCTTGTTTCTGCTTCTTCTTCACGTGTCTTTTGATCAGGACATTATGTACTCTTTCAGAAGATGCCTAATAGCGCCCTCTACCTTATAACAGTCAAAATTCCATCAATGGTGGGGAAAGAGTTAATAAATGCTATTTATTAAAACCAATTGCTTTGATAAACTGTCACACAATCAAGTATTCCAGTACACTTCATTTGTAAAATGTATCCATTTTTGCTATTAAACATTCTTGAATTGTTCCGATCATTTTGAGAACTTGTTCCAACAATATTTTGAAAAAAAGTGTGCGTTTTATTCACGAAACACTACTGAATTGCAAGTCATAAAAAAGGAACAATCACACAACAGAGGAATTTCATTGCTGCAAATAAACAAATAAATAAACAAACAAACGAACAAACACTACTTAATGACAATTCATAAAAATGTAACAGTAGTATACATTAAACTTCATTACTGCAAATTATTGCAAATAAATGTATCTAATTACATAAAAATCAGTAATCACTAAACATTACATATAATTTATATGTAATATAACAAAAATCAATAATCACTAAGCACTACTTATAATTTATAATAATAGTACTACAATCATTTTATTTCATTGTTTAAATAAATAATTATCAATAATTAGCCTACAAATTAGTTTGGACAAATTATGCTTATTTTTTCCTGATATGTAAAATACAGACTGATATTTGACTAACCAAAATTGAAGACAATTAACAGAGCCATCAAAAAAACAAACATAAAAAAAAAAAAACGCTGAGGATGACCATACAGCAGAGCTGTGGCCCAGCGGGTAGCGCTCGCGACATGAACACATGCGTGTTCAAATCCCATCGCTCTCACTTTACCACCACTGTCCTGTCATTTAAAGACAAAGGGCATTATAGACTGATATAAAAAAAAAAAAAATCTGTTTGCAGACAAATATAGGCCTGTGTGTGTGTGTGTGTGTGTGTGTGTGTGTGTGTGTGTGTGTGTGTGTGTGTGTGTGTGTGTGTGTGTGTGTGTGTGTGTGTGTGTCTGAGAGATCAAGTGCCTGTTGGGGCCCATTTCTAACCGGTGCCAAATGGCTACAAGAGTGTGTGAGCACATTAGTGTTAAAGGTTATATGTTTGCTATGCTAACCTGTGACCTCTGGTCTATTATAGCAGCGCTCTGAGAGACAGAGACGCACACAAGGTGTGTGACATCTCTAATGGACATGTGCTCAGAAAGGGACCGTCCCAAGACAAGTGAATTATTAAACATGGCAAAACAGTGATCACACACACCCCTCATTAATGTACAAACACACACTATCATAATGAAGACCACACACTGACTTGCATTTATTTTCTCTCTCCTATACACAAAAAAAATGCTGGGTTGTTTCAACCCGTGTTTGTGTCAAATATATAGACAAACACAATTGTAATGTAAAAATTTAAACCAATGGTTGAGTTTGTCCATATTTAACCCAAACATGGGTTGAAATAACCCAATATTTTTTATAGTGTACAGCTAAACATTTTTGTATGTGTATCCTCTAAACTAACTGTTTCATATGTTTCTCGCTTAAAGCAGACTTCTCTCATTTTCTCTTTCACTCTTGATTCTATCTCTATTTATTCCCCTAAGAAGCCAGACAGTTCCTTATTCTCAGTCATTTTTAAAGATGTTAATATTATCAGTCACACATTGTTATCAGACATATTTAAGAGTCTGAACCACAGGCAACATTTAGCAACGATTCGTTAATTTCTCACACTTTCTGCTTCCTAGATGTAAGCCGCAAAACAGACAGGCAGCCCATATTGTCTGAGCATGTGAGACCCAGAACTGGTTTGTGTGATGAAGATGATGATGAGTGTATGTGTGGATAGCGAAGGCTGATTGTCATGAACACATCTGAGAGTGTTCTGAACTTGCTTACTCTCACAAATCAGTCCTGGGTCTTGTTTCCTTATCTAACAAAAATGCTCGCACACATTTACCCAGCTATCCACAAAGGAAAACGTTATTGCTCAGAAATTGCCATTTAAGAGCTTAAGAGACTTAATGGAGTTTTCAGTTTTTTCAGCGAATCATCAACTTTGTCTTAGATGTTTATCCTAAACGTCCTCCTAATAAAAACAGACACAAATGGGGAAATAAATTGTGGGAAATGAAAAAAATCTGAAGCAGGAGACTTCAGCAAAAGCCTCTGCTCTTCATTTAGTGTAAAATATTTTACAATTTTTAGCTGAAAAAATTTTTGCATGACTTTTTCATGGATTCATTTATTAAAACAAGTGCTTTGATAAACTGTCAAGAATCTAAACCTCCCTGAATCATTCAGACTGGTTTTGTGGACTTGCAATTCATACAAATGTATCAATCACATATCAGAGGAATTTCATGAGGAATTTCTCAAAACACTACTGAAAAACACTACGACAATTTAGATTTAGAGATCCATAAATGAGACCATGCATTAGACTTTTATAAGTTTTATTTAATGACAGCAGACTAACCCTATACCTCTAAAGGTAAACAGTCGTTAGAATAAAGGCTTTCTTCTTTTTTATAACACATGCATTTGTGAAGGCAGGTTTTGTCCGAGTCTGGGATCATTTTGGCGGAAAAATATAGCCACCAGTAAGCCCACACTCTAACACATAAACTTTCAGAAGATCAATGCATCAGTACAAACTTTAGTTGAATCTGCACATTTATGCACATGCATGAATTTCTGTGCTTTAAAATGTGCATGCTCCAATTTTAATAAGAAATAAAACGCTATATAAAAACAAATACTTATATACACAATTACTGTACCTAACTGCTGGTTGATGGTGTTGATTTAAAGCTTGATGAAGGTTAAACAGGACGGAGAACTCAAAGAGAGTGAGAGAAAGACGTGTAGATGTCACAGATATGGAGTGATATGGAGACACGGGGTTCCACCTGCTGGCAGACACAAATCAAACTGATGCTTCTGAATATGAATCAGATTTGACAGTATGTAAACCATCAGGAGTAACTGACTCCATTCATCTGAGTGTACTTACATAAATATGTGAGTCCATGCATGTACAGTGAGTTAATTAATGTAAATTGTAAATTGTGCATCTGCGTCCAGAACATTTCTGGGTCAATGATAGTATGCCTAGATCTATTAATATGAAATGAAATAATATATTATCATTAAAATCCCTTTCATACACACAATCTCTGCTATGAGGAAAACATTAGGTGCGTCCCTATTCACATACAGTAATTATGCAGTATTCTATGACATTTTGTACAAATAGTCTGAGTAGTGCGTTCAAACTTTAAAATTCCCACTAGAAAAAGTGCACTTAAAAAAACTGGATAATGCTCTTAATCAACCAGAAAAACAAAGTATGGAATGTTGGACACTTTATGCTCTCAGTTGTCGCAGCTTTCATTAGGGGAGGGTGTTTCCAGATTCTGATGCTGGATAGCAAAATAACTTTATAAAACTTATACACTAAACGGTACATATAGTGCATAGTATTGGTGCATAGTGTTAGTATGTCATTTGGGGAGCAACTTATTTAGATAAATAAATACACAAACAATAAAAACACAATAAAATAATAAAATCAATATATAAATAAGTGAATAATAATTATATATATAAATATGTAAATAATACAATGTCAAAGTAGTGAAAGCTTAAGTAAAAAAATAAATAGTGAGGGTAGGAAACTTTGTCCACCAAATCAAAGTCACCGTGATGCCTTTAACATGCAGGAAGTCATTTTGTTGTCATGTCACAATAAAACCATAGAACAGGAAACGACATCACACAGAGGACCCTCGTACACCCTCGTTACTGTGTCAAGGTCAGTCTTTTTCATAAAACAAAGTTAGTTTAGGTTGTCAAATCATAAAACATGATGAATTACATGATATTTTATGATTTGACCACATTTTTTTAAAATACATGTAAAAATGAAAGGAATGTTTTTAAGATAAAGATTCAGATTGGTGCAAGGAAAATGTTTTATTACTTTTTACTTGATTGTTACACCACTTTACATTTTTAGAGTTATTGTTAACACTTTATTTTAAAGTGTCCTTGCTACACATTTTACTTGTAGTTACTTTAGTAATAACTAAATGATACATAATTACAGGCAACTTACCCTAAATCAAACCCCACTCCTAACCCTATAGTAAATACATGGGTCCCACTTTATAAAACACTTTTGCTGCTATTGAGATGTGATACTGGTAAGGTTAGGGACAGGTGTGGTGGTATGGGTTGGTATAAGGGTAGGTTAAGGTGTAAGGGAAGGGTCAACTGTGTAATTACAAATGTAATTACATCAATTAATTACAGTTGTAATTACATGCAGGTTTTTTCAAAATATAAGTACAATATAAAAACATGTATGTACATAATAAGTCAGTTGTATCAAAGTAGTAACTTCAATGTAAGTACATAGTACTTAAAGCCACTTAATATAAAGTGGGACCAATACATAGTTAACTATTATTACTCAGCACTTAAATGTATAATTACACTGTAACACGGACACCTTAAAATAATGTGTAACCGAGTTATGTTATCATAAAAGCTTTTCAAAAATGAAAATATACCTTTCTAAGAATTTGCCACGTGTTTTAAAAATAGATTTGTAAAAAAAAAATATATATATAAAAAAAAACTCTTCGACCCACTTACAGGTCATACAGCACATGTGATGTTGTTGCACTGTATGACTGAGTGCTTTGTGTTTGTCCATGTTTACAGAGACATTTGACATCACTAATAGCTGTGTGTGTGTCTATTAGACTATTTGAGATGTGTCACTAATGGCTCATGTGGAGTCCCTCCTCACCCAATGACCCTTCATGTCCCTGAACGAACATCATCTGTCACTTTTCCCTCTCTATCTCTCCCCTTCTCTCTCTCTCCTCCTGCGGGAGTTGTGCTGCAGTTCTGTCGGTAACCTCTGGGGTCAGATTGAATATATACTCTCATAAACAACATCTATTATTCACCAGCTGACACTGATCCTCAGCCTCGTCTCCGGGAATGGCAGTCCGTCAAAGCATGAAATATATCCATCTATCCGTCCGCAGTCTTTCATTAGGCATATCAATAAAAATCTGCCTCTGTTCTATTTAACCGAGCTCACACATCCCGTCTCAGTGTTATGGAAATGATGCATTTCTTCCTGCATATGAATGTCTGAAGTCATTTGCAGCATTCTTCAAATATGTTCAAGGATTTTCAATAACATGCAAGAAAAAGTATAGAAACGGATACATTATTGCTCAGATTCTTAGGCTACGTTCACACTGCGTGCCTTATAGTGCTCAATTCTGATTTATTGCTCAGATCTGATTTTATTTTTTGTATAGCTGTTCACATTGTTGTTTTAAATGTGGCCAATTTAAGATTCCAGTGCGAACAGATCGTGATCCTGAACTGACCCGCATGCGCAAAAGAACGATAAAAAGATGACATGCAGCACGCTGTCATGTGGAAGAAAGGACGGAGAACATTAAAGCGATTACGTATTTATTTGAAGTGTGATCTGCCGCAATAAAACATTTTTAAAAAAGACTAGGATGCGAAATAAGAGAGTTTTTAAACATTTATACAAGCCCTCATGTTTTGCTTGTATATAGCTGTCACTGTTATACTTCTGAGTTCTAAGACTGTCCTTCACTGACTACCTTTCACAATAGTCTTGATAACTTCAGGTATGTTAAATCTTTGAAGTGACTCCCATGAGTGTAGAATTGTGACGAATGTTGCTCTAGAGGGACGTAAAAGTCGCATTTATGGAAGTGGCACAAATCAGAATAGAAAAGATCAGATTCTATTTGGTTTGTGCTGTTCACACTGTCATGAGAAAAACTGATCTGAGTCACATATGGCCACGGACGTACTTTAGCTATTACCTTTGGATGCTGGTGTTTTACCTTAACTACCCATGCAGATTGACCACAGTGGGGAAAAAAAATGTGTTTAGGATTTACTTTGAAACTATTCTGTCCCAAATCTGCATTGATAATAGAAAGAAATCAGTAGATCTTTTAGAAGAATTTTCCACCTGTCCCACATTTGGTGCAAAAAGTAAAACATATTAGTTAATTTGTATGTGTGTCTTCTGAACTAATCACATGAGTTTATGACATCCTTCCTCAGGGGAAATGATGTCATGATGTATCCCCATTAAATACATTCTCCACGGCTCGTGTGTTTTCATATACTGAGAGAAATCCCCCCTAAACAACACCAATACATTATTTACTCACTCAACTCTCCTTTATTCACCAGAACCTTCATTAGACAAGGCTAATGTCACTACACAATGCTGGTCTTTCTGGCCCTGCTCTTTGTACAGGTCTTCATGTGTTTGGCCCATAATCCATTAGATCCCTCTGAGGGCTTATTATGCACAACTCTAATGCACATGCACATGGCTTACAGATGAGGAGGGCCTGTCTGTGCTTCTCAGGGGCTTTCCCGTCATTTTCTTTGGGGAAAAGATTAAATGAAGAAAGAAAGAGTTTGTGTGAGAAAGAGTCACCACTATAAAGGGTAGGCCTGAACCAAGATAAGGAAAAGTAAAGCTTCCAACAAACAGTACTTTATTCAACAAGGATGCATAAATGATAAAAAATGGGTGGCAGTATAATTAAAGACTTCTATTTCAAATAAATGCTGTTATTTTGAACTTTATTTTCATCAAGGAATCCTGAAAAAGAAAACGGAACATGGTTAAATATATGAATAAAGCAGCACAACTGTTTCCAACATTGATAATAATCAGAAATGTTCCCATGAAGGATCATGTGACAGTGAAGACTGGAGTAATGATCCTGAAAATTAAGCTGTGCCATAGAAATAAATTACATTTTCAAACATATTAAAATACATTAAAACAGAAAACAGTTACTTTAAACTGTAACTGTAAGCTTTTTACTGTATTTTTTATCTAATAAATGCAGCCTTTAAAAACTATCTTAACGAACCCTAACTTGTATGCATGTATTTTGTGCATATATAATAATATATTTTAAATTTATTTTAAGCCCATTTACCCCAAAATTTTCATTACATCAGTCCGTCTGGACATTTCAATTATAATTTTTTTTGTATTTCCCATTATTCTCAATGCTGTTTCTGATTACTTTAATACAGTATATGTTTTGAATTACATAAAAAAAAATTTTTTGAATTACTTAAAAAATTTGTTTTTAAATAATGTATTTTTAAACCAAACACTACAGTGGTGCATAAATACTTAAATCTGCATTACAGTAATGAAAACCTATGCTGAACGCAATTTTCATGACAAATGATTATGGCACCTGAAAAAACATGTTGAGACCAAGCCAAGACCAGGACAAAGACAAGGTGAGACCGAGACCAGAGCAGCACTTCTTAAATTCATCTAAAACATCCACATTTACTGCCTGAAAAATGGCTTATATTTAATCATTTAATACAATAAGAATTAAGACACCAGAGCTGTTGCCAATCAAATGAAATCACTAACAACAAATGATTTGCATAGCTGAGGTGGCACAGAAGAATTGGTACAAATCTGAATTGGTACAAATAAAACTGCATAAATTAATGTTTAAAAAATAAAACTTTGTTCTGATCGTTTTTATAAAATCACTATCATATTTGCAATCATGCTCATTTGTGAAAACAACTCTCTTGCTCTTAATATTGCTTAATTATAGCATACGTTATAATATAAAAATTAAGATCACATACAAGTACATTTTTACAATCATATCTTGAATTTTGTGGGCATTTGTATTAAATTTAGAGACATTTTTGACACAATCTCTCATTGATTTCTTGTAACAAAAGAAATCAAATTATAGAAGTAAGTTATTGATCGCACTTGAAGCAAACAATTTCACATCCAATCACATAAATGATTTTATCATAAATCAGACAATGATCAGGCAATTGACCGTTCGCAAAAGACCCGCCCCCCTTAGTTACTGTCGCTATGTCCGTCAAGCTACGCCGCTCTCACACACACACCATGTTCTCACGCAGTGAAAAATACATCGCGGAGCAGAGAGGAGACTGACAACACGCTGACAGACAGGACAGACCAGGTTACTTTTCAGTTACTTTTGATATTAAACATATTAAACAGTCTCACCTTTCAAATGTGGCCATTTTCTTAAATAAATTTAAACAATAAATACCGTTTTGTGGCTCTTTAATGTGTTGTGACACATCGCTGTAGAGCATCAGTTGAAGCTGCTCGTGAACCGATCATCTCTTCCTTCTAGTTCATTATAGCATCAAATAAACATGAATGAACATAAGAAGGAATATTGTTTTAACCGCGGTTCAAGTTCAAATCCTCCCATGTTAATCTACTAACTCTCCTGACTGCTTTGTCGGACAAAATAGCGGACAAAAAAGTTCAGGATTTGAACTTGAAAAACGGAGTGGACTGATGCCTTTCCGCGGTTAAAACAATATTCCTTCTTATGTTCATTCATGTTTATTTGATGCTATAAATGAACTAGAAGGAAGAGATGATCGGTTTTACGATACATAAAATAATGTATCCTCTGCTCCGCAATGTATTTTTCACTGCGTTGAGAACATTGTGTGTGTAGCTTTACGGACATAGCGACAGTAACTAAGGGGGGCGGGTCTTTTGCAAACGGTCAATTGAATAGTGTCCCTGCAGTAGTGAAATAAAATCCCAAGTCCTCTTATGCTTGCTATAGACTGCGATTTCAGGAATCCTATAAGATCATAACAAATCACACTGTACGACATGGATCTAATAAGTTTGGGTAAGACATGTACAGTATGTACGTGGATGACAACATCATAGGCTACGACGCAAGTTAGATAGAAGAATAAAACGTCACCAGTATGCACTAGTGGTAAACAAATAGAGCAAGATGAATCGCACTTTGGCAATTGTAGTTTTGTAAAGAGGAAAATATTGATGCGGTCATGGCTACGGAAAAGAGGCCAACTTGGCATGCCAATCTTCTAAATGAAGCTTTAAGTTTTAGCTTCATGTTGCATTTTTATTGGCTAGTCAGTAGATGTAGGTCGTAGCAGCAAACACTGTGAGATGATCGTAGTAACTTTCTGAAACTGTAATTCCAGGCTATCTTTGGTTGCAAGAAAGTGACAACGGCCATCTTTAAAACTCTCTCACTGTTTAGGAGCCACGACCACAGAAATTGTGACCACGATTGGTCATATTTCGTCTGGAACTTCCCAAAATCATACAATGTGTACTGGGCATTAGTACAAGGCAGAGTAAAAAAGCTTTTGAGACCAAGAATGGTCTCGAGTACTACAACACTAGAATTCAGTGAATATATAACAATGTTATTTGGGCTGAAATACCTTCAGTGAACCAGCCCCTTTGAGGCCTCTGTTACAAACTGCTCTTTCTTGGACAGCTTACAGTGAAGCTGCTGAGACACACCCGAGGCTTTGTGGTCCTCACGCTTACTGTCGGCAGCACGAGATTCGCCAATCACTTCCACATGTGACAGCCATCAAAGCCACGAGAGCAGCCCTTCTCCAATTGGATCTCATTAAGAGCGGAAGCCAAAGCTGGCGTGGGGGTACGAGACTTACATAAGCGAGACCTGGAGGATGGAGCGAACATTACTCTTTCGTTAAAGGGTGGAGAGCAATTGCACACGTTTGAGAAACTGCTGTTTCTACTCTGCAAGTTATTGTGACATGAATCACAAACATACATTTACAAAGAGCAAAACTCTGACCTGTGAAGAATGGTGGCTAATGCAGAACAGATGGGAGCTTGTCTTCCTCTCTCTCTCCTTCTCTCTCTCTCTCTTTTACGGTCACACACACCTTTCAGTCTGTTTCTATCTCTCTTTTATGTGATCCATCAACACCTGTTGCTATAAAGCAACAGCATTTTGTGGTTCGCGGGGTGAACTGCTGCGCGTAACTCAGTCCAGAACAGAGTAGCGGACTCATAAATCAATTCCCCTGCATGAAACACATCCTAAGAGAGGAATAATGGGTACAGCATGGATGGTGTTAAAGAAAAATAAATCACACTGTTATAAAGTTATGAAATTCAGCTGATAAATGCAATGGTGAGACAGTTGCTGTTTCCATCTGATATATTAACTACTGGCTGGTCTTGCACAGCTTTGTTAAGCCGAACAACTATTCTGGATTTGTTCTCATAAAATAGAGAGATAGAAAGAGAATGAGACAGAAATATAGTGATACTTAGCCCTCTGTACTTGATGTCATATATGGAAGATGTGTAGAAATCACCAACTCAAAGGAACAAGTTCAAGCGACTTTCTTTGCTGCAAAGTCCCCATGCAAACAAAAACATACGCTGCGTCCAAAATCACAAACTGACTGCGTAGGTACTACATTTGAATTTGAATTTGCTTTGCGAACATTAAAAAAAGTATGTTCTATATAGTAAGAATGTGGGTAGTATGAAGGATTTTTGGATGTACATACGTCATGTTGTTACTGTCATCAGTGTCAGTGTGTCGCTTCACTGCCATTCATAAATCCTCTTCCGTGGGATCATGGGATAGTAAAGTGTCTACCTGCCAGAAGTTATAGATCATCTATGGCTCAGTGGTTCAGTGGTTCATGTAGGTTGTCTACAAACCGGAAGGTTGGTGGTATCCGTTGGTTCCTCCTGAAAGTGTCGAGGTGTTACTCCCGACGAGCTGGATGGCGCCTTGCATGGCTGACACCAATGAGTGAATGAATGGGTGAATGTGAGGCAATATGTAAAGCGCTGTGGTGGCCTGTTGAAAGCGCTATATAAATGCAGTCCATTTACCAAAATGCTAGACAAGTATCTGGCACCATGGCATCCCTTGGTATTAATATGTCAAAATGTTTGCCACTGAATGTCTTGCGATAGTTGAACAGTCCAAGTTCTAGTTTGTGATGGTTGCAGGCTCAACACTTTCATAAGGAAACATCAGTCTTATTTGGTTTGTTTCTTAGGATTTTACCAGAACTTTTCCCAGGACTTAACCCGAAGCTAAACTTTGAAATGTTGACTTGCTTTTTCACTGTAGTCTCCAAAAATGACAAAAGCACCATAACAGTCACCAGTTCTACTAGGGCGCTATATTTGAAGTCTTCTGAAGCAGTACAATAGTTCACAATGTGTAAGTGTACGACACATGGGACCATTGGATTGGAGGGTCACTAGCATTCATGATCTAGTCATTTAACCTCACTCTGTCATGACAAGTAAATGGGTGTGTTTGTAATATTTTGGCTTGGTGGACATATGGGTTGCCAGAACCACAGGAATGGGACCACCCAGATTACTGGCAGGACATTGGCTAAAGATCAGGAGAACTGAGGGCAAGCTGTACCCGGGGCGGAGCTGTGTGTGTGTGTGTGTGTTTGCTTGCACGTGTACAGTATGTGGTGTTAAAAGTGTGTGTGAATGGATGTTCCATTTGTGGAGAGGAGATATTTTTAGTCAGTGGTTCTCCTCAGATATGTGTGATTTCACCACTGGGTGAAATAAAACACATTTAGTGAAAAATGTAAAGGGGTCATTGAAGGAGAGGGCTGTTCATTTCAATTTGTGTAGAAAGAATTTTCCCTCAGAAATGACTGGTAAATTTCACAATTAATTACAAAGAAACAGCAAGTAACACATTGAATTAAACACATTTATTTTGGTCAACTTCAAAAAAAATGTTTTACCATTTGTTTTACCATATTACATATTGTAATATATCTTAAAGACCCCCTGTGTTGAAAATCTAGTTTTTAATGTTGTTTACATGTGCTGTTTTTAATATGCTTTAAAGGGATAGTCATTATTTACTCACCCTCAAATTGTTCCAAACCTGCATGAGTTTCTTTCTTCTGTTGAACACAAAAGAAGATATTTTTAAGTGTGTTGGTAACCAAACAGTTAAATTGAATAGTATTTTAGGAGGACATTCCTCTAGGGTGTCTTTCGCTTGATTCGTGCCCGAGACGGTGCATCCTGCCTGGGATGCAGTTTCACAAAACCAGCCTGTCAATTCCTGGAGGTTTCATACTTCCAGAGCTCCACCGTGGTGGAAATTGAACTCTCACCCCACCCAGAGTCACTCTGAGTGGGCCTCACGACGGTCTAAGGAGGCCCTGTGCACCCACCAGTGCACCTCCTCCTACACCACCTATGTGGTCCGTGTTCGGCCGGTACATACTTGAGAATGACCTCCAAAGGGCGGACGGATGTGACTTTGACTGGGAATAAGCCACCCTCCCTGGGCTGGAGGGGGAGGTCGGAGAGCATGGATGTTCGGCCAAGTTTGTCCATTTGGTCTTCCTCCATGGAAGTCAATGGCTACCATCAACTGTTTGATTATACCAACATTCTTTAAAATATCTTCATTTGTGTTCAACAGAAGAAACAAACTCATACCAGTTTGGAACAACTTGATCACATGATGATGACAAAATGTAAATTTTTGGGTGAACTATCCCATTAAGATAAACCATGTGTGAATTCATCAGAAAACACGATTGCTGAGTATTTCCTCCTTAAAACTGCAGTGTGCCAAAGAAAGTCTCAAAAACAGAGTTTGAAAGTGCCCACGTTTCCTACCGTATAACAAATATGTAACCAATCCCATCAACGACGGGACGGGGCTTTTCTCCAATGACATTCACTGATGTTCAAAGCGTTTGTTAGGATGCTGATTTTTAGAAGGCAGCTGTCTGACTATGAGATGGTGAACGGGAACATGGTTTGTGTAATATTAGCAAAACATTATTAGGTGTTTGATTAGGCCGTTTACTACAGTTGACAGAGTGGATCCGGTAGTCAGAGCTGGTGTGATTGAGTGGAGGCGGGGACTAATTTGCATAATGGTTCCGCATATACTAAATGAAGCAAGGGTGTCGAGTTACATTCAAGCTTTAAAGTATGCTGTAAGTAAAAAATGGCACACAAAACCAGATTAGATACAAGCTTCAGAATAATGAATATGAATGACTAATTTGAATAGTCCTGGTCTTTACACAAATGTATTGTATGGCTTCAGCAATCTCATGCTTAAGCCACATGAACTATTTTTATTGTTGATTTTTTACCTTTTTGTTGCCCCTGGTCAATATGAATATTTTTCTATAGTGTAACTTATCTAGTTACATTTTCTGAGTAGTTTGCTACTGATAGCCTAGCTAATTACTTTTTCATGGATTTCAAATTAACTTCACCAACTTGAACTCTTTATGCTTTATATTACACAGAAAAAGGATGCAGTCAGGACACAGATCCGTCAATGCTAACCTCCAGAGGCATGTATACAGTTTTCCTGTGTGTCTCCTGTGTGCTGCTAGTTGTTCCACTCTGAAAGAGAATAAGAGAGTTTATCTTTCTGTTTGTCTCCTCTGAGAGAGCATTCACTTCATCTCAGCACTTACAGCTTATAAACTTACCCGGTAATCACGTTAGCTTTCAGTTTCCCCCGACACGGGCGGCCCGTCTCTGGGCTAAAGAGACCTTTATAGCCCTATAATTGACTCTTTCTGAGCCCGAAGAGAGAGACAAAAAGTGAAAACAGTGAAGCCTGGTAGACTGAAGACAGAAAAGGACCAAATAAATGCTTAAATGGAGAGAAGCAAAACTTAAAGTGCTGAAACAATAATGTAACGCTAACTTAGTAATGAAAAAGCATATTGGTTTATTTTGTTTTAAACTGTAACTATATAATGAATATGCTTGTGTTGTAAAGGGATATTTCACTCAAAAATGAAAATTCTGTCATCATTTACTCACCCTCATGTTGTTCCAAACCTGAATGAGTTTCTTTCTTCTACTGAACACAAAAGAAGATATTTTGAAGATTGTCGGTAACCAAACAGTTGATGGGCCACATTGACTATAGTATAGAAAAAAAATACTATGGAAGTCAATGTGGTCCATCAACTGTCTGGTTACCGACAATCTTCAAAATATCTTCTTTTGTGTTCAGTAGAAGAAAGAAACTCATTCAGGTTTGGAACAACAGTCAAAATGAATAATGTTTCAAACTGTAAAGCTGCTTTGAAACATTATGTATTGTATGCACCAGAGAAACGAGGGCACCACCATCTTTAGAAAATTGTCTTTGAACTTCCGTTTTTGCGGTCGCTCTTTATATCTCTATGGCATCGCTGTCGAGGAGTAATTAGCTGGTGAAGTGGATTTGCTTATTGTAGAGTTAACGAAAGTTATCACGAGGATTGTAATGTTTATCATAAGCATTGTAAAGCAGATGTCTTAACAAATGTCGACCGGGAACTTTTTTAAACGAGCCGTTCATTCATCTATGCAAGTACAATAAAATACAGACCGGAAGTCAAAAGACAACGAGCGCAGCGCTGAAAAGGGGCGTGGCTACATAAGGTCTATAAAGTGCTATAAAAAAGGTGACTTGACTTGACAGGTTTGAAACAACTTGAGGGTGAGTAAATCATGACAGAATTTTGATTTTTGGGTGTACTATCCCTTTAAGGAGTCATGTGTAGACCACAATTTACATAGCAAGAAAATTAAGTTAGTTATTGCTCATTAATGGATTGACAGTTGGCTTACATGAGTGTGTGAAAATAAAGTTAACATTAATTGTTTAATGAATTCTATACATTTTTACTTAATTTTGAGATACACCGTTCAAAAGGTTGAAGTCAATAAGATTGTTTCAAAGTCTTTGAGAGAAATCTCTTCTGCTCACCAAGGCTGCATTTATTTAATCCAAATACAGTAAAAACAGTAATATTGTGAAATATTACAATTTAAAGTAACTGCTTTCTGTTGTGATATATTTTAAAATATAATTTATTCCTGTGATGCAAAGCTGGATTTGCTGCTCAAAAAACATTTCTTATTATTGTTGATGTTGAAAACTGTTTTTCTATGATTCTTTGATGAATAGGATGTTCAAAGGAACAGCATTTATTTGAAATAAAAAAATAAATGTCTTTACTTTTACAAGTATTAATTGCTTTTTTTAAAATCTTACTGACACCAAACTTTTGCATGGTCGTGTAAATATTAAATGACAAAAATTGGTATGATAATAATTTTTTGGGGAGTGAAACAAACCAATTAATACCATAAGTACCTTTGCAAATGACTGACATGAGGGAAAATGTTTAATATTTGTAAATATCATGTTTTTTTGTGTGTGTGTTTTAAATTTACATTAAATAAAGAAAAACATCTCACATGCTTATGGTGTATATTTATTTTCCTCTTTTTTTCCCTCTCATTTTTCATGCTGCCCTCCCCTTGTCTTCCCTTGAGGTCAATGAGCTGAAGGTTAAGACTTGATTCAATTCCACCCCTATAAAACGCTCATAACACTGACAAATATTTTCTTTCAACATCTATCATATGATGCTTGTTTTGTTTACAGAATGAAAAATAGAGCACCCTTCTATACTGAGAAAGTCTGAGGAAGAATATTCTCCCTTCTTATTCTACATGCAATATTTGAAGAAACCAGTAATTTGCAGATTTGAGTTTAATATTGACAGATTTCACCACTGAGATCTTCACCTCAAATCTGATCCCGATATCGAGGCCCTATATAAACATAAATGTATACATTTTTTAATCGTGATTAATCACATAGATAATGTGCAAAATTTAATAATGAATTCAAAAGTAGTGTATTGTGCACTTTTATTTTACAAGTATATATATAATAATATATATATAATTTGGCTTGCAAACACTTCAACCAAATAAGGTAACATTAATCAGTTTTCTTTTCTTTCTTTCTTCTGAACAGCAGATACATTTTTATTTTTATCATGGAGCAGTACAAACTGTCTATGTTCAATAGCAAGTGTCCCTGTTAGAGTGAGGTGAAGTGGTCAAGCACACAAAAAAGTACACAGGGATTCAGGAGAATTCTAGGTACTTTTTTAGTCCATGAAGTCAACTTTGTAGTGGGTAAAAAAAAATAAAAAAAATAAATAATTAAAAGGGATTATGTCTGCTATTTTAGGCTCATTTTGTTATTTTTGTAAATGCCAGATTCGGCTCGAAGTCATGCAGATTCGGATGCAGCCACTAAATCTGTCTTTTCTTCTGTTTTTTAAGACATTATCTTAATTTCATAATGTCCTTAAACATAACGATGTTGCTGGCCATCAACTGAGAATGTGCGCGTCCGGTGTGCGATATAACTTGAGTTGTCCAAGTCGCGCTGCTACGCTTCTCATTCGATGTGCGACCTCCTTTAGGCCCACCCCAAATGCTTTAATTTTTTGAGACGTGTGAGGACGCCCATCCCAAGCCAGTAGTGATCAACATCCCAACCCTCCTGTGACCCATGGTTTGTCTGTATCATGTGTATTCAGAGCCAGTGAGCAACGGACTTTCAATATAATAATAATAAAAATTTCATTAATGCGAGATAAAGTAATTGTCGGCGTTAATTAATTAAGACGTTAACGTGATAATAACGTGTTAACTTGCCCAGCCCTAATATATAATTATAATTCATTCAGCCGCTAATGAAAGAAATATTGTTAGTGATAAACAAGTAATTCCAGTTGTGCATTCAGAAGTTGCTTGAATTTCCTGCTTGATTTTTCCATTTTCCTCACCGATTTCCAATCCATCAAATACACATTCAGAGCTTCCTAACTGACATGTTCAATGATTCGGATGGATTATATACAGTCACAGTTTAATATGATTTCAGTGGCCGTGTCTACATTAACAGTGTTTTCATTCTCTTAAGTTGCACTCTAAATTAAGTTGCACTCTAAGGTAAAAAATATAATGTTCTTTATTGGAATCAATGGTTCATTGAAGAACCTTTTAACATCCATGGAATCTTTAAATCGCTAAAGGTTCTTTACAGTGGAAAAGGGTTATTCAGATTATTAAAATGTTCTTCACACTGAACTGTTCACTGACAGGTTAATTAGTGGACGCCAATTGGTTTTTCTATGGCATAACTGTGAAAATTATTAAAATGTTCTTCACACTGAGAAAAAGTGGTTCTTTTAAGAATTGTTTACCCAAATGTTCTTTGGGGAATCAAAAATGGTTCTTCTATATTGTTACTGTGAAAACATCCTTTATTTTTAAGAGCTCAAACGAAGGTTTTATCATGTGTACCTCAGTCTGTTGTTGTAGTTTACGGCCCTCGGGGGCCCTCAGGGGACGGACGATCTGTGAGTGTATTCTGGGAGCCGATACGAGCGCTGGCACAGGTGTCTGCCCGATCACACCGGGCGTTCTCTCTCACCTCCTTCATCACTGTCACCCCTCACTAGCCCACCCGGAGCCAGCACCACATCTAACCAGCACCAGACCGCCGTCTCTAGCCGTCCGTCAGTCTCCCCACCCCTACGCTACATTTGCAAATCATTTATTTTGCTTTGGTTTCCTGTACTCTTCTGGTTTCCCCCCTACTCTTCCTCCTCTTGATCAGGAGTCGGAGACATCTGGAAGTCATTTTAACGCGTTAGTGGTATTGTGTGGCTGCCTATCGGCGACGCTTTTCACATTCACGCTCTGTACTGAAAAGAAGCTGTTCAAGAGAGACGTAGAGGGAGGGAGAGTAGGGGTTATTCAGTGAAAGCCTGCAAAATGATGGTCTTTAAACTGCATGGAAGTAAACAGAATTAACCAAACACTAAGTAGTACTAAAACGGAACAATGTGGCTTGACAAAGCCTTGTCTGAAAGTTTAAAACAGAGTCTTGTTGTATAAGTTTTGTGTGGTTCATAGATGCTAAAGTGTTCATAGTGCCTGAGGTGTATTTTTGGTTGCTAGGGTGTTCTGAGTGGTTGCTAGGACAATGATATACTGTCTTTCAAAAGTCTAGAGCTGTGTCTGAAAGCGCTCACTCGTTCACTCATTCACAAATCCATATAGTGTATGGAATTTGAGTGCACTATATCTCCAAGGAGTAAAGGAAATGAAGCGAGTGAATTCAGACGCTGACGTTTACACTGCGTCATGAGCTGGAGCTGTCGCAGAAACGGCTTCGTCACACGTTATGATATTATTCACGCGTTTCAGAAAGGTGGGGCATATAGAGGAGTAGATAGCGACTGTAACCTCGGTTCCCTGAAGAGGGAACGAGACACTGCATCACCTTGCCATATCTCCTACGTGCCTGTCAGCGACTGCTTCAGACTTTTACGAAGCTAGCACGACTGTCTTGGGCAGGCTTTATAGTTTCCTGGTTCATGACGTCCCCCGCCTCTCACCGTTCCATCGCACCATTGGACTGATTTTACTTGTGCTTCAAGACTTACCTTACTGTTCAGGGAACCGAGGTTACAGTCGTAACCGAGGCATTAACTGATGTTATCAAATGAAACCTTATTGTAAAGTGTTACCTAGAAATCTTTTTTAACATTATAAAAGTCTTTACTGTCACTTTTGAACAATATACTGCATCCTTGCTGATCAAAATTATTAATTTATTTTAAAAATCTTGCTTTTACTTTTGCTTGCAATGTTTGGTTACCGACATTCTTCAAAATATCTCCCATTGTGTTCAGCAGAAAAAAGAAATTCATACAGGGTTGAAACAACTTGAGGGTGAGTATATGATGACAGAATTTTCATTTTAAAGTGAACTATCCCTTTAATCTATCCAAAATAGTTTCTTGTTTGAATCACGAAAGTCTAAGATAATTGTACTTTTCCCACCATAAACTTGCTGTATTTATAAAACACAAATGGTATTAATTGTAATTGGTCTGGTTTTGTGTTGTACTCCATGATTTTGAGAAAGTTGGATCTGCACAGCCTTTCCTGCTCTGTGAAACAATGCACTGAACTTTACTGTTAGCAACTGGACACAACTGAGAGGCAACACCTTTGAAAGTGTTGAACTAACACTTTGTGGATGGTTCCCATACACTTTTAAAGTGTTGAAATTAACTCTATCGGTGTTGATTTCCGGATTTCACATTTACTGTGTAATAACTGTAATAACTGTAATAAAAGTTATTCATTAAACAGTCTGAAGGACTGTGCCAAGTTTACCATTAACAGTATCTTTGGCAAGATTTTTGTTTTATTAATGTACAGATCATCTCTTCTGTGATGACATGTTTACTGGCGTGAGGGCGGGGCAACCTGTCACTCACATGAGATCCACCAATAGCAAACCACAATTATTCAACCATCCAATCAACTCCTCATGGACAAAATCAAGTCCTGCCCCACATTTTTTCTGGTCCGAGAAGCAGTTTCACTCGGATATACATCGGATTCATGCCGACTTTAACAAGACAAAAACAAAGAGATCAAATAAAAGCCCCTCGCAGACACTGCTGTAACTCAGCGGACAGTAGACGGTGAGTTTATTATTCAGCACGCTCAGCAGAAACGGATCTCAATGCTGTACTTAAGTCACTGGTAAAGATTTTACATTAGGACTTTAACTCTCTCTAAATGCTCTGTCTATTTTTAATGAGCTGCAGTCCAGAGCTCTGCATCAGAGATGCACACCAAGAATGTCAATGTTAAGCTGCCATTGACTAGATAAAAATGCTTGTTCCAGCAGCGCAATTTTTTTTTAAATTATTTTAATTTGGAATTAATCTGGAGTGATAAATTCCACTACTGGATAAACTTAAAGTCAGGGTTATTAAAGAGCAATATACTGTATATCTTTATAATTTTTATATAATATATTTTTTTATATTTAAGTTTTTCATCTAATATTTATATTTTATTTTATTTCAATAATAATTTTAGTTCACAATAACTTTTTATTTTAGATAGCAACATACGTAAACCATTTGAAACACCTCGCATAATGACAACTTGCCGTTTTTTGGGGGCCGATTCAGCATTTTGAATCGGCGTCGGGTCATTGGTGAGAGAGAGAACTCTGATTGGCTGTTCAGCTTAGCAAACAAGTCAGTGCAAAATAATAAAAGTGAAAGTGATGAAAGCGAGCAAAGAAGTCAAGACGGTACAGACAGAAGGCTGTTATAATCATCTTACCTGTGCATTCGAATGCACAAAAATTGTCATAATAACATGAGCCACCTGAAATTGTGATCAGTGTGACTGATATTCTGCTTTGTTTACGGTTTGTATATCTGCAGTCCTAGTTTTGGTTTCCCTTTTTGAATGATAAAAATAGACTATTGATACTGATATAGATAGATATTTACTTACACGCAGGCACAGAACGCACGTGCTAGTTGACAGTCCTTTAGTCCTTTTTTGGTGTGTTGAAGCGCAGCTTTTTGGCCGGGACGCAGCAGACGAGAGGCGACAACACAGTCAGCTTTCGTCACCGCTAGTTCTTTGACATCGGCTTGGTGTGTCCCACGCTTAAGATTGTGAGGACAACCTTACTTACATATTCTTTGGAAAACTATAAAAGTATATAAAGTATATAATATAATAGTATATAAATAATCCTAAAATTACACTTATTTAAAGCAGATAATTGTACTCATTTTGCAATTATGTCATTTAATTTCAAATGTAATTCCAAAGGAACATTCTTAGAGCTCTAGTTTCCATGGAACCTTTCTGTTTTGTAAATATTTATCTGTTATCTCACCCTGATATGATATGTATTCTGATACCTTCTGGATATAATTGTTCTTCTGGCACATGCTTCTGTTTTCCAGTGCAGGTCTGTTGATGAAAGCTGTTTTTCTTAGCCAGTAGTGGAAACCCTTCTCCTGCTTGAGTTTACCCTCAAGAGGTGTGGGACTATATATCATCCAGCACAATCAATCAATCCAACTCAAATCTTTAACTATGACATCCCAGGACCTTACACACGCACACAGATTTGTTTCGCACTGAAACTGCACTTAGAAAAAAGTAATAGCACACATATCTTCAGAAATCAACATGATTTGAGAAATCATTCATGTTTGAGGAATCGTTCATGTTTGAGGAATCATTCATGTTTGAGGAATCATTCATGTTTGTAACCAAAACAAGAAATTTGCAGGACAAGAAATGTAATACTTATGATTTGGGGTTTGGCAAGCAGCACTTGAAGAAAAAACAACAACTAGTGGAACAGCAACTGAAACTGTAAAAGACAACCAAAAAATGGTTAGTTAAATTCATTATGTAAAAATATATAATGTGTGAAATGATTGACTTTCAAAAAGACATTGACTAGATTCATGTGAATGCAAAGCCAGCAAAATGACTACAGAGATTTTTCACACAATATAACTATATCCATTTAGAGATTTTTTTTAATTGCAGCTGTTTCTAAAAAAAAAATGCATTAAGGTCACCTAATATATGTAATGTGAGCTTGCCTGTATTTAAACACATATGCGCTCACACAGACTGAATGCATGATGACGGCAGTATAGTTTAAGTATAGGGTATAACCTTCAGACCGAACGTCTGGTGATTCACTTTCTCCATCGTTCTGATCCTGACCAGGAGCTGGTGTTTATGGGCCTGTGGTGTACATCCAGGTTACACAAGGTTTGCGTCTTTGCGAGGTTAGTGTTAGCATAGCCTGACTTTTAACTGTTGGCTAAACTGTGAGCTCTAATAAAGTGAGATCTACAGTGCTTTGCATGAACCATGAACTGACATATGAATGTTTGTTTTGTTTTTGTGTGCAATATAGAAAAATCAGCCTTTCATATTTATCTCAGTATAGCCATTTACAGCATTTCAACTATTAGACTCAATGCTGTGTTCAGGCAGAGGGAATATGAAGTGTGTTTTAGTCTGTGTGGCCTTCAGTGTAAAACAAGGGTTCACCGACCCGCCCGCAACCAAATAATGTCAAAAAGCAATTAATATCTTAATACCACCATCAGCTGCTGTGGGGCCAAAGCCTCTCCACCTCTCTCTATCTCTCTCACTCTCTTTATTCCTCCATCAGGCCGTGGTTTCCCTGAGGTCCTGGTGGTCAGATGCGGTTTTCGGGGCAAGAGGACTTGGAGTGTGGGCAGCGCGGTCCTTCTCCTTTCTGAGAAAAGACAGAGAGAGAGAGAGACTCATCTAATGCATCCATCTCTTTTCTCAATCCATTACACTAAGGATGGGGTCATGCTGGGTTTCCACTAATAGTCTGGCTTGTGGACTCTCGTTAGGATAAAATGTATCTTTAGAAAATCTAATGCATGCACTATTCTACATTTTATTTTTCATATAGTTCACATATAATATAAGTCACGTTTTTTGCACAAAAACGGATTTCATTTCAAATTAGGATGGAAATAATCAAGTTTTTTTTTGTTGCATTTGATCATTTGAAAATTCAGTTTGGAAATTCAACTTACATAACTGCATAGTTAAAATAGCTAAATAAATAGGCTTAATGTTATATTTTTTTGTTGATCAAAAGCCAGGTGTCTACATTTACATTTATTCATTTGGCATAAATTTGGCAGAAAGACTCGGGAGAATAATACTATATAACCCAGCGAGAATAATAACCCAGCAAGCAATATATAAAGTTCTTTGGCGTAGGCCCCGTCCGTAGCTCGCAATCTGAGAGTACGGACTCTGCATTTCCTGCCTGAAGACGAAGGCAGGGGCGCAGCGACCCCCTGTGAGGTATGGGAAGGGACCATCTTGGAAGTGGTGGGGGGGGTGGGGGGGAAGGGACCATCTCGGTAGTGGGGGGGGGGGGGGGGGGACCATCTCGGTAGTGGTGGGGGGGGGTGGAGGTAAATGGAAGCGTCAGCATCTGTGAACTCTGAATGTGTCAGTATCTTATTTACCACAGTATTAGAACACGATTGGACAGATGAGAAGGTAATGAGTGACGTAACAACTGAGTCTTTCCGGCAGAACTTATGCTAGAGCTTCATGTATTTCGAAAGTGACTTACATTCAAGGAACACGTTTGATCAGTTCTTGCATTCCCTGGGAATCGAGCCTGTGACCTTTGCGTTGCTAGCGCAATGGTCTACCGTTTTTATGTGTGTGAATCGAACCCATGTCTTTGATGTTGCTAGCACATGCTTCTAGAGATTTCGTTCACCTATCTACAATGAACAATATTGATACTGTGTTGGGACATACCTTGATGTCTAGTGTTAAATCTGGGTCCTGATACAAAACCACTTGCTTAGACTATGTCTATACAGTAGGCCACACAACTCAAAAGAGAAAGGAAAGCCATATGAGCCCTTTAAAACATTTAAACAGATGAAGAGTATGTATGAGTGATCATCATATACTTTTTGGGGGGAATGTTGAACATATCAAATTATAAATGCACTTTTATAATGAACTCAAGACTTATACTATAATATTGTATAAACACTATAACTCTTACATGAACTACCAACAAGACAAGAGAAATAGTCCATCTAATTTATACTTTCCTTTGCTAAACACTGGATGTGAATCTTCATTGTCTCTCTGCATGTGTTCTTCCTCTTACAATGACCACTCATTTCTGTGATTTCCTAGAAGAAGAAAAAGAAGTGATAGACTCAGAGCGCGAGTGATTCTACTGTACACCCAGGCCCACACACCTCGCCTGTCTGGGCGGCACTGCGTGTGGAGTGAATGCTGAGTGTGTTGTGTGGTTTTGGGCAGGCCGCTGGACACCATTAGAAGAGATCTCCCCACCGGCACCAGCGTTTCAACACCACCTCACCTACTAAACCAACAGCCAATTACAGCTGAGTCAGTGTAGACATACAGACAAACCACCGTCCATGTGCTACTTTTAGCTTTACGTTTCTAAACGCTGAGCAAAGGCTGGGTCGCTCCTTACAAATTTCAATTACTGATGAATACTAGTAGAAGTAGTTTTCCATGGACAAATACTTTTTCTTGGCTTGGTGGTCATTTGAGGTTATGCAGTCAGGAAAATAGAGACCGAAAATGACTTCTATTCATTAAATTACACTGTGATTTTTAAGCAGTTTTAACAGACAAATAAACGGAGCAATTCCAAGAAGGTCCTCACACCATCGGTGCTCGGGCCCTAATAATATGAAATGCTAAAATTAAAACCTGTTGATCTGTTAACCGTGCTGTTACTTTATCACATATGGTTAAATTGTATGTTTAAGAAAACAATACTTGTAAATTTACAGAAAAATATTATAATAGATATAGTTTTTAATTAAAAATAAATATATATACAGTTATAAAATCTACAAATAATTATATATATATCTATGTGTAATAGTTACAGATAACTAAAGTTCAAGTACATTTTTTTTTTTTTTTTTTAATTAATTAAATATTTTTAATACATTTTTATACTTGCTTTTTTAACTGCAAACCTACTTTACCATAAATGGTAAAAATGTATGTTTAGCAACAAAAAATATGCTTTACAATTTAAATAGCCTAATTTGAAGTCATTTTAGCAGGAAAAACCAAAAGTTTATTTTCCTAAATTATTTAACGCATGTTTATGTCACTTAAGTTAAACTGTAGTTTGCAACCTTATGTGGACATCACAGGAGTCTGTGTTATCTCTGTTAAACTGCTGTGAGTGGGCCGCATTCAGCACCAATTGATTTCCTCTCCCCCTCGCTGACGGCTCTGATAGAGAGCAGTCATAATTCTCTGCACTCGAGAGATTAAATTCCTGTATCGCTGTCAGCTACATTAACTCACTTCCTGGATCTAAACCCTATTAGCGTAGCAGGCCTCGCTAACATTAATAAATCAATGCTCCTGATGGTAGATGAAGATCCGGAGCTACTGTATGCATCCCTCTCTCTCTCAGTGCTGGTGATGATGAAGATTATATAACTTGAGTTATATCTACAATTTTAAAGACACTTTTTTTTAATTTGTATACCATTACCTGATCAAACTTGTGCATTTAAAAAGTTTATCATCAGAAAAAACATGAAAGTTGACTTGAGCTTGAAACAGAGAAGAGAATAGGAGAGCACAGGACATGACGAGAGGAGATGAGAGAAGAGCACAGAAAAAGGAGAGCATAGGAGTAGAGGAAAGGAGAGTAGAGTAGAGTCCAGGACAAGAGAGAAGAGGACCAGAGAGGAGAGTAGAGCACAAGACAAGAGGAGAGGACAGGACAAGAGAGGAGAGTAGAGTATAGCACAGGACAAGAGAGGAGAGTAGAATAGAGGACAATAGAGGACAAGAGAGGAGAGGAGAGCACAGGACAAGAAAGGAGAGAAGAGGAGAGGAGAGGAGAGTAGAGGACAGGACAGGAAAAGCGAGGATAGGAGAGGACAGGACAAGAAAGGAGAGAAGAGGAGAGGAGAGGAGAGTAGAGGACAGGACAAGCGAGGATAGGAGAGCACAGGAGAGGACAAGAGATGAGAGTAGAGGACAGGACAGGAGAGGAGAGGAGAGGACAAGAGAGGAGAGTAGTGCACATGAGAGGACAAGAGATGAGAGGAGAGCACAGGACAGGACAAGAGATGAGAGGATAGGAGAGCACAGGACAGGACAAGAGAGGAGAGGATAGGAGAGCACAGGACAGGACAAGAGAGGAGAGGAGAGCACAGGACAGGACAAGAGAGGAGAGGATAGGAGAGCACAGGACAGGACAAGAGAGGAGAGGAGAGCACAGGACAGGACAAGAGAGGAGATGAGAGCACAGGAGAGGACAAGAGATGAGAGGATAGGAGAGCACAGGACAGGACAAGAGAGGAGAGGAGAGCACAGGAGAGGACAAGAGATGAGAGGATAGGAGAGGACCGGACAAGAGAGGAGAGGAGAAGATATGAGAGCACAGGAGCGGAGAGAAGAGACGAGAGAATCTACTCTATGTAGCTCTAGGCCAAAACAATATTTCTAAAAAAGCCAAAAAGAAATCAACTCCCATCACTGATCTTTTAAGAAGCAAATTTATTTTTGAAGAGCTGGTCTGATGTTCAGGAACATTTATCTGGACCTGAACTCTCTGGCTTCATTACAGCCATTGTTCTACAATGTTTCCACTGATACAGACAGTCACAGGGCTTTGGGTTTATTTCTGTTGATTGCAGAGTCTTTTTCCAGTGCCTGTGCTTTGTAAGAAACTGGTTTGGGTCTTGATTGCGAGCGCTATCTTCGAACTGCCAACGGTTCATTTAGCCTGTCTCAGCAATGAGATAGTTGATATGAGGCATTGATTGCCCTTTTTTTTTTTTTTTTGCAAACAGAGGAGGTTTGCAGTATGACACCAACGTGCTGGTACAAACTTCAGCAGAAATCTTTCCATATGGATCAGTTTGTGTGTAGATAGACAGAGAGAGAGAGAGAGAGATTTGTGGCTTAACTATTGTCCATAGCCACTAAACGTGTCCATGTGGTGATTCTGCTCAGCATCACAGTAGATGAATGCTCTCCAAGCCTGTAGCTCATCCCTTTTCTGTCACTGACACAGATCCAGCAGAAGATACAGAAAGGCCCATTTTTTCTGGTGTAGCCTCACCGCAAAACTCTGGACCAAACCCACAGCACATACACAAGAACCTTTGGAACAGGAGAAAAGAGAAAGCCTGATCAAAACAGGGATAAAACGCACTTCCACACAGCCCCAAACTCATCTTCTCGGAGATGCATGTGGTGTAAATTTGATCAAAAGCACTGGCTTTTTTTTCTATTGGTGAGGCCATTCATGTCAGTAATGTGAAAGTACATTGGAGCTGTTAAATCTTGAGTAAAACAGCTTCTGGAGACGATTACACCGGCGATACGAACCAGCTGTGGCTTTGGCAAAGGGTACGAGACGGTGCCGCTCACTCCGGGTATCAGAAATCAAACCAGAGATGACTGGAGCATGATGGAAAATCCAGAAGGAATAATTGTGAAATGATTTCACACATTTATCACTGCACTTTTTAATCCACACTATAACAACCTGCCAAAGTGAGACGCTACATTTCTGTCCGGGCTTGTGCTGTTCTTGCCATTTCTAGAACTCATGTTACGGTCCTTGTGATAAATTACTGCTTGTATTGTAGAATTCTTTATTTGTAGGTTCATTTATCTTTATCAGTAATTAGGATTATAAAACTGATAGGTTGATTGGTCAATACTGCATTCCAGTCATGCTAAAAACAATAGCAACTATGACATGAAACACCCTGTTTTTTTTACTAACTCAACGGTCCTCTGAGAAATCTAATTCTGTCCGAAACCGAATGTCTGTTGCTGTTGCTGTTGTATTATCCTAACGCTTCTCCTTGTGTTTTTTGACCTACCTGGGCTAATGCTTGCACACCAAAAGCATGCTTTCATTTAATTTTAACATAGACAATTTCCGATGAAAAAATAAAAATCACAAAAGTAATAAATAGAGCCAAATCGTGCAAACGGCTAAGACTACCCATTTTAATATCACTGTCAGGTAAGAGTAAAATACTTGTCTAAATTTCTTTTTATTATAAACAGCCAATTCTATAAACTTATGTGAAGTTTACTTATAGGGTTTTTATGATCAATTAAAATGATATCAATAAATAATTAATTAAGAGACCTATAGGTCACACATGATGCATGCAAAACCGCACAGACCTTCTGTAACGCCAGCGTCTGGAAAACACACACTCACACACGGAGATGTTTGTCTCGTCTGAATCGGCACATGAAATCTGTAACTCAAATGTCATTTAGAAAATTAGCCCCATCCTAGCTAAGCCTGTGTACGAAGCCAAAGGCCTTTACTTTCCTGTCCGTTTTGGTTTGAAAGCATCTCCTAAAGAAAGTAGAAGAAAACAAAAAACTAAATTGAGGTATAAACTTCACATAAGTTTATAGAATTGTCTGTTTACAATAAAGAGAAATTTAGACAAGTATTTTACTCTTACCCGACACTGATATTAAAATGGGTTTAGCCATAAAGCACATATTTAATGACTGCAATATATATAAACCGGTGGTTCCAGGGGTCCAGGCCCCACTAAGGGAGACTTTCAAGGAGGCCACAAGATGACTTATAATCATTTAAAATAAGACAAAACAAGCATTAAAATTAGTTAAAATGGGGTACAGTCAGTGGTGTAGTCTACGTGATACGCCGTATACCCACTAGAAAATGTCAAGGATTTCCGTATGCCCACTAGGAAATGTCAAAGATCTCCGTATACCCACTTTAAAAAGCGTGAGGATTCGTAACAACATCGTTTTGTGAAAGAATTTTCATTCATAAATTCATCCCGCCGTGACGTCTGTGTTTGCGCAGCGACACGGATCGAATCGCGGAATCCAGCAACAAATGTAACTTAGCTGTAAAGCGGAACGTCACGCAATTTGGCCATTTTTGAATGAATAAATCAAAAGTAATGATACAATGAATCAAATCTCGATATGTACTAAGTGTCTATAAATATTAAAGCTCAAAAAGACTGCTATTGAAATAAACTCTGAATGTTCTGCGTGTTTCTGTGAATGAGCGCTCAATGTGTGCTCTACTACACACTGACGCGCGCGTGACACTCGTGTTTTCAGCGTCTATGAGGAGGACATGCACACATTTGAACTTCATTGCAGAGCTTTTATGAGAGTCACTTCACAAGAATTTTACCATTTCATTTGATAAAACTATCGTCATTCATTCGTATCATATACACACAAACTTTAAAGTCTTCATGACAACTTGTCAAAATCAAAGTTTTGTATAACTTGAAGAAAATATAACAGAAATATATTACTATTGCACAGTAGAGTATACTTCAAGTAGGCCTAATAATAATAGTTTATTAAAACACACAGAAGCTCTAATGTCTTTAATTTACAACCCACCAAAATAAAAGTTTGTAGAGATAAATAAAGTAACTCGAGGGAATTATGAAAGAAATTGCATAGTAAGATGTACTTTTTAAAATAATAATAATCAAATCTGTTAAAACATAATTTTAAAGGAATATCACACAAGTTTTTAAAAAGTAAATTTGTATTTGTGCTTATAATGTTTAAGTGTTTTAATTGTGGGGGGGGGGCTGGTATATCACAGTATACTCACTACAAAAAACTACTACACCACTGGGTACAGTGTAATTATGTAAAGTTGCTGTCCGTAACTTTTTTAAGTAAAAAATAATCCAAAATAATTATTTAAAAAAAAAACATATTCAGCCAGTGTTCAAAACTATCTGCTTGCCATATCTAGATTCAAAACGGTTAGCTTGTAATAATGATTTTAATTCCAGTGGTACTGGTGGGTTTCCGCTGGAAATTCAAGCATGTCTTTGCGTCATTACGTCACACCCGTACACATAAAGAAAGAGTTTCGGCTAGCCGTGTGAGGAGATGTAGAGATGTACAGGCTTTTCTCGCAGCACTTTACATAATTAAACTTATGGCGGATCCAGAAAGATCCAAACAACAATCATCAGTGTCAACTGGAGATTCAGCAGTTATAAAACCCAAAAGACTTCATACTTCGGATTTAAGGTGGCTAGAGAAAGAGAAAGAAACCGTCTCATGCGAACACAAGGATAAACACTGGGATTTTGAAAGGTGCGTGAACTACGTGTTTTGAAGGGGTTCAAAACAGAAGAGGAGACGGCTTTTTTCTGCTTAACAAGTAAGACATTTCAATAGTTCAATCGTGTAACAGTAGCCTATACGTTTTCTTAATTCACACAGTTATGGAGTTTCCTTTGTTGTGCCTTTCTCGTTTAGCTATTATGGAGAATATGAATTCTGAACTACACAGGTAACCATAAAACACATTAAATGCAACATTAGTCACGCAATGCTGATGTTGTTAACATGAACAATTTGAGAACAAAGTAGGCTATAATTTGCACGGTTGCTGTAAATCGTGTTGATTAAATCTAACGATCACTTGTCATGTCGAATGCTTTTTCCCCCTTAGTTGATCAGAACAAAAATGCATGTTACTTGTTCAGAAGATGAAAATTCTTATGTTGGTCAAACTTTCAAAAAGTGAATCTGTGATTCTGAATGACAGTATCCACACAGCGCGGTGACTGACAGCAGCACTCGCCTCAAAACACTGTGTTCATCCGCGCTATTTCATGCCAATTTACAACCCACGTAAAGATGATAATTCCGCCAATAACTGCAGTTACAGATTTTGAACAGAGATGGTGACCAAGAGGAAAAGCTGCGGACTGCAGCTTTAAGTACTGAGTAATATTAAGCTACATGTACTTACAAGGTATAGGGTAGGATTAGGATTTGGTTGAGGGTTAGTTGCATGTAATTATGCATGAGTTACTGTTATTACTATGGTAAGTATGTAACATGTGTAACAAGGACACTGTAAAAGTAAGTGTTACCGCTAAAATAACTAATCAAGATCTCTTAGTATTTGGTTATTTAATAACACATTATATATGTTCTAGTTATGCCAAGTATATTTTATTGGGTAGAAATTGTAAGTCCAACCGGTTGAGATCCACTGGGGGCAAAAATCAGTGCATTTATATATTAATTACTTATAGACAGACAGATATGTGATGTAAAAATCCTACTTACAGTACATTACAAGAGCACCTCAGGAAAAACATTTAAAACAAAAAAAAATTAAAGTCCTCCTTTTATATAATACATTATAAAATACAAAAAGTCCTTCTTCAATATCCACCAACATCCGTGTGTGAGAATGTGTGCTTGTGTAGATGTGCTTTTTGAAATATTAATGCACAAAGAGTGTGATGTTTCTGTAGTGTTCTGTAGGGTCCCATATCATAAGCACTCTCTGAACACTTCATTTCCCATTATAGCCTGTCGTTTAGTGCGACGCCTGAATGGACAGTTGGATTTATTTTCCCCTGTTGTCCCTGTAGAGATCCTCATAAACACTGGCTGAATACTGTTTGGACATCCACTGATACTTTTCAAGAAAAAAGTGGGTATATTTACAATGACAAATTTAAATCATATTAAAAAAAATTTAATACATGTTACCAGTTTGCCAGGCTCTGCTATTTTGGCCATCCTGCCAAAACTTGTTTCAGTGATCTCTGCCAGACTGATGCAGGGTATTTCCTTTTTTGTACTTTGGAGTAACAAAATCCCACTTTCATATGTGAACATAAATAAAACAAAATTTTAAATTAACCATTTAATTTCCTTTAAAAAAATGTTTAACCTATTATTGACCCAATTAAGGCCCAGACAGATTTTATTGAAACTTATAACCCTGTTTTACCACAAAAAGCATTTTTCAAATATTTATTAATTGTTCCTTTTTTATATTAGTAATGTAAAAAAAGGTGTAAAATCTTATGTAAAAATGTTGAGGTATGCTATCATGAAATCTTTTTTTAAATCAGTTCTCATAAGTTTAAAGAAATGATGAAGTACAAACCTTCAACTAAAACGAGGCTTAACACTCTTGACACTGGATTCTCTAACACTTCAACCAGAAGATGAGGGTCAAAGTCATCAAGTGTTTCAATGACAACAGCTACGTTTTAATTAACGGCTGATTGTGGTTCTGGTGTTTGAGCTCTCAGACTACAAAAGACCAGCACTTCACGGAGGAAATGTGGAAAACGAGAGGGGAGGGTGACGTCTGTGACCCCGAGGTCAAGCGGTAGCATCCCTCCACCACGTCCACATCACTTTAGAAACATTAACTTCACGTCACACCTGCCTCTTCAGTCAGACTCTCATCTATTTAGACGAGGCCTCATCTATCAAACCGGCTTCAGAGAGAAAATATATTGGCACCAGACCCTCATAATCAATGCCATTACCACCGCACCCTTTCCTAAACCCAGAGAGGGTCATCTGCAGGGTCACGCGGCGGTCAGACCGCGCTCAGAAAATGAGGCCAGGCTCAAGTTCAAGGTCGGGGGTCAAAGGTCAAGCTTCCAGGGAAATGGGCCCAGCTGTGCAGGGATGTGGTAGCGTACGGGCTGGACGTCTGGACGGGTGACCAGTCGCGACCCCTGCTTTTGTGCTTGTATTGGTGAGTGGCGGTTTCCTTATGGTCTTGCGGTCGGACACAGGGCTCTGCCAAGCTGCTAGAGAAACGAGAGACGACTATCGCTTTAAAATAGTGGACAGAGGTCAAAACAAGGCCAAATGAGAGAGTTCATGTCATGGATAAAAGTCTTACAGCCGGTCAAGATACTGTATTGTTCAGAAGCTTATTATGATCAACAAACAATTATCATATTACTAAAGTCTCTCAGAGCCTGAGTTTTATTTGTAGTGCATTTTTTGCTGTTAATTTTTACTCAAGCAGCGCCTTCTTAGAAAAGACTGCCTGACTGATATGTCAAGTGACCAAACACAGATCATTTTGTTTGTACATGCCATTTAGGGTCAGGTAAATTTCAAATTGACTTGAAAACGTTTGAATATTTGAAAACAGGGTTTCACGAACTCTGAAGCACAACACGGTGTCCAGGGCACACTTGAGCAGCTTATGATCCGGTGTTTACAGCATTTCCCGGGTACGTTTACACAACAATTATCTAATAAAAACAAAAAAGTTTTTTTTCCCTTTTTTTTTTGCAAACAAACGACAACGACAAAAACGATCCCAGATTCATACAGATCTGAGAAAAAAGATTAAAATGCCGTATTAGTAGTTGCTGATGTCACTTTGTAACACGTAATGCGCATGACGTCACCGTTTTCACAAATTCGTGTTTTTGACATTTACACAGAGACGATAAAGGTATAATTTTCTAAAATGTCTCTTTGAAACCCGTTTTTAAAAGTTTGCGTTTTCAGGCCCCCAAACTGCCATTGTCGTGTAAATGAACGGCCAAACCGGATAAAAAAGTTTTCCGTTCTTTAGTTGAAAATGGTCTCGTGCAAACGGCACCTAAATATGTATCTATCTATTTACTAGCATGTCATGTGACTATTATGTGTCATTGAATTATTGAAATGTTAACTTATAATCTAAACCTGTGCATCCAGACTCCCTGATACATACAGCCAATCACTTCTGCATGCAAGAGTCAGATCACTGTCCTGCGTGCCGTCCGGTCGTGGGCAGGAGTATTGCAGAGAGAAGAAGCTGTTTATACAGGGTGGAGCGTAAGTTAAATATTTCCATTCTAAAGTGTTACACTGGGAATATGAGAGCACGCTCTGGTCAGATCTCTGCCAATAACACAAGAGAGGAGAACAAACGCGAGGCAATTCTCTCCAGATGTGTGTGTGCACAGGGGGAAAGACGCTTTCTTTTTTTGTGAGGAATTATAAAATTATATACGGTTCAGTTCTAGTTCTGGTCTTTAATTCTAAAATTGGGTATTATTCTTTCATTTCAGAAGAGATAGATGAAGGTGAACAAAGAGAGAGGAAGGACAAAACATTTTAGAATATGAAAAATGCCACGCAGAGATGTTTTTGAGTGCTGATTCACTTCTATTAATTCAAATAATCTTACCAACTCTTATATCATTCTTGCCAGTGAAGCTTAAAAAGCAATACAAATATGAGGGAAAAAAAAGCTTATTATTATACATTTAAAAATTGAGTTTTGTAATCTCATGGTTTTAATTAACCTCCTGTTTCTTTATTTCTAGTTTCATATTTAAAACATGAATTTCATAACATTATTTCAGTAGTTGTGATTTCTGTATAAGATAGGGACATGGAACTATGCCAGCTTTATGGCTAAATAAATAGTGTTAAAATTATCTCAATATTTATGATCATAACAACATCATAGTGAATACTGGATCGCCAGCAATACATGCAAACCAGAATAGAAACACAGTGTGTGATGTAATGTTGCATAAAAACATGACATAAAAACTGCTTGACCTTTGACCTCTGAGCTTCACAGGTACTCACATACTCTCTCACAGGCTTCTGATGTCAATCAAGTCATGTTTGCTGTGCTAAGAGCTTAAATTAACATTGTTTAAAAATATATATATATTTTGTGCATTTTTGACAATTTAAAGGTAAGTTCTAGATTTAAGTTAAGCTCTATAAACAGCATTTGTGGCATGAAGTCGAAAACCACAAAAAAAAAAATTGTATTCTGTAAAAAACCTCAACTGATTATATATATATATATTTTTTTGTTTGTTTATGTCTTTTTTGAGTACTTTATTTTGTCAATTCAAATACATTGACAAATACAAAGACAAATCAATTGGATAAACACAGTAAATTAAGTTTGGTTTACTAAAAAATATTATATGTGTATATGAAATATATATATAAATATAAGTTTGGGGAAGATTTTCCAAATGTTTTTGTAGAAAAGTATCTAATGCTCACCAAGGCTGCATTTATTTAAACAAAAAATATAGTAAAAGATGAAATATGATTACAATTTCAAACAACTTTTTGATTTGCATATGTTTAATAAATGTAATTTATTACTTGGATAAAAGAGCTGAATTTTCAGCATCATCACTCCAGTCATAGGCGCCCAGTGGCCAAACCTTTTTTTTTTTTCAGCGTTCTTTAATGAACAGAAAGTACAAATGAACTGCATTTATTTGAAATGGCATTTCTTGTAATAGTACATTGTTACTTTTAATCAATTTAACGAATCCTTGCTGAATAAAAGCACTATTTTCTTACTGACCCCAAACTTTTGAACAGTGTATTTCAGATGTTTGCATCGGTCATAATAGCGGCAGCAACCACATATACAGCAGAAAGGGAAAATCTGACATGGAAACACCGCAGAGAGACTAAGAGTGATAGAACATGAAGGGGAAGGAGGAACGTAAACAGAGAGAAAGACAGAGGGAAAGAGGTAGACCACAGATCTTCTAGTCTGGGCCTCTAATGTCTCCACAAGCCCTGATGCTTTACACCAGTGTAAACGTACTCTGTAAGCACAGTATGTGAGGTTTCTCAACCTCTTAAACACTGAAGCTGCTAAAGAGAGTTTTCTCAAAAAAAAACAACATGTTTTTATCTTCAACTATACACCGCTAGATGGGTGGGGAAGGCAATAATTACCAGGCTTGGTTTCATTATTTGTGTTATAATGGAAGTCTAAAATTTCACCTTTCTTCCAAACGTCTGCACCATTATGTAAATGATCTTCAATCGCAGGGTCACCGCGCAGTTTTCCACAGACCACCTTTGTCTTTCACCGTGTGAAACCCGACAGGAATTACAAGCTTTCCTTCCCTCTTTTTCACATTCCTTGTCACTTTGGGTTTTCACCTCTCCTTTCCCATCCACAGACCATTTCTGTCAGAGAAAGAAGCAGTTCACTCTTAGCGACAACACAGAGCTGAATCCAACCCTATAATCTTCTGGAAAACCCATCATTCAAACCAAAGCTATATCCTCAGAAAACCCTCAATCACTTGCAATTGGCTTTTTTTTTCTTTTTTTTCGGAAGTGCAGAACGGACTTCCTGTTGACCCTGGTCATGTGACAGTAAATAGGAAGTTAATGCTGATAACAGTGCCAGATTGGTTTGGCCTTCATTGACTAAGTGCTGCTGCTATTGTTCCTCTCGGTCATGACGGTTTGGTTGAATAACGTCCACCGAACACACTGTAATCAGAGGATCCGCTCTGGTCAGTCCTGACACACACTCTCTCAGTGAGTTTACAGAGGAGAGCTGCTATTGTTTTATTTGTTGTGAATGTGGAAGACACTTCTATGCTTTGGCTCGGAGGGGAAGCAGTTGTCATTTCTACAGTCATTGTCCAGGTGGAAGTGGGATGAGATCCTGTACCTCCTGTCTGTTCTATGGTTTATTTTCTGTGTTTTGCAATGTGCATGTGCATATATCTGAAATCATAACTAGATATAAATAGAATGGATGTGTTCCCTTTCGTAGTCACTTCGAGTTACGTTAAATGACGACGAAATGGGGTTTCGCTTTTCTATCAACTTCGAGTATTACAAAACGAGCCAATGGCAAAGAAATGCCATGGGTCTGCGGATAGCGTTACTCCGCCCCACCTCGTGGGTTTTAAACGAGGACTCCGGCAACATGCAGATATGTTTTCGCTTCGGAGCCAAGTTTATTCTTCACTCCACAAGCGTTTTCACTCTTCGAGACGAGCTACTCTCCAGGTGTTGGTGTGATGGCGAATTCCAGCGAGATTCACATCGCCTGCTGATCTGTGCAGTGATTGCCAGTCGTGTGTTTCTCCCTGGTCGCTTCAGCGCCTGCAGGGTTTAATCCTCTCTATTTTGCTTTGCATGTGCATGCTCACACAAAGCTGTGAAAGATGTCTCGTCCGTGCACTTCTAGTTGCGGACGGGTGATTTCACCATCTGATGGGCACAATAGCTGCTTTGTGTGTCTGGGCATTGATCACGCAAAGCAGCTTTTGTGGATGTTTCATGTTCTCATTGCGGGAACATGAACATCGTGACACTGCGGTCGAGACTCCATGAACTCAATAGAGCGAGAGTTCCCTCATCCACACCCCGATCTACACCCTCCTCGCGAGGTGGTACTTTGGCTGGTGGACAGATTCTGGGACAAAATTACTTTTTTTTTTAATTCTAATATGCATAACACACCAATATTGGGTAAAAAAAAATGCTTTTAAAATAAAAATAATAAAAAAATAGTTCTCCCAAAAATGAAAATTCTGTCAATAATTACTCACCCTCATGTCGTTCAAAACCCGTAAGACATTCGTTCATCTTCAGAACACAAATGAAGATCTTTATAATGAAATCTGAGAGATTTTCTTGCTAAAGCTCAAACGTGCTGCGTAACACGAGAATGAATAAATTCTCACCAGTAAAAACAGTAATATTGTAAAATATTATTACAGTTTCAAATTAGTTGCAGTTTGTTTTCAAATGTAATGTATTCCTGTGATCAAAGCTGAATTTTCAGCATCATTACTCCAGTCTTCAGTGTCACATGATCCTTCAGAAATCAGCATAATATGATGATTTGCGGCTCAAGAAACAGTTGTTCTGCTTAACATTTTTGTGGAAACGTGATACTTTTTCAAGATTCTTTAAAGAATAGAAATGTCAATAGAAAAGCATTTATTTAAAAATGTGTCTTTATATGTCTTTACTATACAACTTTTGATCAATTGAAAGCATTAATAAAGTAATAATTTCATTTAAAAAAAAAAACATACAGACACCAATCTTTTGAATAGTACACTGTAAAAAAAATTATCGAGATTTTAACAGTGTTGTGGTCTAGTGCTTAGATCCAGCAGCACATGGACTGTGGAAGAAATCTGGCCAATCAAAGACTTTGTGATAAAGGTCTCTGGAAGCTTCAGCTAGTAAACAGCTCCATAAAAGTGGCTTTTGGGGTGGAGCGCAAGAGAGAAGCTTGAAGCAGTGCCCATCACCAATAAAGCCACAACTTCTACAACAGCTCTCCCCTCCTGTCTCACTCTCTATTTACTGTTCACGGCTGCACTTTCATTCTCTCTGCACACCAATTTTCAGCCCTTGCACTACCGATTTAGAGGTGAGAATCCTTTCTGTAAAATTGCGTGTGGAAAAGCGCCAGTCGTTGTAAGGAAGTCATCTATGATGGCCACTTACATAATGCCTTGAAGAAACCTCAGGGCCTCTGTCGGTGATATTGAGCGCTTTCATATTGGAGCGACTGAAATAGACTGGCAGCTGTATGAAGCCAGACTCAATAGCGCCCCCTAGTGTCTGCCTGCAAAACACAAGAAATGTGCTTTATTCATTTGGATATTGACTGGAGTAGCAACCTACATAACACCCCAACAGTTTTGCACAGACAAGAAAGAACCACTAAATATAGTTGTATATGTTTAGACATACCGTTTTGAATTAAATTCTTTGTTTAATTTGATTTTGCAGACTTAAAAGCAATGAGTTTTTCTGTTCATTTGCTCAGATTTTATTCTTTCCCTCAAAATCTGATTCTGAAATGTCACGCAAATTAAAGACAGAACAAAAAAACTATATTGTGCAGAAATTAAAGTATTTGTGGAAAGAGTTTTATAGAAATCTTAGGAAGGTTTGATATTTGAGGCAATCTTGCCATAATTAGAGGCTGTTATTGCATCCGCCGCAAATAATAAAGAGAACACTTGATTAATTCCTGTCTTTTTCCACTCATCTTTTCTCATTTAAAGAAGCAACTCGACCGTTTCATCATCTTGTTTGGTTATACGCAGCATCATGTTATGGTTTGGTGACTATATGATTGGTGATTGAGATTTTGTAGCATTTAATTAGATGAAACAATCAGAGGAAATTGAAATGAAAGGTCAAATCTTGATGTGCAGATTAAAATCATAAAATACAGCAACACATGGACTACGTTTAAACAAAACCCTTTCAATTTCTTGAAGCAATCCAATAGAATTCTAAAGTCATCCAGTCTCTGTACTTCATTGATTCACATGAATTAGTCATCAATTATTTCATAGAACGTCTTTGATGTTCTGTGTGGTTGCCAGGGGGTTGCTATGCAGTTGCAACATTCTAAACTCCACTCAGAACACCTTAGCATTATTCTAAGGTGTTCTGAGTGGATTTTAGAATGTTGCTATGTGGTTGAATAAGTATGCCTATAGTAATGAAACATTTAATGAACATTTTAGCTTAAACTTAGTATAATTGCAACGCACATTCCCAAACTCAACAGATTTACAGTATACTCAAGTAATGGAACTAAATGTTAAAACTCATCTTGATTCAGTGACCATATCAGTTTCATTTGATTTATAAAAGATCATTTGGAGAAAAACAAAAACATACCAAATAAGAAAGTGATCATCCAAAATTATTGCCATGAAATTATGCTGCATGTAATCAATAGAAAATAAATACACACATATTTCTTCTGTCATATCATAATTTCAAGCTCATTTTATCTTAGAAAAATCTAACAAAAGCCTTTATTAAAGTTTCTTGTATAACATCTAGTGTTTCCAACAGAAATGCATAACAGAAGACAAGGCAACACAGTAATGAGGACAATATTTTAGTCAAGGGTTTGTACCTTTGGTGAAAGTCTGTGTCCATGAGTGCAAATAACAGTGCCTCAAAATTACTATTAAATCACCATATCCTTCCATCACTGTCCTGTGCCTGTGACAAATGTTTTATGCATTATTTATAGCTTTATTGTAAGGATGAAGGAGGTACAGTATAAAATATATAAATGAACTACATGACTCTGACATTTGATGATCTTGTATTCCTGACAAAAAATGCATGCTTTCTTTGTGTCTTAATGCATGCTTGTCTTAAACTGATCAAGCAATGCTGTGCATGAACATCTTATTTTTAAGTGACCCTCACCTGTAAGGTCCCTTGGAGATCATTGCTGTTTCAGATATACCTTGTGCATCTGCACTGAAAGACAAAACAAATATATATATCTGATTTCTGAACCTCACTATCTAGACAGTCCCAACCAATGGATAGTCATCTAACAGCTTCTCATGCTCAGCAAAGGCCACACTATCAGATGTGATGCATTTACTTCAAAGACAGGAACAAATGAAACTCAGTCTGTCAAAATTGCATTATTTCTACAAATTTAGGCAGAAGAATCGTGCCCTTTTTGTAACTTATTCCATTTGTATTAACAGTCTTGGCTCGATGTACTTCCCTTACATCTGGGTATTTCTGTTTGATGGTACAAGCTATTTCCTTGTTCAAATCTTTTACTGGGATTTATGACACATTTGTTGCTTCAAACAATGACCTTTTCAAGCTGGGTGAACACAAATATTTAGTAAATACTGCGCTTTTTTTTAAACTGTGCTTTGCTTCAAATCATGTTCACAAATTCAAGGAATGCTGTTGACTGTGAAATTAACTTGAGCAACCATATATATTCAACAAGGATCATAATCGACAGTAAAGACATTTACTGATTTCTTTTCAAATAGGCTAAATACTGTTTCATTAAAGAATTTCTATTCATTAAAGAATCCTGGAAAAAATATTGTATCTTGGTTTCCACACAAATGAAGCAGCACAACTTTTCAACACTGATAATAATAATAAATGTTTCTTACGAAACAAAACATTATATTAAAATGATTTCTGAAGGATCATGTGACACTGAAGATTTACACAATCTTAACCCATTTAATCCTAAATTTTTCCCAGAGATGACATATGAATTTGTATGGTATTTGTAAGGATCTTAAACAATCAATGTCAATTATGTTAAACAAAATAATTGAAAAGTCCATGAAAAAGTGGGTTTTTATGTGACTGGTAGAAGAACACAGGGAGTCGAGGTCTATGGTGTTAGTGCATTTACAAGCTGACAAACCTCCAGCAATTCGTTTTAAGGGTTAAATCGTTGAAATTAGTGTTTTATTCCATTAACAAAGAAGGAAACATTGTCTGGCACAGTTCAAAAAGGACAAAATAGCATGCATGCAGCAGTATGGTAACAATAATTAAATAAAATCATGACAAAATGAAAAATTTTAGGAAATTAGAAGAAAGTTATTATTAACTTCATTATCAATTGAAATAACACAATAAATGAGTAAAGACAGACAGACAGATAGATTAGTGGTTCCCAAACTGGGGTGCGCAGACTGACCACCGGGGGTGCGCGAAAGAATGTTTGTAATGGCGGTAAAAAATAATGTGTACTTTTTATTATTATTTTTACGTATTTAACTGAGGTAAACTTCACATGCCAAAGATTTATTGAGAAATAAAATGTCACATTACAAGCTGTAAATTACTCATGATTTAATTTCATTTTACAAGCACGTCTGTGTCACAATAGCCCCGCCCTGTTCATATTAGGCGCTAAGTGATAATTAATTTATTTAGTTTTTCGCTTATTAGATTCATCAAAATGGACACATGGTTGAAAACGGGCACTTTAAAGAAATCAAGGGACAGTAGGAGTGAGCCGTCTACATCGGTATATTCTGTGGAGATGTGCACCGATGTGCACGGCGCTGAATATATGGAGAAACCCGATTGCACCGACTCCGAGGATAATGAACGGGGTGAAGAGGCGGGAACAGAGAAACCTAACAGAGATGTGCTGGTCAAGAGAAATAGGCCTACATTCGAGAGTGAGAAAATGTCAAGTAAGAAATGCAAATACAGTGACAGTTACATTGGTTTCGGGTTTACGTGGATTGGTGATCCAGAAAGTCCAAACCCGCAATGTGTAGTCCGTGGGGAAGTTTTAGCTATCAAGCCTTCATTTATGGTCCGGCACTTACAAACAAGACATAGTCAATTAAGACATGAATGCAAGTTTTTTTACAAGGAAAATTGGAGGAACTGCAGAAGAAGAAAAAAATTATCCACTCCCATTCAGGCTTAGGGACTTCCAAAAATGCACAGAAAGGCGAGCTACCGCATAGCTAAAAAGGTATGCCCCACACTATTGGAGAAAATCTGTGCTTACCTGTTGCCAAAGATTTGGTAAACTGTATGCTCGGGGAGAAAGCAGCAAAGACGCTGGACAAAATCCCTCTCTCTGACAATACTGTGGCTCGTCGCATTGATTTGATATCAACTTCATCAAGGCTCGTCCGTTTTGCAATCCCGGCAATCTGTGCTAAGTGATTGCGTCAAATGCCTCATAATTGAACATCTCAACCAGCTCAGCCAAAATCTGCGGACTTACTTCTCCCCTATGGACCAATCTCAGACATGGATTCGGAATCCTTTTGATGTCACTCCTCCAATCCCACTTCTCTCATTTCAAGAGCAAGAAAAGTTACTGGAGTTATCATCTGATGGGAGACACAACATACTTTTTAAAAATAAGTCACTGGTGGATTTCTGGGCTTCAGCAATGGTGGAGTATAGGATTGTCAAAGCAAGCACTTAAAGTGTTGATGCCCTTTGCAACCACATACTTATGCGAGGCAGGCTTTTCTGCACTTACATTGTTGAAAACAAAATATCGACAAGACTAGATGCCGAGAAAAACGTCCCGGGTTACGTATGTAACCCTAGTTCCCTGAAGGAACGAGACGCTGCGTGAAAACGCTGCGGGAACGCCTCCTGCGTTGTGCGTCGTGAAGCAAGTATGGAATCAGCCCAAAGGCGAGACGGAACGTCACGAGTGACGTCATCGACCAGGAAACTATAAAGCACACCCATGAACACAATGGCGACAGCTTCTGGAAAAAGTCTGAAGCAAGTCGATCAAGGGAATGCTGGGAGTATGGCAATGACACGCAGCGTCTCGTTCCTTCAGGGAACTAGGGTTACATACGTAACCCGGGACGTTCCCTATCAGGAATGTCGAGCTGCGTGAAAACGCTGCGGGAACGCTAATACCCACGTCGCCATAAGAGCAAGTAACCGACTGTGTGAATCAAGGATTAAATTCAGCCGAAAGCACCTGCGCCCCAGGGGTGGAGCTAAGGTCTAGGTCATAAAACCTGACGAAAGTATGCGGTGAGGACCAGCCTGCCGCATCACAAACGTCATGGAGAGAAACTCCTGACAATAAGGCTTTGGAAGCCGCCATACTCCTGGTAGAGTGTTGCTGCCATCAGACCCAGCAGTCTCTGGAACTGCTTTACAGTGAGCAACTGGCCTAGCTTTACTCTTTTTACAGCTGAGAGAATCGAAGTGATGCGGGCAGGCGACAGGCGAGCCCGCATTGCTACTGAATCCCATAGTACCCCCAGAAAAGATGTCTTCTGTGATGGAGATAGAACACTCTTCTTGGCATTCAGCCTCAACCCCAGTTTCTTTATGTGCGCGAGGACGACATCTCGATGCCGAACCGCTTGCTGCTGCGATTGAGCCAGAATCAAGCAATCGTCTATGTAGTTCAGTATACGAATGCCCAGGAGCCGCAGCGGGACTAGCGCAGCGTCCATGCACTTCGTGCACTTCGCCAAACGGAAGAACACGATATCTGTACGCTTCGCCCCCGAAAGCGAACCTCAGGAACTTCCTGTGTTGCAGAAGGATGGAGATGTGGAAGTATGCGTCCTTCAGATCTATCGTGACAAACCAGTCCTCGGATCTGATTTGTGACACAATTTGCTTTAGCGTGAGCATCTTGAACTTTTTTATTTAGGCGCAGTTTAATTTAATAGGCGCAGATCTAAAATTGGATGCAACCCCCCATCCTTCTTTGGAACGATGAAATATCGGCTGTAATAACCTGACTCCTTGCTGGGAGGAGGAACCCGTTCTATAGCCTCCTTTTGAAGGAGTGTTTTCACCTCTTGTTCCATTACCAGAGCCTGCTCGGGGCCCACCACGGTGGGCAGGACCCCGTTGAATCGAGGAGGAGGAGATCTGAACTGAATGTCATAACCCCTTTCTATCGACTGCAGAACCCACTGAGATATTTTTGGAAGACTTTTCCACTTTGCCAGAAAATCTACTAAGGGTACCAGCCTCTTGAGGCTGGCCTCTGGAATATTTTGAGCAGCAGACACAGCGCCCTGTAACGGCGCACCGGCAGGGAACAACTGGTCTGACTGCTCTAAACCCCTCCTCAGAGGGGGCGAGCGCTCGCTGGACCCGTCTGCGCTCCGACACGAAGGTGGGGTTGGCAGAAGGGACCCCTGAGGGCACCGTGAGAGAACGGGCACCGTCTGAAGCGGTGAACACCTCCCTCTCATGGTGGGGACCACCCTCAACATCCTGACGCCAGTGGCATCGACGTTCCTGATAGGGAACTGTCATCCATTACCCTGAATTTTGATTATCTGTGCGCAAACATGCAGGCCCATCCATCTCACAAAAAAAAAAGGTAATAGTCACTTTTTGTATTTATAACAGAATGTTGCTTAAGTTTTCTAATCTACAGTGAATATTTGTATTTAGTTATTGCAATTAAAAATGTGAAGTTTAACCAGAGTAAGGGGGGGTACTTGGGGGGTACTTGACAGGTGTCAAACATTAGAAAGGGGTGCATGCTGTAAAAAGTTTGGGAACCACATAGATAAGATTTAGATAGATAGATAGATAGATAGATAGATAGATAGATAGATAGATAGATAGATAGATAGATAGATAGATAGATAGATAGATAGATAGGGTCAGTCTGAAAGAGAGTTCATAAGAATAACACAGAATGACATATATGGGACATATAGACTCCCTGTGTTATACCACCGGTCACAATTGTGACCGTCTTCTTTATCTGCAGTCCAGAATAAACCATGTCTTTCAATGATGATGTGTGCAAAAAATGTATGAGCTGTTCAAAAATGTACTTATTAAACGTACCTGTCATTTCTGAAGTCTGACGTCATCATTGTGTTAAGATGGCAGTACCAGGAAATAAATGTGTGTGTGATCACATGACCAAACTACCTAATCATGTTAGACCTGCCATGAACTCATTTAGACTTCTTAAATTTGCATTAGAAATGAACATGTGTTTCATAATAAGAGTTGATTTTTAATACCACACTAAAATATTTGATGAAAAATTGTGGTCACAATTTTTACCAGTGGGATTAAATGGGATAATGACATTTTCAAGAATTTTCCCTGAATTAGAAGAAGTTTTGGGGGGAAACTCTTGAATCTATGAAGATGTGCTGTATGTGAAGATGAAGAGGAGTGAGATTTACAGGAACGCAGACATGTGGATATTTCAGGTCACCCCTCCCGTCTCCATAATACAGAAATAGAGTTATTTCAGTCGGCAGCTCCGGATTTCTGGTTTGCACGTGTAAATTACATGTCGCCAACATTAAATATTAAACCTAATCAGTGCTTAATTATTGATGCCATTGCTTTTTATACAGGAGTGCCATTGGTACTTGAGATATCCAGCAAAGAGCCTTTCTGCATTACTGTATCTTTGAGGTTAAGGTCTCTGGCCACGATTCCCACTCACTTCTCTTTGGTTTTCTTGATTGATGATCACAGGAAGTCTGTAAAAGAGAGAGAAGGAATGGAGAACTAGATCAGGTTGGGCAGTTATGACTGCTCAGAGGAGCTCACAGGACGACTAAGTGCCCGAGTAAACCACAACTGAGTGTTTGATGCGCGTTTGTGTGTTAGCAGAGGGTTCACTCTGGACCTGAGCATCTGTAATGATCGCCCAGGAGTGGTTGGTGATGGAGAAGATGGTTACCCACAATGCTCTGCTGCAGTGGCTCAGGTGGAGATGTCTACACTGTGTCCCTGCTTGGTGTCAATCAATACACTCAACCGTTAGCAAGCCAGAAAGAGTTGTAGACAGTTATTTTGATGAAAACAGAAAAAGCTAAATACTGTTCAACTGGTTATCGTGGTCTTTGCTAAGGCAAGCATCACTATTACTATTTCTCATACTAACTGTTTGTTTGTGCTAATCTTTCTTTATTGACATTCTATGGAACCTTTTTCATCAGTGGAATCTTTTCATTCCAAAAAAGGTTATTTATATTGAAAAAGTTTCTTTAGATTGTTAAAATCTTCACACTAAGAAAAAAAAAAACGGTTCTATAAAGAATTGTTCACTAAAAGGTTATTTAGGGAACTAAAAATGGTTCTTCTATGGCATCACAGTGTGTAACCCCCTTTTAAGTCTATCTACTTCAAAATGTCATGTCTTATAAAATTTCACTTGCCGTGTCTTTGAAATTTTTTGTGAAATTTACTAGCAAGTTCTGAGTAAATTTTATTTTTTAAGAATAAACCTACACCATTTTTTTTTTTTACAGTGTACTTTTCTAAGTAACTGAACTCACAGTTTATGCATGGCAAACATTAAAAAGGGTGAAAAAAATCCCATAGACTTACATTGAACCATATCTAAAGACCAAAGTGATCTCTTTTGAGAAATGAAACCCCTAAAAACGACTCAAAACATCCTAGCAAACCCACAACAACACCCTTATCTTGCAATGCATTCAGTTCAGAAAACATCCACTCCGGCTGAATGATCATTACTCACATCTAGGGGATTGCTAGAATTATACACAAAGTGACTGATTGGTGGAAATTAGTGTAATAGTATAGATATACACTGGCTGAAATGACAGGAAATGGTTGTTTAAAAACTAATAGTGGGTTACTTTGATCAGTCAGATGCAATCAAATCCTGTATCAATCAGGAATATGTCCAAATACAAATGTAAAATGCATTGCGGACATTTTACATTGAGTTTTAAAGACCCCAGTATGTCTTCATAGCAACAAAACAGAAAAAAGTTCAAACAAAACAGGCAGAAGTGTGAGGAACATGTTTCACAACAATAAAAGAATATTAAACACATTTTTACGAATCTTGAATGCTAATGTAATGGTCATTTACAACATACGTGCACTTTTTTTTTGTATTAGTAAAAACTTGCAGTTTTCACTCAACAATAATCTTAATAATTATCCAAAGTATCACTGCTTTTTTATCAACTGCAAATTGTCAATTAGAAAACAATACATTTATAATTTTGTTAGATATATAGTTTTGTAGAACAGTGAACTATGCAATCTTTACTTCTGAAAAAGCAATCAAGGTTCAAAGCAAAGATATCTAGGATTTGTATTTAAAAGGCTGTATATATAGACCTGAACACTTGAAAAAGACTGGGGACACGGAAAGCGCGCTCAAATGCAGCCTTCAAGGGGTAAGACGGATCTGAGGACCATCATTATTTCCAAGAAGGGAGTGAGAAAAAGGTCCTGACGCCCGAGGGCGCAGGCCATTGAGGGCAGTCCCCCCTGTAGCAGAGCGGTTAACCCTTGCATTGGTGGCTTAGGACCAAAGGGTTTTCCCCAAGGGGCAACTCCTTTCACATGATCAGGGTTACGCGGCGATGCCTACGTGCCCTGGTTATGTGGAAGAAACCCTGGTTCCTGTCCCAGGGCCCGTGTTGAAGGCCTCCCTCAAGAGCTGGGGAGCGATCCTAGAAGAACGCTCGACTTAGGTTCTATGGGGGGAACATCATCTCTCCTGGCACATCAATCACCTAGAGATGTTGGCTGTATTTCTTGCCCTTAAGAATTTCCTCCCAGACCTCAAGGGCCACCATGTGTTGGTCCGCACAAACAACACATCGGTGGTCGCCTATATAAATCATCAGGGGGGCTTGTAGTTCACGTCCACTATGCAAACTGGCGCACCAAATGGTCCTGTGGTCTCAGGGGAAGCTGCTGTCACTCAAAGCGGCTTACATCCCTGAGGCCCAGAATATAGTAGCAGACATCCTGTCGAGACAGGGGCAGAGGTGGTGGAGCAGATATGGAGGGTGTTCGGCCAGACACAAGTGGATCTGTTTCTGCTCACTGTCTACTCTGGTTCTCCCTCACGCATCCAGCTCCTCTCAGACTAGATGCGATGGTACAGACGTGGCCAAGGCTACGTTTGTATGCTTTTCCGACGATCACTCTGCTCCTGGGAGTTCTGGAGAGCGTTCGCAGGGACCATGTACGCCTGCTCCTTATAGCCTTATAACCCGGTGGCCGGGCAGAGTTTGCTTCCCCTAGACCTGCAGCTCGCACCAGGGGTCCGACATGGGATCTGGCGATTGTCCTTCAAGGCCTTTCCCAGGCTCCCTTTGAGCCTTTGGAGGAGGTGTCTTACTTTGCCAGCTAGATGTCTTTGAAGGCTTTGTTCCTCCTCGCTATCTCATCTCTTTAAAAAATAGAAGATCTTCAGGCTTTGCCGGTTGCACTCTCCTGCTTGGAATTTGCGCCTGGCATGGTTAAAGCATTCCTTCATCCTAGACCAGGTTATGTTCCCAAGGTCCCCATTAATGTGGCCAGATCTATAGGACTGCAGGCCTTCTGTCCTCCTCCTTTTCAAGATTCGGACCAGGAAAAGGACAATCTGCTATGCCCAGTTAGGGCACTGGATGCTTATGTCCACAGAGCTGCCATGTGGCGTAAAGCCCCTCAGGACGTTTGTGATGTGGCAGGGTGGTCCTCACCGCATACATTCGTCAGATTTTACTCTTTGGACTTGGACTCTACACCAGGATCTTGGGTGCTTTCGTCCTAGTGCTACTCTTCAGATTTCACACAGGACAGAAACTTCTCGCTATGGTGGCGTTGGTATAGACTTGTAAGGGAACGCCTCGGTTATGACTGTAACCTCGGTTCCCTGAAGAGGGAACGAGACGCTGCGTCACCTGCCATATATCCTACGTGCCTGTAAGCGACTTGCTCAGACCTTAAGACGCTAGTGCTGCTTTGTTTGGGCAGGCTTTATAGTTTCCTGGTTCATGACATCACCTGGTTCATGACATCACCTGCCTCTGACGTTCGGCCACACCATTGGACTGATTTTACATGTGCTTCAAGACATCATCACGCAAAGCGTTCCCTTAGCGTCAATCGACGCTGCGTCTCGTTCCCTCTTCAGGAAACTGAGGTTACAGTCGTAACCAAGGCATTTCTTAGACTTTGTTGTTCAAAATACATATAGTTGCTTTTTTTTTTTTTTACATTGAAAAGTCTCACACTCTTCTGTCTTGTCTTATGAAAAGCTCTTTTCTTCTTTACCTTGTATGACCTGTGACCTTTAAAGAATTTTCAGACCTTTTTTTATTCTCTTTTATCTGTAACATTTTTGGTCGCTCTGATAAAATTCTCAGAAACCATTTACATAACATAATTGTTTTATTCTTGCCAGACCAAGAAAAAAAAAATCGGAAACTTGTCCACATCCCTGTTTAGACTGCTCCCTGTTTCTGTGAGGGGAAAAAAATGAAGCCAGAAATTTAGGCTGAAAATATCTGAGGTTTCTTCAGGTTTCTGAAGCCGCTCAGTGTCTGACCCCCAACACACACAGACAGAGCCGCATCAGAGAGACACAAATATTAACACAGTTTCTCTGTGTGTGTCAAACCTACCGATTTAGATTGTGGTTATCTGTGTCCCTGTTGTGTGACTGACTCTGTCAGTTTGTGTCTCACATCCAGGCGGTGTAGACCACCCATACAGAGCATCTGAGTGGGCCACTATTCACTTCTACAGCCCAGTCTCACCACGGTGGCGCCCCCAAAACCAGTCTTGACACACAGCTCACTATGTATGCGTGCGTCCACGCCGAGGCCTGAAAAATAACCATTCATGTCCTCCATTTTTAGAAAATGGAGAGGGATTTTTTCTGTCTTAGATCTACATCAAACAGTTTTTGTAACACAGAGTGATTTTCAATCAACATAATCACACTTTATTTTGATGGTCCACTTTAGACATTCTACTAACTACATGTCAACTAGCAGTTACTCGTGTATTAGTAGACTGTCTGCTTAATTTCTGCTAACACTTTATTCTGGTGCTCCTAAACAGACATTCTACTGATTATAAGTAACGTTCATGTCAACTTATTCTACTAACCCTAACAGACTACTAACAGTTTACTACAGTCTACTAATACACTAATGACTGATAGTTTGCATGTAGTTGCAAACTTACTTGAAAGTAAGTTTAAAGTAAGTGTAAAAGTGGGCCATCGAAATCAAGTGTAACCTTTGATTCTACTAGAATTACTCACACTTAGAAAGACTTTCAAAAAGTGGGGAAATCCAAAAAGACTGTATATCCTACTATTTTATTTTACTATTGTTATTTTATTTAAGGTAGTTTGAGGCCAGCCGAGGGTTCTACTTTCACACCGGTCTCAGTGTGGCAGTTACATACACACATATACTGAAGTACACAGTGTGGTGTGTTTAATCCCGGATGTTTGTGCTTCTGTGGGTTTAAGTTCTCTGTGGAATAACACTAAGAGTAATGGGCATGCATGTGTGTTTGGGAGTGTAACTTCCTCTCTAGTGCTGGTGATAGAGCAAAATGCTCCATGATGTTCACTAACTCGTCTAGTGTGTGTGTGAGCCACTTTGTCACACATTAGTCTTCCTGCACATGTGTTTCTACTGACAGTGATTGGAGTCTTTAGGGTCTGGCAAATGTACAGTCGTTCCAGGTTCATAAAACCCCAAACCTGCAAATGTGTGGAGAGAGACCCTAGAGGACCTTTACAGTGTTACTACGCAGCCTTCTTTGATCGGATGTCAACCGGGTGGTCCCGCGGCTTGTGGAACGACATCAACTGTGGCTAATAAAGCTAACCTGGGCATATGTTTTGGAAAAATCATAAGAGAGTGTACAAGTGAAGTAATAATTGAGAAGAACATATCTTACGATTTACACAACACACCAACAATTCAAAAGAAAACCCGGCCTAAACGTGCCTTTGGCAACATCTCTGCAAAATGATATTACGTTGCTTCTTGAATGTTTTGCGGCAGTTCGAAATAAAATGTCTAGTGAGTGGCGCTAAAAGGGCATTCAGTTTTATCCGAAACACATGAATGTGAATCTGGCAACGTTTTATTTTGCTGACACTTTTGGACGAGATCTGAACCTAGCTCGATGATGACATAACTGTTTTCTGCAGAGCCACTGAATTAAACTTATTTCATAATTGATGAACTTTACACAGTTATTGACCCAAACTGAATCAACACTGAACTGACTTCAGATGAATAATGACACTATTGTCTTTTTTAAGATGCTTTACATTAGAACATTTCAGCTGAATAACAGCCTAAATGCATAATTTTTTATCACTGTAAAGCTGCTTTGAAACAATCTGTTTTTTATAAAACGCTATGTAAATAAAGGTGACTTGACTTGACTTGACGTATCGCGTCAGTTCAGAAATTAAATGTCCAGTCAGCAGCACTGAAAAGCTAATGCTCTTCACATTTGAAAATAATACACCACCTAAACTGAACCTAAACATGACCGATAGTGTTAACAAAAGCAAACGTGAGATAAAATTGCATTTTCTGAAACAACCATGCTATATTCACTTGCCTCTACAAGTCTTTGAGCACTTTTATCGTGACTCGTGTTTCACAGGACTCGTACCTGAGCGCTCCGCATCGCAAGTGAAACGCTGTACCAGGTTAGCTACCGAACTGACTACATCAGAAAAGCCAAAATATCTTCCCCTCTCTCTTACAGCGAAATCTCATCTCTGATGATAGATTTTAATAAAAGACCCTTTAAAACAAGTAATTTCACTCGACGGCCATCTTTGAAACTCCTCTCGGGCAGCTTCAGTATTTCAGTCATGCAAGTACAGCTCCTATCTCTTTGAATGGGGAAACATCAAATTCTCCAAAGCTGTTCATCAAGCTTACGATTAATTTTCATATTTGAAATCACCAATGAACAACTGTCTCATAAATTTTGTTTCCTTGCTCTTTTATTTAGAAGGAGCTATTCTGCCATATTGCCCATTGTACTTTCTCCCATTCATAGTAAAAGTGCACCATCTTTGTATATCTAAAAACTTTGATTTTAATGGAGCTAGGGCAACCTGTCACTCATATAAGATGGACCAATAGAAAACCACATCAATCCAACCAACCAATAAATTTCCTATGGACAAAACCAAATCCCGCCCTTTCTTTTTTTTACACAAATTTAAGTTTGCTACTTCTGTTTTATGCTGACTTTAATCAATAATCTGCTCTAATCGTTAAGGATGGGAATCGAAAATCAATTAATATTCTGGAATTGGATACTTGTTATAAAATTAAAATGTTGATTCCTCTTATTGATTCCTTTGTGTGCATTTTAATATGACTTTAAACCATTCAGGCCCAAAAAGACTTGCACGCTGCACTCTAAAAAATAATTCAGGGGCTTAGTAAATATCACAGTAATAATTAACTGTATTAACTTAATAAAATCTCTGAATATCATTTACTTGATTGTTTGAGTTGAACATACCAAAATAATTGACTAAAAATCCAACAGTTAATTTTGTCTAGAATTTACAGTTATATATAAGTTTTTTTCACTAAAAGAATTTAGTATTTGACTAACCAATTGTTTCTTTTAAATAAACTTAATATATTTGTGAAATTTCTATCAAAATATTTGAAAATTGAGAATTAAACAGATCTGTTTCAAGAACCACAAAAATTACTTAATTTAAGTCAATATTATTAATATATTTAACACACTTAAGAAATTGAGTAAGTTTACTCAATTAAAACAACCCCTCCCCCACCCTCTAAAGTGACGACAGCTCAACGGTCGAGTGAGCGCGGGCTGTTTGAACTCCAGTCTCCAGAAGAACAGTTCTCCTCTTTTCTTCTCAGTCTCGCCGAATTGGTGCATTTCCTCTGCGAAATTCAGGTTTGTGTGTTTTATTTTATCTATAAAATCATTACTGTGCTTTAAATCATTTTATTTAATGCAAAACAACATACAAAGTCTAATGTGAAACCTAAACATTCGAGAGTCGCGCGGCTCGCGCCTGTTTTTTCCGCGTGATTGAAACGCCTTGCATAAAACACACGAGTTTATTCATAATGATAATGAATATAATTAATTTGCATGATAAAATGTCGCCAGAACTTTACACTGTTTGTTTATTGGCAGGTTATGGAGTCAGTCGTGTCGCAGCATCTTTCGGCTATGAGTGAAACGCAAGACGGCGGTCTGGAGTCCGAAGTTCACCCGCAGAGCGCGAGTCCATCTCCGGCACGAGGACCAGCGCTGATACGGGGGATATTGGACAACAGGCCTGTTGATTACTCTTGAATTAGGCTACCTAAATGTTTCATGTTTAATTTTTACTTCTAAAATGTTTGTTAAATGAGTTTAAATGTAGGCAATTTTGTATGTTAAAACAGTGTAAAATATGCTGTATTGCTGTACTCATTGACAATAAAGGCCAATGTCATGTATACTGGTGGTTGTATGGAATACTATTTTACAAAGGTTTTTTAGAGGAAATAAAAAAGTTAATATTTCTCATAAATAAAAACAGCTAATATTACTCATAAATATTGGTTTTTAAATGTTTAAATATTAAATTATTTTACTCAATTTTATTTGTTGATATACCAGATGCATTTACTCAGATTTACTTAATTTTTTTACTTGCATTTACTCAATTCATACAGTATATTTCATTGATTTCACAGCTTTAAAATTTACTCAATTTGTTTAAGTGTAAAAATGTTTCACCAAAAAAATTTAGTAAATCATGGTTAGACTTTTTAGAGTGTGTTTTCTGTGCTGCGCACACATCCAAAACATGCGGACAGAAAGCTGCCTCTCATACTGTGCGATACTGAACTGAGTTCTCTGCCGCGTCTTTTTGCACTTGAACAGACGAATACACACAAAAAATATGTCAAAATATCCTTGTAAACACAGTCGATTATGTCTTAAGTGTACGTAAATAGTTGACAAAGAAAACACGTGTGACAGTATATTGGATCCGTGCAGCTCTTAAAGTGACAGCAGCCTATTATTCCTGTTGCCATCTCTTTAATTATGTTAATCAAACAACAAATGATAAAAAGAAAATTCACTCTTGACTGAATAACTTTTGTAACTATATTTGTAATGTATATTCTGTGAAAAGTTGGGGGGATAATATCTTATGCGTTCATTAGCCTGTTGATTTTTGTTCACAGTATTCAGCTACAATTAAATATTTAGCAATAAGACTTAGAATAAATGTGAATTATATAGAAGTTTTTTTAACCTTTCATTTCCAATGACTGCAGCAGATTTTAAACACCGACTGTGAACCACCGACTGAACGCAACGGTCTCTAACTTGCCGCGTTTGGGCATGATCAGTAGTAAGTATCAAATTACATTCATAATTGGCCTTACAGTCGTTAAGAAGTGTGTCCCCGGCTGAAATCGAAAATAGGAATCGATAAGAACCGGAATCGATAAGCAGAATCGGAATCGTTACAATTCAAACGATTACCCAATCCTAGTAATCATAAAGTGTTCATTTCAGTCAGAAACTGCAGTGAGTGTATGTAGGCTATGGGCTCCTTTTAAGAGTTTTGCAAAAAAAATTATATAGAGACATTTTTTCAATGAGCCTATAGGTTGCAGGAAAAGTCTCTATCTGGAGATCTCTCATTCATTGACCTCTCTCTCTCTCTCTCTCTCTCTCTCTCTCTCTCTCTCTCTCTCTCTCTCTCTCTCGAGGATGGTTTACTCTGTGACTGGGCCGCCACCATACAAGTGTTAAATTCAAACGGCTAATTAGAGGAGATGTGCGGATCAATGAGATGTATTGTAACTGGAATCTGAAATGAATCTGTTTAGGATCAATGTGAAGTAGTGCAGGAAAAAATGGGAAGAGCGGAGAGGACAATAAAGGAGAGTAATGCATATGGGGGGTTGGGAGTTTGACCTTTTCCATGAGTAAAAATATAAAAGAGTACACATTTAGCAGCTAATATTTGAGTTGAGAAGCACCGAGAAGCATCATGAATGAATGCTGCTCTAGCCAAGTTTCCATCCACTTGTCAATCGAATCATCTGAAGTTCGGTAAAAAACCTCATGCGAATAAAGCTGGTGAAAGTGTGTTTCCATCAAACGGCTTTAAAGCGAATAAAAACCTGTGCGTAATGACGTCACATGCTGTTTTGCTATCAAATTGGTTTATCGAATTGATTTGAGACATGTTAAGGTGTTTCCATTCATTTTCTCACCGAATTGCACAATATTCAAGCAAACATTTGGGAACTAAGTTTTGCTAGGCAAAATGGATCGCGACATAATAACGTTTCCATCAGCGCTTGTCGCACAAGCCGTATATCGATCAAGATAAAATCCGATGAGACCGACCGTATTTCATTTGAGTCGATATTCATGAAATGCAATCGAATTTTACTGTTTCCATAAGGCATTTTTCATTCGATATCACTTAATGCGGATAAAAACGTGTGGATGGAAACATAGCTACAGACACAGTGTTGAACATGTTTATTTCTGCTCTTGTGTATGTCATGCTTCATGACTTATGTTTTTAAACTGCAGGAAAGTATGCTACCATTCAGATCTTTTAATAACTCCCTGTCTCCTGCTTCCTTCACATATCACTCATGTGAAAATGAGAAAACAGCACTGCAAAACTGCATTTATATTTGTTCAGATTGCTGAAACAAAGGTTGTGTGACCTGCCTACATAGCTACAAAGTCAGTAATTTTCTAAGGCACCATCCTAACTGAAACTGAACCTCATAAGTGAGCGGATTTACATAGGCAGAAATATGAAGCATTTTTTTACATTTTTATTTTTTATATTACATATATATATTTGATAAAGGGGCTTTGACGTGGATTGCCTAAAACCTAGCTGTTCTAAATTCACTGTAAATCACAGCGTCAAGGGGCTTATTGCTTTTATAAAACAGTTACTCCATAAATGATTAATTTTAATAGTTATTTTATTCATATATAAACACCAGCAACAAAAAATATAACGTTTATTCCGCCAAGCAACCCAGCAAACACAGAACGTTCCCCTAACGTTCCCAAATGGTCCCATGTGGTTATTTTTTTGGGAACCAAACAAGAACGTTATAGGAACGTTCCATGTAGGTTATTTTTAGGTTCCATTTTTACAATGTAAGGAGACCGTTCCGGGAACGTTCCCCTAACCTTAAGGGAAAGTTCTAGGAACGTTCTGGGAACCAAACACTAACGTTCCCAGAACGTTCCCAGAACCTAAATTTGTTTGCTAATTTGTTTGTAATACTAATGTAATGCGGTCACAGGTGTGTGTTTGTTGAGTAATTCAAAACGGCTTCGAACACGGCTCAACCAATCAGAATCAACTACCGGAACTATCCGTTTTATAATAAATTATTAGCTTTTCATTAACAAATATGGGGTAAAAAAAAAATAAAAAAAGTAAAATTTTAATTAGATCAAACTAATTTTACCAATAATTTTCGCTACAGAATTAATTCAATTCATTATAATCAACAAGGTATAAACTAAAATTGATCAACCAAAATTTAGTACCAAAATAAGGTATCACAAAAAAACATATTGTGGTGCGTACTTTTTAGAGTCGAAGCCCAGGAAAACAGGGCTCGACCTCTAACATGGAAAAGCGGACTGCAGTAGGCCTGATGGCTGAAACATATGCTAGTTATAAGTGTTGCTAATATATTTTTAATGGCAGTGAGCTATTTCTTTCTGATTTGCTTGACATTCCTGTTCATATCACTTTGATGACTCATGTACATGCCTGATTCATTTCAGTGAAGGTTTAAATGCAGTTCTCTCTTTTTTTCTTTATAGTTTATAAAATGAACATATTGAACATGTTAGAGGTCGAGGCCTGTTTTCCTCTAGCCTAAAAAAGGGTAGTTGACAGACCAAAACATATTTTTGACATTAAGTGCTAATTGTGTGGATCACTTCAATATGGATCTTATTTAAATGAAGAGTTTTGGTTCTTTGGTCTTGTATCATGTGACACTGAAGACTGACGTAATAATGCTGAAAATTCAGTTTTTCATCAATTTAACAATTTTGGGAATCTACACTCTTAGAAGAAAAGGTTCTATATAGAACCTTAAACGGTTCTATCAGCGCTACGTATTTGGAACCTCTAAAAGGTTCTATATGGAACCTTTTAGGGGTTCATTCATTATCATTTGTTTTGTCCTTTCCGGATTAAAAATGTCATATTATTTACAAACATCAAGACCCTAAAATGAATTTATGAATGCATGTGAATGATCACAAAATTCAAGATATGGGGGTTAGAAAATGTAAATATTTATATAATTTTCTGTAGTTAATCAATAGCACGAATAGTGCCATTTCAGTTTTTCTCCTCCAAAAATCAGCATGATTAAAATGTGATATTAAGTTACTACAGTTTAATAAACAATAATTTAATTACAACTACAAAATGTTGCAGAATAATGTAATATATGAATGAATAATAGCCTATAAAGAACCTTTGTGGCAAAATAAATCATTATAGAACCTTTTTAGCATAAAAGGTTCTTTGGAGTTGAGTAAAGAACCCTATGGTTCTATATAGAACCCCAATGAACCCTTTTTTCTAAGAGTGATAGAACCTTTTAGGGGTTCCAAATACGTAGCGCCGATAGAACCTTTTAAGGTTCTATATAGAACCTTTTCTTCTAAGAGTGTATGTACATTTGTACATATACACACACACACACACAGAAACACAGTGTCTGACCTTGAAGATCCGCAATTTTATGTCTGCCTGATGTTAAAGCCTTTCACAAACTTAACATTTCTATACATCCTGCACTACAGGCCGGCACAAATCCAAGCATCAAATGGCCACTGTAACCATAATGAACCCAAACAGCAAGATGTGGTGGAGTCATGCTTTAGGTTAACCATGATCTTACATCAGGTTTGTTATTGCAGTCTCAGACCAAAGGCAGGCCAGAAATGAAAGGCTCGTTTGAGATGTGGTGTGATAGTTTAATTGGCTCGGGCTGAATTGTGTTAGCAGGCATGCAGACCAGAGTGTGGGTATATATAACCAGAGACAATAAATGGCCTTGTTAGGACACAGCCAGCGGCCACCCAGCCACCACAGACAGGATCCCTTCAGATATGTGAGCACATCTACTGTTGACAGACCAACACATACTCACAGTTTTGCCCTCGATGCAAAGATAATTCTAGAACAACATATAGACATTTATTTCTTCTCAATATGCACACAAACCTGTGCTTCTCTGAAATATTTCGGCATGAATAAATGCATATTTTCTAAGCAGAAACACAAAATGAACTTATTTTGAACAATTACAGTAAATCAATTCTTCAGAATTTCAGCAGCAACAGTTAAAGCACATAAATAATTTAAATCAGCATAAAAAGCATTCACTGATTAATCTCACACATAAGACCAGGATCATCTATTAAACAGTCCCTCCAGGATTTTGTGATTTAGATAAAGAATTAACTCCACCTACCCTATAAAGCTTGCAATTTTGTCTTATTTCCAAGCATAAAGCATGAACTTGAGGGATAAAGGAAGCGATATCAGCTAATCAATATCCATGAGACCCAGGCCAATCATATCGATCAACGAGCTGTTACTGCTGAACTGATCTTCTGCTGTTTTGCTGTGAATTTCATCCTGAGCATCACTACATACTACAGCACTGATGCTTCATTGACTTCATTAAACGGTTTGCCACACAATTGCAAAGCAAAACTGATCCAAACAAATTAATAATGAACAAACTTAATTAATTGAACTTCTTGTGTAGAAACCTAACTGAATTAATGCCAATAAAATTAGACTTGTTCACCTAATAATGATGGAATTGTCATCCTTCACCCTCATATTGTTCCAAACCTGTAAGACGTCTTCTCAACTTCACAAATGAAGATCTTTTTAATGAAATCTGAGAGCTTTCTGACCCTCCACTGACAGATGTGCCACTGCCACTTTGGCACTTAAAGTGCACAACATATACATAAAGAGATCGTAAAACTAATCCATATGAATCGAGCGGTTTAGTCCAAATTTTCAAAGCATGATCACTTTATATGATGAACAGATTGAATTTAGGCTTTTATTCACATATAAACATTGAGCAGTGAATATAACCGTATTTGATTCATGTGTGTATGAACAAACCTCATTGGTTCTTGCAGAAGCTCAAACGTGCTGTGTAACACACAAGAATGATAAACTCTCTCTTAATGATAAACAGTGAAAAAATGACATAAAAATGCATGAAAATGTCACCTGAATATGCAGTCTACACGCTATTCTAGTTTCACAAGCTGCTTGCGGGATTGACCAAGTAAGTAAAGAGGGTCCATTTAGATTTTAATCGCAGCATATTTTATTTCTTTTTTTCCAAAGACCGATTTGAAATAAACCATCCTTCATTATTTCAGATTCACCAATTGAGACGATTTACTTCTTCTGTGTAATGAAGGTACAATTTGCAAGCTCTAATTTTGTCCATTAATAATTAACTGGCTTTTAGCGTGTGTGTGTGTGTGTGTGTGTGTGTGTGTGTGTGTGTGTGTGTGTGTGTGTGTGTGTGTGTGTGTGTGTGTGTGTGCTTGAAGTATAAGGTGACGCCGCGCATGGCTCCCTGTCACAGAGCAAAGGATTCTGGCCCATTTTAAGATCCGAGGTGCGGTTGAACCACACATCGTTCCGTAGTCATTTTATCCCGGCCACCTGTAACCCAGCGAGGGAGCAACAGTAAATCACGTGACCACTTCCCCGAGACGAAACCCTAATCCTGAGCCTGATCGGGCCGGTCCAGGGATGGAGGGGATGGTGAAACTCGAGGCGACAGCTTCACCAATGAAGAGGCGGAAAAGTGGTCCCTGCGCTCGCCTTGTTGTGTCAGCACGGCCCCATTAATGTCACTTTAGTGCCAGCGGCCCCTCCCTCCGCACGTGCTGTAAGTGTGTGTGAGCGAGAGCACAGGAGCGGGAACGAGCGGGAATGTGGGGTGTGTTCCGGCCCCTGGTGATACTCTACACCCTCTTCACGCCTGACGGGCTGTCAGAGGTTATTAGCGTGACCCGGTGGCCATCCTCGGGGAGAACACGAGATGCGCTCGCAACTGATCCGCACTGGAGGAAGCAGGTGAATAACATGGGCATGAAAACATTATTTACACAAATATAATCATATTTAATTTGTTCTGTAACAAAAAAACAAGAGCTGCTTATATGCATTTTAATGCATCACATGTTTGAAAGCTAAGGCTGTGGAGTGCATCAGACACTTCAATTGTGCGTATGCAGGTGAAACTCGAAAAATTTGAATATCGTGCAAAAGTTCATTTATTTCAGTAATTCAACTTAACAGGTGAAACTAATATATTATATAGACTCATTACATGCAAAGTGATATATTTAAAGCCTTTATTTGTTATAATTGTGATGATTATATGACCTTTACACAATATTCTAATTTTGAATTTGGGGTTTTCATAAGCTGTAGTGTATACACTGTATACAGTTTCACCTGTACACTACTGTTCAAAAGTTTAAGGTTAATTTTTTTTTTTTTTTATAAATCAGCACTTTTATTCAGCAAGGATGCATTAAAGTGATTCAATCTGAAGACATTTGACAGATTTCTATTTCAAACAAAAGCTCTTCTATTTTTACTTTCTATTCATCAAATAATCCTGAAAGTAAATGTAGCCTACAAAAATACTGAACTGTCTTCGACATGAATTATGAGCAGCACATCAGAATCAAACAGGGAAAAAAAGTTATAATACTTTACAATTTTACTAATTTTGATAAAAAACAAATAAAAACAGCCTTGGTTAGAATAAGAAACATTAAAAAAAAATCTTGCTATCTTCAAACTTTTGAACAGTACTGTATTTTCTCACAGCAACTGCAAAATTTGTTGATTCAAATAATAATGATCACCTACAAAGTTTATATTTGAAATATATTTTAAAAAACAACTTTACGCTATTCGTGTGGCATTTGAGTAGCTGCCCATTTTAGAATGACAATTTTGTATGATATAATATTTAGTTTAATCAACACTAGATGTGTAATCTGGTTCTTAAAGCAAAACCAGTTGAGAACCATTGCTTTTCAAGCCAACATATGTGATTTTTAAGTGGGTTTGGAAATATTCCCAATGTTTCTCATATGATAAAGTCCCAAATGTGCACATTTTCACACACACGCACACACACACACACACACACACACACACACACACACACACACACACACACAACACACACACAAAACACATGGATTTAACATGCTCATATATGATTACCATGTTTACATGTAAAATTCATGTGCATTTTCCATAAGGGTCTGCCACAGAAAATATACATAAACATACATGTGAAAAAGCAGACTGACAGTAATTCACTCTCTGTGTGAGTAGGGTGGCAGGCCTGTGTTCTGTTGATGTGTGGCCTGGTCAGATGGTCTACCGAGTGCCCACATTTGCCACAGATCTATAGCCTCTCTCCCAGTGCAGAATCACCCCTAAACAGCCTGGTGTACAGCAGCTGATCTCTGACTCTGACCACAGTTAAACCCCACTCACTGGGGTATTTGGGATCTGGTGAATTACACTTCTCACTAGGCATTCTGCTCAGGGTTTGTGCGAAACCTCCAACCCTGAACATTGAACTTCAGCAATTCATTCAGTCTGAACCGCTTACTGACTCCATTCAAACCTGACAGATGTTTTAATGGCATCTCTGATTTAAACTTCAGCAAAAAAGCCCTTGATGTTGGTAAGATTAATTCGTTTCTCTGAATCTTTTTATCTTCAATTCAGTGATTAATTTGCAAAATTGACTCAAAAGTGTTCATAAAAGTATCAACATTTACATTTAAATGTTTTCGTAAAATATATGTACACTACTGTTAAAAAGTTTGAGGTTTTTAAATGTTTTAAAAGAAAACTTTAATGCTGACCAAGGCTGTATTCATTTATTAAAATTAAACAGTATTATTGTGAAATAATATTACAATTTAAAATAACTTTTTATTGTAATATATGCAAAGCTGAATTTTCAGCATCATTACTCCAGTCTTCAGTGTCACATGATCCTTCAGAAATCATTCTAGTATGATGATTTGCTGCTCAAAAAAACATTTTATTATTATCAATGTTGAAAACAGTTGTGCTGCCTAATATTTTTGTGGAAACCATAATCCTTTTTAGGATACATGAAAAATGTTTTAGAATGTTCAAAAGAACAGTTTATTTAGTTGCATTAAACATTTTGAATCTAATTGTATTGAAATAATGGATCCTTGGAAAAGAAATTTAAGAACAAATACAAAAATATTGAGACATCGGATATTGTCAAAAGGCTGAAAAATGAGAGTAAATTTTTGCCCAACCGTAATTTGCAGAAATGCCCTTAAGTATGATTTCAATTATAAAAACACATCTACACATCTACTAACAGACACACATGTTCACGTATCTATTCATCAGAGAAGGTGTGCTCACATGCACACACAGACAGATACAGCTATTCTTCGAATACAAAACACTGGAGGACACTCAAAGTCTCTCTGCCTCCCTCAGTGCATCAATAAATAAAGCAAACAGCATTAAGCATAACTTGAACTATATGATTGAGGCTCTAATTTAATAGCAATAGTATTAGTGTTTTAAGGTTTGGCCATTTAGGTGAAACTCTAAGCCGATGTGGGAGTAATTTGGCCGTAAGGAAATTGATTCTGACCATCAGGCAGTTTCTCATGTTCAAACAGAGGCTGCAGTTAAACAGGATCATTGCTGTTAAACACATTACCCAGGTACCCCCTCTACTCACAGCCAATGATTATATGTCCACGCTGAGGGATTGAAATTCTGCGCAAATATAGAAATGATCACGGAGCATGACTGGAAGGGAAAATTAAAGCCATCCATTACGCCGCAGGAGACTATGACGCAGATGTTTCTTGTGTCGAGGATTATTAATGGATCTACACTGTAACATAAGAGTCCATTTTGATGTATGTACACACTTGTCAGTGGACCTTATCATATTTGTTCATGGTGAAAAGGCCTACCTGCTGCCTGTTGCTTTAAGGAGGAAGAACGAGAAACTGCCAGTGACCTGACTTTAAACAACACGAACAAAGACTTAGGGAGAATACCCAAGGTTTGTTTGTCCCCTGTGCAGATAAAGTGGTTATTTATACTGCCAAGCTCCAGAAAGCACAAAAAAATACCCTAGAAGCAAAAAACAAAAAAATTTATTTAACTCATGCACTAAATGTTAAGACTTCAGAGGCTCAGTTTTGTGTGAGAAAATAAGACAAACATCATCAGGATAACACAGGACAACTAAATAACATAGCAAAACGCAATGTACATTACTAATAAAAAAAGAAGAAACAAAACTAAATGAAAAATAATCATATGTGATGTGTCACACAGGGACATGTCTTTTAACAGTTCTCTTGCATTTAACAGTATTTTACAGTAAAATTACATATAAGGTGATATTAACTTTTTTACTGTATAAGGTAACTTACATGTTACTAATTAACAGGTTTTTACTGTAGCATTTTTACAGTTTTGTTCTGCAAAAATTACAAACATTTTTGTATCTTAAATCTCAGTCACTGACACAATGACTTTAGACCTTAAATCTCATTCAGTGATTGTTGGCATTTGGATTGTTTGTCACACAAAACTATTGTATGGCTTCAGAAGACTAGTTAGCCATTAGTGCATAAGTAATATGAAAACAAACTATGAAACATTGTTGTAAATGTAAATGACAAAGGATCAGGGGAAGGTGCTTTTATCCATGCATTAAAAATCTGAGTATCCAGTCAAAATTGAGGTCATTTACACACATATAGGGTCTAAAAAGTATAATAGCAAAAACAGTCTGTTTAACTCTAATGGTCAAAGAGAGGTTGAAAGGGTCATGTAAATCTCATGTATGACCAACATTTTAAGTGGACTTCAGGGGGAAAATAAAGTGCTAGAAAAGTCTAGCATATTGCTTTTGCTGGGCATACATATTCTCTTAATGAGGCATAACACGCATACACACTCTCAAATGCATCCTCTCTCTAAAACAAATTGAAGCACACCTCATCTTGACTCGCACATCTCCAGGGTTTCTGTGGCCAATGCTCCCTGCAGTGTGGCTGCCCAACAGGAGGCATTTACCGTACACTCCACCCTTCCCTAAGTACAAACAATCACAAAAGCACTGATGGCAGTAAACAGAACCAAAGCCACAAACCCACTTCCAGCTCCTTCAGTAATGCAACCGACCACAGTCACAGAAATTCTGAGTGCTGCGTCAGGTACATCTGCACACACAACTCACTTTACAAGCCTAAGGAAAGATGTATTGCTCAGCGCTTGGTCTTTTTGGTTCAAAGTTATGTTCCATTTCAACTTAGTCTCCAACATTCCTTTGGAGAAATTAAAAGACAAAAATGTTGACATTCGGAGTTATAAAATGAATGTGATGTGCATAAGAAGAATGCGATGAGCTTCATGAGTTCATAATTGAGATCTCTGACCTTTGATTGCAGTTTTTGGTAACGTTTGAAATCACTTCTGAAAATCTAGCCCCCAGTTTCACAGACAAGGTTTAAGCCTATAGTCCCAGACTAAAGTGCATGTTTGAGATTTTTACTGAAAGAAACTTGCACTAGCATATTTTAAAATCAGTGCCATTGTTTAGTCTCAAGATGCACATCAGTAATGTTTTTTTCTAAGGCACATATATAAAAGTTTCATAAATGTCCTAATTGAAGGCCTAAAAAAGGCCTAATCCTCTAAACCCTGTCTGTGAAACAGGGCCTAAAGGAGACACATGAGATAACTGGGGACTTTTACAGGAGAACATTTGGCATGAGGGTCAGGGTCATTATCATGTGAACCTTAGACTTTTAGGTTGAACAACAACACAATGCTGCCAAATGTAGATCTGATAAATGTATCATCCAAAAAAAAAAAAAAAGAAAAGAATAGCACCAAAAAATTACAATTTTCAAATGGTTTGTGAAAGTGCAAAATACGAATACACTACACTTCAAAAGTTTGGGGATTTTTTTTAATGGCTCTTCTGCTCACCAAGGCTGCATTTATTTGATCAAAAATACAGTAAAAACAGTAAAATGTTGAAATATTATTGCAATGTAAAACAACTGTTTTCTATTTGAATATGTTTTAAAATGTAATTTATTCCTGTGATCAAAGCTGAATTTTCAGCATCATTACTCCAGTCTAAAGTGTCACTCTAATATGATGATTTGCTGCTTAAGAAACATTTATTATTTCTTCTTTGAGGAACAGAACGTTCAAAAGGAGAGCAATTATTTGAAATGGGAACCTTTTGTAACATTAAAAATGTATTACTTTCACTTTTGATCAATTTAATGCATCTTTGCTGAATAAAAGTATTAAAAAATCTTACTGACCCCAAGTCTTTTTAGTGTAATTGTGAACCAGTTTTCTCCTACTCGTCTTGTTTGTATTTAGATCTATATTTAAGGAACTCTGTTACTAACACACTCCACTTACCCATTTTCTGTACCTCTCTTTTCCGTTCCTCGAGTCATTCATGGGTAACGCTGGCATCGCTACAGAGGGCTGACATTAAAGTGACTGACTGTAATAAGATATAAAGACTGAAATTATTAGATTTTACTGAAACCGCAGTCATTGGCGCAGTAACGCAGTGCTATTCAACTGTGAACGCACAAGGAAAGAGCCAAGACAGCAAGAAATGGCCCTGATTATACTGCACCAACCCACCACAAATATATAACATCCCTACACAGACCTACAGCAATGCCAACAAACTCAGAGGTATGAAGATTCTGAATGCATAAAGTCAAACAGTGCCAGGGGGTCTGAGGCCTCCAAATGAAGTCAAAACAAAAGGTTTGGAAAATCTTAAAGGTACACCATGTAACTTTTTGGTCCTCTAGCGGTAAAAAAACATGCATTTTGCGTAAGAATATTGTTTTGGTTGTGCTTCGGCTCTGCGTGACTGTGCGGATGAATATGATTATCCTACTGCTCATAAGACGATCACTAAGAGACATAACCAGTTTAGATGCAAAGGATCTCAAGCTGACTAGCTGAAGACGTTACTGTAGCTTTACCCATTAATAGACACGAGACTTCATTGAAAATTAATTCCAGCACAGCTCTACAACAACCATAATGAAATGACTCTTTTAAACGGGCGATTCCCCAGAGGTTGGAGATTTAGCTGCTCCATGTCAAACCTCATGAAGGTTTGTGACAACTAACCTCTGCCACTTCCACACCAGATACGCATCCAACTTTTACTCAACTTGTCGAATATGACAAGACATGCACGGGCAAGTGACACACAATTTCCCATGAAAACCATCCCGACAGGTATAAAATAAACACTTAATAGGCTTACCATAGTGAATCAGGGTAAGACGAAAGCATGTTTTGATGTTGTATTGAGTCATTATTTAACTTTTGTTAAATGAAAAAAAAGTTAGTTTGGTGTGAGTAGTTTTAATTATGTATATTGTAATAGGAATTATGCTAATCACAAATTTAGATAGGAATAAAATCTTCGCTGCCCTCTAAGATACATGTATTCCAAAATGAATTTATTGCACCCAGCTTAAGGATATTTTTAATTATTAGGCCTATTTTAAACATACTTTAACAAAACAAGTGTTGTTTAAAAAATTTAATATAATTCAAAATGGACTATTTGTCAATATTTGTGTGTGCTAAGTGTTAGGGTATCACAGAGTTAGCCTAGCAGCATGATGTATTGACAATGCCAAAAGAGGCATTGGGTCATACAGGTCGAACCTCAACAGGTACCCTAAACATACAAAATGATTATGTTTATGTAGCATTGCATGGAAGAATAAGGATACTGGACATATTGTATAATATTGATAAAACTATGCATTTCTCAAAAGTACAGAATGTTTAGTCTTCAATGAACATGATGGAAAAGCATTTGCTGAATGAATGGAAGTCCTTGTCTCTTCCTGTGTGTTTGTGTGTGGTGTGTGTAGACGGTTTCTCCACCACCTCGTTGGCTTTGGGTTTCAAACTCAGTGGCCGCAGCGGTGGCCTGCGCGAGACTCCTTTACCCATCTGGTCTGGAGTGATCTGTAGCTGTGCTCATTGTATCTGGGCAGGAAAATACCACACAAGCCAACAGACCTGCACGTGGTCGCAGCATTAAAATAACCATGACAGGAGGCCACACATGGATCCTCTGGTTGGTATGAGGTTAAGCCATGGGGGAATAGGGAAAAAGTGACTTCTGGACAGTATTGTTTATCCAATCAGAAGACTTTGAGGTGCTGCCTGTTTCTAGTGGAAATTACCAAAAGAGCTAACATTGCTTACAGCTCATTTAAAGGGTTAGATCACCCAAAAGTGAAAATTATGCCATAATTTACTCACTCTCTCTCAAGCCATCCTAGGTGTATGTGACTTTGAAAAATATAGCTTTATATTTTATAATCACTGGCTTCCGGTAACGGCCGTACACAAGTCTAGTTACGGTGGACGAGTGACCTCTGACCCGACGCATGACAACATGCCAAGGCAACATTTCTTACTTCGTTTAGTTTAACGTGATGTACTAAAAATAACTAAAAATAAAATAAAAATATATACATATTTTAAATACAAACACACAACAAAATAACTAAAACTTTAACCAAAATTAAAATTGAAATAAAAAAATATTAATAAAAACTATAACAGTATCTGAATTGTAAAATAACACTGGTTTACAGGTGAGTTTTTGAGTTCGAACTACAGTCCGTCATTTTTATTCCATGTCTCTCTCAACAGAATCATGGAAAGAGACTGTAAATAAAAGGTCATAAGTTCTGCCGTTGTCTAGATTCATCTGGAATGGCAATAAAAAAGAAGAGGAAAATACTGGGCAGGGTCTTCTGGATCAGATCACTGTGTTAGTGGATTTGGAAAGCATGTTACTGCAGTAATTCTGTCATGTCACCAGAATTTTGAAGTTTCTAAAAAGCCGTTCCATTATGGAACTCTAGTCAGTGATCCAATTTTGCTGCTGAACAGCTGAAGATCAATTTTCCTGAACGTAAAATTTGTCGATTGCAGTTTTCATCCAAATCATAGCACATTTGTTTCAAATCACTTTCAGATTTATAATTCAGTAACATGTTTTTTCCTTCTGCAAGCATTATTGTCATCAATTCTGATTAATGTCAGAGACTCTATCAGGGTTCTCCAACACGATGCCCGTGGGAAACTTTTCCATGATTCTTACATGGCATGAAGGGTTCCATATATTCTTTCACATAATCTATGTGGAAAATATATAAATATATTTCCTGCATTTTCATGCACAAAATAAACCAATGTTAAAACATTGATATGTTTATGTTTACACATATACATGATCATGTGACTCTGAACACTGGAGTAATGATGCTGAAATTCAGCTTTGCATCAAATGAATTAATTGCATTTTAAAACATATTAAAATAGAAACAATTATTTTAAATTGTAAAAATCTTTCACAATAGTACTGTTTTTACTCTATTTTTTTTATCAAATAAATGCAGCCTGGGTGAGCGTAAGAGACTTCTCTCAAAAACATAAAAAAAATCATGTCTATTTTTGTGCATGTAGACTCAGTCTGGAGACTGCAGCTCACAGAAAATGAATGATGTACAGTGTAACCGGAACAGATCTGTACACCCAACAGTGAGAGAATATGAGCTAATGAGAAACTAGTGTAGATGATCACTTCTGATGCACTGATCAATAACTGGAATGAATCTGACATGAGATTGAATATTAATTTCACTGCTTCTAAATCAAAGGATCCTGTTAAAGCTCAAAACCCTGTAATGCTGAACAGGGCACACACACACACACGCACGCACACACACACAGCACAGGGCATGTACACACAGTCGGTCTTAGTGTTGGCTTCAGATGAGAGCTGGTTTGGTTAGCAGGTGTGTGTGAGCCAGACAAAACTCTTCTGGCGCCACTCACGCATTTCCAGTGTGTGACTGCCAATCCCCCCCCCCCCTCACTTCCTCTCCTGTCAATCATCAACCACCACACACTAGTACATACTCAAATAGACACACACACTCTGATCCAACGAAAACTCTTCGAGCAGACGTGTATGTGCATATATAGGCTGTAGAGCTAGTAAGGCCAGGTATGCGTCAAATGTCAGTTATGAAATCATTATTTTTTTAATCTTTATTTATTGTCTAATTTGACCTGTTGATCCTATTGTTACAGATGAAGTGTGTCGATATTAAAATACATTGTCCTATCACAGCTTCATATATGGAGACGATGTGTAGATCAAGCATCTAACTCACACTCACAGATGAACGTTGTGCACCATTGAGAACATGCTAAATTTCAGTTCAATTCCTGAATATGAGCAAAATTTTAATTAAGGTAGAAAACAAGATGCAGCGAATGTAGCACATGCATGCAGAAGAATGTTGCAAACAGAAAATCTGAATCTTCTACTGTAATGCAAGTAGAATTGCAATGAATTCAAATCAATTCTGAATCTTGGCGTTGCCTTGTTCTGAAGAAAGTTTGAAAAGCCTTTAAGTTTTAAGGATTACAGGCCCTATAGATGGACAGATAGATAAGCATAACTTATGCTGAATTTCTTTGCATTACAATTCAGAAAAGTCCTCTACCTGTCAATCCAATTCAAATTCACACTCGTGAATTCATCAATTTTACAGTTTGTACAACCTTGGTCCATACTTTACACTAAGTAGTCTATCACGAGGAACTACCTGTGCTTTCTATTTTTCAATTGACTGGTTATTTCCAAGTTTCCAAGCCATTAAGTCATGTGACAACAATAGCTAGTCTCATCATATACTGTACTAAAAGAAGTGGGGAAAAAAATTCAGTTACCACAGTTACCAGATTAAGAGAAACTGAAGCAAAATTTCAGTCACACTTTTGGTTTAGGGTCCAATTTTCACTTGACTTTTGCCTCAATAGACTCCTAATTATCGCTTATTAATAGTTAGTAAGGTAGTTGTTAAGTTTAGGTATTGGGTGGATTAAGGGATGTAGAATATGCAGAATAAGGCATTAATATGTGCTTTATAAGTACTAATAAACAGCCAACTAGTTAATAGTGAGAACTGGACCTTGAACTGGACCTAAAAAAAATGTCACCAACATTTCTAATAGGTTTGGCTGTTTTTAGAAAGAAACATGCCTAAACATCGTTGTGGAACTGACTTAAAAAAAATAAACGAAGACAAGTAGACACAAGCAAGTCAAAAATGGTTACTCATCATCATTATGATTTCAAATGCTTTCTGCAGCTTGTGTGTGTGTGAGAGTTTGGAAATGTACTCCATTCAATCCATGCGTTAAAAGAGAACAGGAAAACAGAGATGGAGGATGGAGAATGTTCTGACCGCATGCAGGCGTCTGGCTTCCTACTTAGACACTGTGTTTAAACCATCGCTCCATAAAGAACTGAGCCCTACAAAGTCATTGGCTTCCCATTGGGCCACAAATCGTCACAGCAACCGGTGGCCAATCTTAAACCGCTATGACCGAGCAGGGGAAGTGAGATCATACGCCACAGCTTGGCACGAGGGCATCCGAATCCCCCTCGCCACGCACATGTGGGCCTGTTAAACATGGTGGGCGGGACAGAGTCCTCCAGCGAACCACAGCGCTCCTTAATGCATCCCAGAAAGCCCTCGGCCTGTACGAAGCCTTTTAAAAGCTCCCGTCTCTTTCAGTTACGGCTGCTTACTTACTGCGGTTAATTCTCCCATCCAACGCCAGCAAGCTCTGATTCAGCTCTCAGAAGCTTGATTTTCCGTGCCGCTTCATCCTGATTCAGGATGTTTCCACACAGATGAAAGAGCGCGAGCTTCAGCAGAGATGATATAATTGTTTCCAGCTCCCACTGGAAGGATATCCTATGATCACACAGACAAAAGGGAGAGAAGGAAGAAAGACATGACAAGTGAGCATTAAGACAAACAGACACATGGTTCATTGGCATGCTGAGCTGCTCTCTGGCAGCGTGCAGTGAGTTTATTCATTTACATCATCTCAGAAGGTGAACCAAACACTCGTGCACGTGGCCTTGAGTTGAGAGAGGTGGGTTGAAAGGTCAAAAATGTTGCAGCCCGAGACCCGACTCACAACTGATTTCAACAGTGTTTGCCGATATGTTGCTAATCTACACCTGTGATACTCTGATAAAAATAAAATAAAGAAATATAAGTGGATAAGTTAATGTTATTGGATATTGAATACATTTTATGCATAAACTACATTTATTTTGCTTCATCCACCAATCGCAGACAATCAATGCAATGGGATTGCCATCAACAATAAAGATACTGCAATGCCTTTTAATAATAATGTCCAATGATAAAATGTCTGTTAGGAAATCAAGTTTAAGTTTGTGTAGGTGGTTAACCTGGTGAAACTTTGTCAAGCAGGTTATGGATGGTAGATCATCTTGGACCAGCAAAAAACTAACAAAAAAAAACAGCTGGTATGAGCAGGTTTTCCAACTGAGTATGTATTATATCTTTTAAAAGTTTAATCTGTACCCATAAAAGATGGAATATACAAGGCCAGTGTGTTTAAGGGGCCCACGGCGAGATCATGACATTTTTCAATTGTGTGTATAAATGTTAATTAGTGCAAGAGATTCAATATAAAGATACAAAATCAGGGAAGAACCATGAGCTAAAATCAGTTTAAACTGATTTTGTGGTAAAAGTTAGTGAAAGTCAGTGCAGCAACGTGAAAACAATCTCTCCATCTATATCATATCTCTTCCATTTGATCTGATCTGTCAATGCTTGAGTTGGATCGATAGGGAGGTCTGTTTGCACATGTCAAGTCAAGTCACCTTCATTTCTACAGCGCTTTTAACAATATGGACTGTTTCAAAGCAGCTTTACAGAGATAATAGGAAATGAAAGTAACAGATTGTTTTGGCTTTACAGCAGCTCTAGAATAAAGTTATTGTCTAAAGTTAGTTTTGACTGATTCACTTCCGTTGTAAAGTTCATTAGTTATTAACTTATTAACACGACACCGTTCTAACAGAAAACCCGTAACGCGCTCCAGCCGCTCATTCACACAACAACAGTGCCCGGTGGCTCGAGAACGCAAACCTTGAAGTAGGATCCAAGATACAAGCCTTGAAGAAAATATATATGCTGTGTGCACACAGCTGTGTGTCCAGAGGCTTTTGGCATGACCCGAGAGTTCACAACGACTTATTGTGTAAAAACAGTATTAAAGTAAGGTCAAACAGAATAAGAAGATCTTGGGATTTGAGGAGCACATGTTCACCATTCTGTGAAGGATGTCTTTGGAGCATTTGGAGAAGAACATGTGATAACAGTGCGCATGTTTGTTCAGTGCATTTATGAGTGATTCGTTCATATTTAACAGTCAAACATTTTTAACAAAATATTTTCATATTTCAATATTCTGGAATAAATATTTCAACTGGATCAACCTGAAGTCACCATATGCAACAATTTTCCCAAACCCTCCTGTCCATGGTCAATAGGGCAGATTTTTATTTTATTATTTGAAGAAATAGTTTTATTAAGCAAGGATGCTTTAAATTGATCAAAATTGACAGAAAGACTTTTATAATGTTACAATAGATTTCTCTTTCAAATAAATGCTGTTCTTTTGAATTTTCTATTCATCTAAGAATCCTGAAAAAAGTAACATGGTAAAATTTTAAAATGTATTCAATTAGGAAACAGTTGTTTTTACTGTATGTTTTTTGATCAAATAAATGACACAAGATGACTTCTTTCAAAAACATTCTTACCGAGCCCAAACTTTTGATATGATTTTTCAGACTGGCACTCGAGAAGTGTTGCAGGCCTTTAGCTGAAGTTAGCTGTATTTGAGTATCACAGTCTCAATCTTTGGTTTGTGTTGTGCTCGTCTTGGGTTGAAATCTAAGACAGAGCCTCATGCTTCTTTTGTTAAAGATTAAGGGATCAGAGAATGTAAACATTTCCAGCTGATGAGCCGAGCTGAATGAAACAGGCTGAAATCAAAGCCCACGGCAATGCCTTCAACTGTCCTTATGATGGAAAAACAGCAGTACACACACACACACACACACACACACAGACCAAATCAAAAACTTTTTCTGCTTGATTCTGCTATTGATGTTATATGGCGCCCCCTATTGATACGCACCTTAGAGCAATTTTTGAGTGACAACAGGACATTCCCATTATTCTTTTACAATTATGAGTAAAATCAGGGTCTAAGCTATTGCTACAATACAAACACACAAAGTTCAGGTGCTGTAAGAAAGTGTAGTTTATATAAATACATTTATATTTATATAAATAAACATTATTCATTATATATATATAAATATATATATTTATATATATATTTATATTATTTATATTAATGTGTGTGTGTAATTTACTTATATTATCTTATACCTATTTACAGTTTTTCTCTGTCGCTTTGGTCCATTTCTCACATCACTATTTACATTTGCACAACAGTTAGTTCAACCTCCACAACATTTAGTCAGTTTCTCATTCCTTAATTGCAAGTGCTTTTGGACATGCATCAATTGCTTTCATACAACTCTCTGCTGTTTTATAACATTATCATTTGCTTATGTCATGTCAGTCAAAATTAACTATACTTGTAAATGCTGAATAGTCATTCCATATAAAATGAATAGTCCTCATGTCATTGCTTGTCATCACATACAAAATTGTTGAACTAGTTGTCAAAATCTGTCTATATATATATTTTTTTTTTTATGAAAATGTCTCCTAAAATAAACAATTTCTCTACGGTGAACTTATGTGTCCAGACAGAGAGGAACGTCTGGATGTGCATGAATGATTTACAGTACTATGTATGTTGTATGTTCAGTTCCAATATGTACTGCAATATTGTGTACAGTTGAACACAGCTCTACCAAAAGGGAGTTTATGTTTGTTGTAAATAAGGGTGTATTTTTTTCTTTTGCACAATGCTGTGAACAAATTAGAACTGCAAAGAGCATATGCAGTAAAAATGTGTACATACTGTACATATTCAATTTCGTGTACTCAATTACCTCACTAAATACAGTAATGTGTAACTTTACTGTAGTTTTAAAATGGCTGTGCAAATAGTATATAGTGCTGTCTTGAGTATTTTCAGGTAGTGTCACCAAGATCTGACTTTTTTACATTGGAAAACATTTACAGAGTAAACTGTCATAAAGAGTACATGACAAAGCCATTTGACTATCTTGTTCATAAACAGTGGTGTCAGGACTTTTCATCTTGATGACACTGACACTTTCATTGACATGAATACTTGCTTTTGAGGAATGAGCTATCCATTTTGAGCAAGTGACACACTTTAGCAGATTATCAACTAGGTTTTGCAGTTTGGACTAATTGTTTTGAGAACTGCATTAATGTTGTGCAAATCTAAAAATGCACCAAAGTGACTAGAAAAACTGTAATTTTAATTGTACTTTAACATTTTACATTGTAATTTTTCGCATTAATGATTTGTATGATATGTATGAAACGATTTAAAAAATCACACCCTAGAGACTGACATCATATCTTATTAGGTGTAATAATTAGTGTGCCTGCAACGATAGATAGATAGATAGATAGATAGATAGATAGATAGATAGATAGATAGATAGATAGATAGATAGATAGATAGATAGATAGATAGATAGATAGATAGATAGATAGATAGATAGATAGATAGATAGACAGACAGACAGACAGACAGACAGACAGACAGACAGACAGACAGACAGACAGACAGACAGACAGACAGACAGACAGACAGACAGACAGAGACTAAAGCCAGTATGTCAGAGACAGAAAGTTGTTGTTACCCACAATGCTCTTCAATGTGTGCTGTAATTGCTTTTAATTGGTAATATATTGAGGATGAGAGCTTGAATATTGATGCTATCAGTGAGCAATCATATCTGTGGCTTTCTTTTAGAAATGTTCAGACATGCTGGTCTTTCATATTAACCTTGGAGAAGGAAATGTCCCATGTGACAGGGTTGGCGGCACTGCCTATACATTACACCTAGTGTTCTAATACAAAAGTGTTTTTTGGAGTTACACATTTTAGGGATAATTATGAAAATACCCATCAGCCTGTTGTGCTCATGAGTGCCCCTAGGATACAAGTAAAGACAGTTTACACCCGAAGCATAAAATCAGTCCGGAGAATTACGTCTGATCAGATAAGTTGCATATGATTACTGACGCTTGAGTTCCCAGACTGCTGACATGAGATGTGCGTGTGATTCAGATACACAGGCTTCTGTTGTCACAATGTGGGGTGTGTGATTCTACTGCAGAACTTTCTACTTGGAAACTTCCACCTGGACACATCGATTTTGCAGAGATGTGGATACAAAGTTATTCAATTTTGTGATCATAACACGGTTTATGAAGTGCTTGCAGAAATAGGAGTGGAAAACAGGGTCAAATGAATTCTGGGATTTTCAGGCATCTTGTGCTCACAAAGACTAAGTTTATTTGATCAAAATTTTAGTAAAACAGTTATATTGTGAAATATTATTACAATTTAAAATAACTGTTTTCTATTTGAATATATATATATATATATATATATATATATATATATATATATATATATATATATATATTTAAAAAATAATAATAATTTATTCCTGTGATCAAAGCTGAATTTCCAGCATCATTACTCCAGTCTTCAGTGTCACATGATCCTACAGAAATCATTCTAATATGATGATTTGATGCTCAAGAAACATTTCTGATTATATTCAATGTTGAAACCTGCTGTGCTGCTTAATATTTTTGTGGAAACCGTGATAAAAAATTCTTTCAGGATTCTTAATTGGATAAAGAGGGAGTTCGAGCATTTATTTAAAATATAAATAGTTTGTAATAAATGTTTTTATTTTCACTTTGAACAATTTATTGCGACCTTGGTGAATACAACTATAATTTTTTTTTAAATCTGACTGACCTCAAACTTATGAATCGTGGTGTATAAAATAAACAAATTTCTATAGGTGCATTTTAAACATATTTATGCGTCTATCAGTAAGACATACGTATAAACATGTTTCAAAACTTTGTCAAGCCAAAATTCAGTATATCTGGACATAATAATATGCTTTTCAAGTTTAAAAAGACAGCTGAATTTCTTTGAACTTCCTTACATTCAAATTTGAAATAGAATTCTGCTTCCTGTTTGCTACCACAATTCAAATTAGGGAATTGAAATGGAATTGTAAAAGGCATTCTCATTCTCTAAACTTCCAGGGCTGAAAAAGTAAGCGGTCATGTTGAATTCTTCTGCAGTAGCTGTTCCAGGTATTATTTTTTATTAACATCCACAAATCATGGCATCATCAAAAGTGGTCTGATGCTTAAGCTGACACTTGTTTTATTTAGTCATTTGAAGGTTTTCTGTCTCATATACGTAATATAAAATAATAGTGTTCTTTTCAAAATAATGAAAGTGAATGGAGATGGATATTTGTCAGCCTTTCAAAATGACAAGAAATCAAAACATTTTTAAGTATAAGTCAATACAACTTGTGCACTATATTCCAAGCCTTGTGAAGTCTGTTAATTATGAGGCATTCATACCAATGAATATGCCTTTATTGACATTACATGTGGTGTGTGGCGCATCTTCAAAAGCGAATGAGGAAGAGTCTAATGAAGATCAAATTTTGTGGCTGTTCTGCTTATAGTGGTACATAAACTACACACTATACACTACCGGTCAAAAGTTTAAGATCGGTAAGATTTTTTATGTTTTTAAAAGAAGTCTCTTCTGCTCACCAAGGCTGCAATTATTTGATAAAAAATAAAAATAAAAAAAAAGTTTAAAAAAAGTAATATTGTGAAATATTTTTACAATTTAAAACAGCGGTTTTCTATGTGAATATATAGTGAAGTGTAATTTATTCCTGTGATCAAAGCTGAATTTATCATCATCATTACTCCAGTCTTCAATGTCACATTTTTTAAATTATTATAATATGAAATTATTATAATATGATGCTCAAGAAACATTTATGATTATTATCCATGTTGAAAACAGTTTTTTACATTTTTATTTCAGGATTCTTTGATGAATAGAAAGTTCAAAAGAACAGCATTTATTTAAAATATAATCTTTTCTAACATTATAAATGTCTTTACTGTATAACTTTTGATCAATTTAACTCATCCTTGATGAATAAAAGTATTTTCTAATTTCTTTCCCCCAAAATTAAAAAATAAATTTTTACTGACCCCAAACTTTTGAATATAGTGATTAATGTTACAAAAGCTTTCCATTTCAGATCAATGCTGTTCTTTTGAACTTTCTATTCATCAAAGAATCCTGAAATAAAAATGTAAAAAACTGTTTTCAACATAGATAATAATCATAAATGTTTCTTGAGCATCATATTATAAAAATTTCATATTATAATAAATAAAAAAATGTGACACTGAAGACTGGAGTAATGATGCTGTAAATTCAGCTTTGATCACAAGAATAAATTACACTTCACTATATATTCACATAGAAAACCGCTGTTTTAAATTGTAATAATATTTCACAATATTACTGTTTTTTTGGTATTTTTTATCAAATAATTGCAGCCTTGGTGAGCAGAAGAGACTTCTTTTAAAAACATAAAAAATCTTACCGATCTTAAACTTTTGACCGGTAGTGTATATAAAAATAAGAAGTTGATGATTTTGTATGATAAGCAGGCCTTCTGACAATACTCTGTGCTGCATCTGAAATCGCTTTCTTCCCTACTATAGAGTAGGCAAATAAACAGTATGAGACCTACTACTGCTGCCGAGATTCTGAACTGTGCATATATGGACACTTTACTATCCTATGAGGCCACGGGAGATGATTTATAAATGGCAGTGAAGCGGCGTAACTGACGCTGATAGGTCGCATGATAATGAGTGCGTCCGGATTAAATTACTCACTCTAATACTATATAGAACATACTTTTTAGCGGTTGTGAAGTAATTACTTATTCAAAATAAGCACCTTCGGAAGCAGCCGTTGTGTGCATGTTTGGACCCTCCCTTGCTGGGTGACTGAGCTGGTGCAGTCAAGGCTTTGTTTGGTTTGGCCTGTTCGAGCTCATGCTCATGGGCAGCGGAAATGAAAGAAATAGTAATTAGGGAAATGGAATGATTTTATTGGCTGTGTTTTCTATACCAGTTACAACCCAGATGTCATGCAGCTGAACACACTGGAGCTGGTCTGAGCAAAATGGAGGATGCATCAATTTATCAAACAACACTACAGTTTAGGTAGTTTGCTGATGGCATCCAGCTGAATGACCTCCTACATTGAAAACCTGTTCAGGCAGGAATCGTATATCTTACTATTTTCTGAATACTGTAAATACACACAGTATTCCGTACACAATGTTTAAAAATATAGTAAGAGAAACAGCATTTGGCCTTCTTTTCATTTACTTTTGTGCACATATGTCATTTGACAGCCTGATCAAATCAAGTAAATTCATAATATCTTGAGAAAGCTATCTGTTGGTTTCATCTGAAGGGCAGATGCTTGACATGATGCGTGTCCTTCCTGGATGTACATGACTTGAAATATTCTAGAACATTTTGAGACAGACACTTGAGCTGTAAATGCCATGTGACTAACCACTCTGTCTGAAGATTAATGGTAGAAGGCTAGCTAGTTGGCTAGTTAGCTTGGTTCATTTAGCCCCTGCTGGTAGATTATGGAACTATACACACCACCTGACTACAAAGAGAATCATTCTCCATTGACTACCATTCCAATTGAATTCTTTATTTATTTTCATCTTAGATAGATAAATAGATAGATAGATAGATAGATAGATAGATAGATAGATAGATAGATAGATAGATAGATAGATAGATAGATAGATAGATAGATAGATAGATAGATAGATAGATAGATAGATAGATAGATAGATAGATAGATAGATAGATAGATAGATAGATAACTTGTCATAAATTCCTATCTATGCTTAATATTCATAAAAAATTACACGGTGACTGAATAAATTATTTCCCTGATGTGGAATATATAAAATATCATAAAAAGCAATCACTTGATGTTAAGTCTTGTGTTTGAGGGTGGTTTGGTTTTTGTACCATCTGGATTCCAGAACAAGCACATATCAGTTCATTAGTGTAGCTTCTGATTTAGAGGTTGCTTTAATCTAAAATTGTAAACTCTAGTTAATTACATCCTCTTAAAAAGAACTTAATTATATATAATCAGAGCAGATGAGCAGTACAGTTTAAGTTAATGGTGCATAGCAGATGAGTTGAGATGAGTCGCCATTGTGTTTGAACTGCAACTTCATTCACCCTGATAAGCCACCAGGTTAAGGTTAACATAGGTTAATATACAGTACATCTACAGAGAGAGGGGTATTATACTTAATTCAAAACCATTTCCCCTCATATTATTTAATATTATTATTATAGCCGAGAAAGCGGAACTACATATTAAGTGTTTAGTTCTCGGTCGAACTAAATTGTGTGACGTACTGCCTCTTTAAGAGAAGCAACATGGCCACTAGCGTAGAGGTAAACAAAATACGAGATTCCAAATTCTTTGAGTGTTAATCTAACAGACGCCTTTATTGTTCATTTATATATTAATTATATTGTTGAATAGTTATTATAACTGTGGAATTATCGGTTATCTGTTGTCAGAACACTATTCTTATTGTCATGGCTAACAATGCTAACATCAGTCTCGGATGTTCAGTATCTTGAGATTTCAGTGATGTTATTAAGCCCTGTATGAGGTACACTGTTATCTTCCCCGTTCAGGTTGTTGCTCCCAGCAATGAAGAGGAATCCGCAGAGACTCCAGCAGCGCTGAAGAGGGAAGAGAGACTCAGAAAGTTCAGAGAGCTTCATTTCAAGAGGGTAACTACGACACATTTTTCCTCATATCAGTTAAGTTATTAAACCGAGACAATTTATTATAGCTAATGCCCAGTTTAAATCTGTCATTAACATCTGTTTTGGATGATTTGATAATATCACAATCAAAAGTGGTCAGATGTGACCGATTACACCTGGTAGCAACATTTGTCTCCTGTAGTCACTTGTATTTGGATTTTACGGTAAAAAATACTTCTGGCAAAACTATTGTTTTTTCATGCACTGGTCGATTTTGGACTATTTTGCTTCCACAACATGTCTTATTTCAGACGAGCAGAAAAAAAAGAAAGATACACATTTAAGTTTTTATCTTTTCGCACTTTCTTTGTATGTAATGTGCTTCTGAATATTTAAATTACAATGCATATCTTTAAAGGCTGTTTTATCAAAATTAGTTTTTTCTAAATCATAAATCTTCTCTTCCAAACAAAGAGTTGGTCATATATCAATCGTCTGGTTTATGTAACATTTAATTGGAATTTAATACAAATTGGTTAATTTTTAATTAGATAATGCAGTGGTTCTCAAAACTGTCCTGGAATACCACCAGCCCTGCACATTTTGTACGTCTCCCTGTATTTCTCACACCCATTCAGGTCTTGCAGCAAAATGGCGCATGATGCCTACTTTGTGAGGCATGTGTCGAATCCCTGATGTATGTCATCATGTGTAAGGACCTTTAGTGTAGTTGGTGTAGATCGAGAGCAAACTCTGTGCTGTTGTTGCTTTGGGTGAAAACTGTTGACACGGCACAACAGAACCTGCTCTAATACATCCGTATGAAATGTGATTGTGTTCTGTTGGTAGAATGAGGCCCGTAAGCTGAATCATCAGGAGGTGGTGGAGGAGGACAAGAGACTGAAGCTGCCCTCAAACTGGGAGGCCAAGAAAGCTCGTCTAGAGTATGAACTCGTGGTGGACCAAAAGAAGAAGGTACAGGACCTGAATTCAGACCTGCAATGTGTTGTAGAGCCCTGCACGGGCCTCAAATCTAGGCCCTAGCCCGGCCCGTGTCCGACAGCTCATCAGAATTATCGGCCCGAGTCCGACCCGAGCCCGTTATTTAAAAAAAAAAAAAAAAACCTGTCTGACTATGTTGCAGTCATTAAAATATGTTATGTTCTCAATGGCAAAGTAGTTACTGCTAAGTTTATTTATTCCATTTATTTATCAAGTTAATTTGGACAAATGTTTTTTTTGTATAACGACCATGCAGCCGACAGCGAGTTACACATGTTTGATCCATTTAGCCTCTCAAATCAACACTTACTTGGCTACAATAAAATAAATAGATATAAAACAATTTAAGCATATCACACAGACAGTTAACGTTTGTTTAAACGTTTATTATCATTTTTGAAAAACTGAGGCAACTCTGCTGCTCTGTCGCAACAGCGTTCGCAAACTAAATGAGCTAAATACAATCTAAACAAATCAAATAAATTACATTAAATTAAAAACAAACATGCAGGTTATCTTACCTCAAAAATCAAGTCTTCAAGTTCACTACAGAACATGGCCATTCTTCTTATTTCCAATAGTTTCCAACAAACTAATACAAATTAGGGCTGTCAAATGATTAATCACGATTAATCGCATCCAAAATAAAAGTTTGTGTTTACATAATAAATGTGTTTGTACTGTGTATAATTATTTTATATATATAAATACATACACATGCTTGTATATATTTAAGAAATATTTGCATGTATATTCTATATATAGATTTATATATAATTTATATTATATATAAATATAAATATTTTATATATAAATAACACATTTTTCTTAAATATATAAATGCACGTGTGTGTACTTATATATACAAAATAATTTTACACAGTACAAACACATTTATTATGTAAACACAAACTTTTATTTTGGATGCGATTAATCGTGATTAATCATTTGACAGCCCTACTACAAATAAAGCCCAATCAAACGAAAACCAAGACAGCCTCCTAACATAAGAACAGTCTCTTGCAGAGCATCGTGAAGAAAAACCACAGCATTCACTGTGGAAGGTTTTAATCCAGTCGCACTTTTTCCAGCTGCGCTGAAGTCACGCTCGCTCCTTCTGCTGCTGGCGGACACTAAACACAGAACGAGCGGTCGCGCGAATCTCGGATCGCGCCGCCGAGAAACCTGTGTGTGTTTGCGCGAGCACTGTCGTGTCAGTCACATGTCAGTGTGATAGGTTATAAAACGTCTTTCTATGTTTGCTTTTCAATCGTCATCTTCTCATATTATATTTTAATTAATGTCTAAAATAGGCTATAAAAAATATAAGCCTAAAACAGGCCCGAGGCCCGGCCCGCGTGTGAACTATGACGTGAAAATTGGCCCGAAGCCCGGCCCTAGGGTCTTAAATAAGTCGGGGCCCGTCGGGCTCGGGCTGAAATGCAGGGCTCTAATGTGTTTTGTCTGCTCCATCAAACTGAGCTGCATTAATAATGACAACACAAATACTCACGCTATTTGGGAATGATCATATAGTGACCAAACTCACAAAGATGTTTGAGCCACAGCGCTGGTCATCCAGTTTTCAATTGAACGTTTTCTGATGCTTTCGATAAGATTATTATCCTATTATTATGACATTATGCTAAGACATACTGTAATCTGAATGATTTCTTGTCTGTCTGTCTTTGATTTGAATCTCTTATGTCATCTGCAAGGGTCAGACTATTACTCAGCGTTGGTCCCCAACAGAAATATTTGAATCAGTGACTTTTTAATAAATATTGTGTAAAATAAGTGTTTTACACTTTATAAGTGTACATACACTGCCATTCAAACTTTGGAGTTGGTAAGATTCTTTTTAAATGTTTGAGTTTCACTTAATAAAAAGGCTGCATTTATTGAATGGAAAAACACAGTAAAAACAGTAATATTGTAAAATATTTTTACAATTTAAAATAACTGTTTTCTATTTGAATATATTCTAAAATATAATTTATTCCTGTGATGCAAAGCTGAATTTTCAGCTTCATTACTCCAGTCTTCAGTGTCACATGATCATTCAGAAATCATTTTAATATGCTTATAATAACATTTCTGTTTATTATCAATGTTAAAAACAGTAACAGATTTTTTTCAGGATTCTTTGATAAATAAATGGGAATTGAATTTGATGGAAAAAAATATAAAGATTAAAAGAATAGCATTTATTTGAAATAGATATCTTTTTGTAACATTATAAATGTCTTTACTGTCACTTTTAATCAATATAATGCACAGTTTTTTGTTGTTGTTTTTTTTAACCTTTTTATTAATCTCACTGACCCCAAACAGAAGTGTTATTTGCTGTCATCAACCAAGCACTGATCCTGTTTATGCAGTCTGTGAGGACGAGTGTGTAACGCAGTGCGTTCTGTTTGTGTGTCAGGAGTGTGCGGAGCGTGGCGAGGACTACAACCGTGTGAAGCTCCTGGAGATCAGCGCTGAAGATGCAGAGAGATGGGAGAGAAAGAAGAAGAAGAGAAACCCTGATCCAGGGTTCTCCGGTAAAAAACACTCATCTCAGTTACATCATGAATATTATTAAGCCGTCTGATTGATTGGCTGAGAGAAAGAGGGAATGTGACTGCCATGTGTGATGCTAAAAATGTGATAATGGAAACATGCAGAGCTTGTGTTTCACGCCTGGTTATCATTGGTTCTGGCAATTATTATTATTATTATTTTCCTTCTGCTTCTCCTTGTAAGACCCTTTTTCCAGACCCCCACAGCTGGATATGTGTTTTTATTTGTGTGTGTGTGTGTGTGTAGGGTACGCTGAGGCCCAGTTGAGACAGTACCAGAGACTGACGAGACAGATCAAGCCAGATATGGACAACTATGAGAGACAGAGAGAGGAGTGGTGAGACTTTATTTATTCTTATCCAACCTCTGAAAAATGCACGCACTCTATCAAGACTCTAATTCAAATCACAATGTGGTTTAGTGCAATTATCAAATCACAAAGCCTGCAGCAAAACCTGAAGCAAATCTGGAGCTTTTTTTAAAGCCAACTTTTAAAAGATTAGTTCCCTTTTAAAAAAGCTTTTGCTGATAATTTACTCACCCCCATGTCATCCAAGATGTCCATGTCTTTCTTTCTTCAGTCGAAAATAAATTAGGGTTTTTGATGAAAACATTCCAGGATTTTTCTCCATATAATGGACTTCATTGGACCCCAAATGGTTCAAGGTCCAAATGACAGTTTCAGTGCAGCTTCAACGGGCTTTAAACGACACCAGACGATGAATAAGGGTCTTATCTAGCGAAACCATCGGTCATTTAAAAAATAAATAAAAAAAGTTTACGTTTTATAAGCACAAATGCTCGCCTTGCTCTGTTCTGTTATGCGTGTTTGTGACGTCACGTAATACGCTATTACGTTGTTTTCATCAAAAACCTTAATTTCTTTTTGACTGAAGAAAGAAAGACATGGACATGAGGGTGAGTAAATTAAAAGTGAACTAATCCTTTAAGTCACATCTTTGCCCTGTTTAAGTATATGGATTGATACTGACCGCTCACAAGTTATTGCTTAAAGGTGGGGTATGTGATTCTCTTTTTTGTCCATTTTTTCAAAATCGCTTGAAATCCTATTCATAACCCACTTACAGCCACTGAGTTAGAAGCACTGAAATGAAAATTAAGCAATTTAATCATCTGTGGAACGGGCTCGGAAAAACTCCAGCCAATCATTTCCAAGACCACCTAAAATCATTGGACAGTAAGTCCGTCAATCAAACGGTCGTACCATACCCCCCTCCCCCTCGCCAAATCAGGGCCAGCGTTGGAGGAAAGAAGGTAGGAGTTGAGTTGTGTATTTTCAAAATCTGCTGGCCGTTTTGCAAACCACATACCCCACCTTTAAGCATTGTTTTATTTAGTCATATGAAGGTTTTCTGTCTCATATAATATAATGTGTTCTTTTCATTATAATGAAAGTGAATGGAGACGGATATTTGTCAGCCTTCCAAAATGACAAGAAATTAAAACATTTTTAAGTATAAGTCAATACAACTTGTGCACTATATTCCAAGCCTTCTGAAGTCTTTTAATTATGAGGCATTCATACCAATGAATATGCCTTTATTGACATTACATCTGGTGTGTGGCGCATCTTCAAAAACGAACGAGGAAGAGTCTAATGAAGGTCAAATTTTGTGGCTGTTCTGCTTATGCTAGTGGTACATAAACTACACACTATATATAAAAATAAGAAGTTGATGGTTTTGTATGATTTCCTTTACTCCCAGTGGAGAAGATTTCCACCCCACCTCCAACAGTCTGATTCACGGCACTCACGTTCCCTCTAAAGAGAGCGTCGACCGCATGGTGGACGACGTGGAGAAACAGTAAGAATCTGTGTTTTTTTTTACGCAGAGAAACTGTTCTATTTCAGCAGAAGCACCTGGTGAGCAGATCTGTTATACACACCTCAGCGCTCCTCCGTCAGAGACAGCAGATAGCGGCTCTTTTCAGTGTGATGTTTTAGAGCTCAGCCTCCTCGTGTGTGTTTGTTCCTCGCTCCAGATGTGTTTGTGCCGTTGCGTGCCTGTTGCACATGCATGTGTGTGCCGGCGAGGGTTTGTTTATGCGTGAGAAGGCATTCTTCTATTTTGGAGGAGCTGCTTTTAGCTTCTGAGAAACATTAGACAGGGCTACGGATGCCAGATTGTGACGCACAAACACTCTTTGAAGATGTTTGAAGTGATGTGTGTGTGTGTGTGTGTGTGTGTGCGCGTGCGTGGGGGTCTCTTTGATGGACTGAAATGACATTGTCTGTTGAAGCATCAAACTTTTAGAAATGAATGGCTAAAAAGTATAACTGGGTAATATATCAGATGTGTGGTGCTTCTGTGATGATTTTGATGATGTCAAATTGTAATGTGCAAAAAAAAATTACTGTTTCCTAAAGACAGTGTGTTTTTATTTTTGTATAATTTATATACTATTATAGTATTTACCAATATTTTGTGGCATTTCATTTAATATTTGGAAATGTTTTTTTTAAAGTTTTTTTTTTTTGTGATTCGTCTTAGTAATTTTTAGGGATGCACAGATGTATCGGCCAATAATCAGTATCAGCCGATAAAAGCAATCGACTGATTACATCCTGTCAGTCAAAAAGGGGCAGAAAAATGTGTCAGTGAAGTGAATACTGTGTGTAAAGAAATCCTCTCTTGTGTTGAATTAGGGCTGTCAAAGATAACGCGACATAACAGTTAAAACTCTATTTGACCCTATGAATCACCCGTAGTTCAAGCCAGAGCTGCCAGATCTGTGTTTTTCCCCTACACCAAACATTATTTGTAGAGCGCCTTCCATCCAATAATCGTGAAGAGCTTTTTACTTCTAAGAAAGTCTCAGCTTTCAAATTCTGCCCATTCTATCACGAAATCAAACAATAGCGTTTTAACGCTCTTAAATGTGAAGTGACGGATCCCTGTAGCGCCTCAGTTCAAGCAGCAGCGCAGAGCACGAGTCTTTTTAATACACTTCCACTTTAATACGTTATAGCATGAAAAAACATGCATTAACATCAAAAGGTATTTTGAAAGATACAATGTACAACTTGCCAAAATGAATCATGTCTCGTGCAATCACTCAATCTGTGTTTCAACCGCAGAAAGACGGCAATAAAACAATGTCACGTAACGTTATATTTACCTCAGGAAAGTTATCCAGTGTTCACAGTTTGTTCGTTAGCTATTAAAGAAACACTTGAGAGGAGCTAATTTACTGTTAATTGTTTATGTATGATATATGATTTTTTCCATAAGCTTGCCATAAAGACAAGTGTTAATGAAAACTACTATGTACAACTGGGTTACACCAAGTTCTACAAATAATTTTTTATTTTAGTGTAATTATTATATCTGAAAATAAACAGCAGTTGATTATAATAGCTCTGTTGTTAATTGTAACCTCTAATAATATAGTAATGTACCAAATGAGAGGGTTTCCTTTAGTTTACAGCAGTAGTTGGGAAAGAAGTAAATCAAACTGTTGGTATAGATTTTGTCTATACAAAATTTTGTCTATATTTAGATACTGTCTGCATCTGCAGATATCATTCTGAATAATCGGTATTGGCGGAGAAATTTAGTATCGGTGCATCTCTAGTAATTTTGTTTCTTCAACTTCACCTATTTTATTTCATTTAGTTGCCAAGGCAAGGTTTTAAAAAAAATGTCTTGTAATATTTACATTTTCTTTTATTTCAGTTATATCAATTTACAAAAATGTTTTATAATAGTTTTATTTAACAATAACAGCACTGAGTAAAGAGCATGTCATTCAATGGATTTTCTCTCATGACTTCTCTCGTGAAAAAAAAAAAAAAATCTGATTTAAACTTCAGTATCAAAAACAGCGATTAAATTCTTTAAAGCTGCAGTCCGTAACTTTTTTGGGTTAAAAATGATCCAAAATAAATTTGAGCAAGTACATAATAGCCAGTGTTCAAAACTCTCTGCTTGCCGTAGCTCGATACAAAACGGTAAGCTTGTAATAATGTTTTTAATTCCAGTGGTACTGGTGGATTTCAGCGGGAAATTCGAGCATGTCTTTGCGTCATTACGTCACATCTGGACACATAAAGAAGGTGTCTCGGCAAGAAGGCTATGTTGCGTGTGTGGATGTTGGAGGTGGAGATTTATAGCCTTTTCTCACAGCTCTTGATATAATTGAACTTTTCAATTTGATGGCAGATCCAGAAACCAGTGACAACTGGAGATTCACCCATTGTAAAATGCAAAAGACTTTGGAGTGGCTACAGAAAAAAAGAGACTGCAACCTGGCCCATGCAACAACAAAAAAAGGAGATCGTAAGGGCTTTTGAAAGGCGGCGTGAACTCCGTAACATGTAACAGTGGCACACCTGTACCACAGGTAGCCCTAATACACATTAAATGTAGTCACGCAATGCTGATGTTGTTAACATTAACAATTTGAGAACAAAGTATAATTTGCACGGTTTGACATGGTATGATAAGCAATCGTTCGATTTAATCAGCGCGATTTACTGCAATACTTTTTCCCCTTTAGTTGGTCAGAACAAAAGTGGGTGTAACTTTTTCCAGTGAAAATTCTTATGTTGGTCATACTTTCAAAAAGTATAATCTGTGATTCTGAATGCCAGTATCCACACCAGCGCAGTGACTGACAGCACATTCTCCTCAAAACATTGAATTCATCACAACCCACGTAAAGTTAATAATTACGCGAATAACTGCAATTGCAGGTTTCGAACAGAGATGGCGACAGAGGAAAAGTTACGGACTGCAGCTTTAAGTTTGTTTTTTGTGAATCAGTTTAAACCATTCGTTTTAACAAATCGATTACTGATTAATCGTTAATGAATCGTTTGAATTATTTGTTTACTGAAAACCGGTATGGATTAGCGTTCCTTCTGAGCTTTTGTTTTAGTTCTTTCATTCTGGTTCTTCAGATTGTTTTTATTTATTTTATTTTTTTTTATTTTTATTTTTTTTACTATATTCCAACCCTTTTTAGAGTTCAAAATATGTGTGCGTGTATCTCCATTAATGTGTTGTTGTGTTTTTAGGATTGAAAAGCGCTCGAAATACAGTCGCCGCAGGGCCTACAACGACGATGCTGACATCGATTACATCAACGAGAGGAATGCCAAGTTCAACAAGAAGGCTGAACGTTTCTACGGGAAATACACCGCAGAGATCAAACAGAACCTGGAGAGAGGAACAGCCGTGTAGAGACGGTTACTATCGACTCCAAGCCTCCTTCGTTAAATCATTCGCAAATATTTTTAACATGTGCTGCTTTGAGGTTTTTCTCCTCTACAGTGTTTTTTTTTTTCTTCTCTATATTCTATTTTAGAAAAGTTTTCATTCTGGCAAAATGATTTGCCTGCAGTGGTAAAGCAGATGTCTACCTGTCAAGAGTTTTGATTTTGTGTGTGTAAATTCATTCATTTCCGCAGCAGTTGATATTTACGTCAATAAAGCAATTTTATATCAAACACAATTGACTTCTTGGTGCTTTATGATATTTGTGCCATATCATTGGTGATTTTGTTGATTTCTGGTTGTTTAACAGATGTGACTGGAAAGTTGTTCACAACAAAATTAAAATTTCATTTCAAGATGTTATCTGGACACCACTCATGCAATATGATGGTCACATCAAAACATACTGTTTGAAACGTTCATGATAGAAAAATGCCTACTAAAGGTTTTAAATCACAATATTTGGCAGTATTATAGTGTATATACTGTTCAGTATTCATTTAGTAGTAAGTATTCAGTTCTAAATGCTGACAATAGCTGAATTATATAATTGAATTTAGCTGAAATAAAATATAAATACTAGGTGAAAAACTTCTACTTAAAAAAACTTATATTAGAAGTTTTGGCAACTAATTGTAATAAGTTTAAGTACTAAAATGGCTAAATAAAATCAAAGCTATTTAGAAAAATAATAAAAATGACAATTACTAAAACTAAATTTAAATGATAAAAATCAAAGCCAATTCAAAATATAAATAAATACTGTAATATTTTATAAATAATACTAAAATAATAATGTGCCATGTTATTTCTGTACTAGTTGTGGCTGTTTATTACTTCACCGGTGGCATAAAGAAGTCGTTCTAAACACAAGTGCATTTTAGGAATGAAAACATTTGTTTAGCATTATTAAAATATTATTGATCACTTGAGGTGTAAAAGCCACATTGACCTCCTGGGGTGTGTATTAATTTGCAATAATTCAATCCAAATTGAATTATTGCATGCATTTATCGGTGAAAGAGAGAGTGATAAGCGACTGCATCAGTGAGTGTGAGAACTCGACTTCCCTCAACATCAAAGTGTCAATTATTGTTATCTTCATCATCGTCCTTGCCCTTAAGCGTCGTGAGATAAGAGAAGAGGCTTGTGACCTGAACCAACTTCAAAGCGAATCACAGATCTCCCCAGACTGTTGTAACTGTCTGTTACTGTAAATCCTATAAATAATAAAGCATCATCACAGCACTTTCTAGTATGATTTAAAGTAAACGGTTCATCAAATTTGCATTCATCAAGGCCCCGTTCAAATCCACAAGCAAAATCCTAAGACTGACCGTGTATCAGAGATCTCTGGCATCTGCATAAATGAATATGTTATGAATTATCCCTGTGGGGGGAGCAGGGGTAATTGTCTTTGGGCGGCTGCTTTCAAAGCTCGGTGTGTTGAGAATTAGAGCTGTGCGTGTTTATGATTTCCTGCTTTTGTTCTCAGTGGCAGTATTGGCTGCGGGTGATTAGATGAAGGGGGCCACACAAATCAAACCCTTTGATATCTGAGCTGCTCATTGGGCAACTTTGTCTTGAGTTCTTCATATAGACCTCTTTTTTCAAATATGGAGAAATTGGGCTTCCATTGTGAGAAAGAATGCCATTCAACAGTTTCTCCTCAAAACCATGTGTCACGATCCACAAGAGCCGCAGTCATGAATGAAACAGTGCTGGGGGTGTTTTTACTGGTTACCTCAGAGTGTCCGACTGGTGTCTGCTTTACCATCCCAATGGCCCTTCCCAATCACCGGAAGGAAGTCTTGTTCTGTGTCTGGAGGATTGGAGCGATTATTTATGTTAACCTTTAGATTTATCTGTCGCTCTGTGTTTGGTTGCCTGGGTTTGGAAATCAAGCCAAAAATATTAAGAATGATATATATATATATTTGTGTGTGTGTGTGTGTGTGTATATATATATATATATATATAGAGAGAGAGAGAGAGAGAGATGGAAAGATAGATTTTTTTATTATTATTAATGTGTGTGTATATATAGAGAATACTGTGTGTAGTAGTATTTCTGTGATATGCAATATGTATGAAAATACACTACCTTTCAATAAGTTTGGGATCGGTAAGATTTTTTAATGTTTTGTTAAGTCTCTTATGCTCACTAAGGCTTCATTTATTTGATAAAAAATTGAAATATTGTGCTATATTATTGCAATTTAAAATAACTGTTTTCTAATTTTTTTTTGTTGTAAAATGTAAATTATTCCTGTGATAAAAGCTGAATTTTCGAATCCCGCTCGGAGTGGGTCGACTAGGACTGTGGTAACATATGGTGCCGTGACCCGGGTGGAAGTGTAACTGACGTAAGCTAGTATAGAGCTGTGTGTAAACCTCACTCCCCTGGCCTCAAGAGGCGCGCTAGCGACTGATGCTAGCGGCTGCTGTTTCTAGCGCCCTTGTTAACCTGCCCACCTCCCACGCCAGAGAATGCGGTTCGAATTCTGCTAGGACAGGTGAGAAATCTGGCAATGGCCTCCATGATCAACTTGGGCTCAAGATGTGATTGGCTTAAAACTACCTGTTCATCAGCCTCCAGGTATTATGTAGGCCTATAGTCCACTTCTTTATAGAGCTGTTTTACTTTCATATTAGAGTTTAAGGATCAATCGAGTTATTCTTTTAAGCGAAATGCAGATGAGACGGATTCAATTATTTCAGTAGTTTTCAGGCCTGTCTGTGTGCCGGAGATTGATGGATACTGAATGAGTTTCCTTTGCAGACTTGTGTGATAATGATGGATGTTTCGGGAGAAAATCAGTGTGTAGGCGCCGCGAGATTACACTCATGTGATGAGCGCAAATAACCGCCTGGAATCCGTGGCATCACAGAAAGCGAATTAAACATCAAATACAGTTTGCCTGCGAGGGCTTACATGTACCATTTTTCTCAAACTGAAATGAAAAGGCGTCTTGTGTGTGGCAAACAATGGCTTTCTTTATCTGTATCTTTATATACTTTTTTTCCCCCAACTGTATTTCTCTGTGTGCTCATCAGGACTCCTCTGTGACTGTGCCAGGGCTTTCCAGACTCGAGGCCTGTGGTGTCTCCCGTTGGCAAACTGCAAGTGCACAGCAGAACGAGTGAGGAATAGCTGGAAAGCTGTGTGAATAGAAAAGAGTCACACAGATCTTTGTATGTGCGCACCTTTGATTTTAGTGCATCTCTTATCAAGTGATCCGTATTCCGATTGTTACTTCATCCATAATTACCGTGTCCATCCCTGAGGCAGCGGGACATCTGATCTGTGATCAGGAACAGCTGTAGGATCATGGCACAGCTGACAGTATGGAGGAGAATAAACCTTATGCTAGATTACTTCACCTGGCAAATGCCAATTCTGTTTTGAAAATATGACTAAAGTAACACCATGTAACTTGTTTTTCTTCAAAATGAACAAAATTTGAAGTAATGAGTCAATACATCATTAATCCTTCTTCCAAAACGTGTTTTTGTTTTACCCTCATTCACTATGGTAAGCTTATTATAAGTGTTTATATTTTAGACCTTTCGGGATGGTTTTCGCGGGAAATTGCATCTCTTGTCAGTCATCATATCCATATAGATTTTATTAAACAGATAAACTGCCATATGTAGCTCTCTACTAGAGTTCATTGTAAAGCATTGTCTAAATGTTAAGGGTCGTTTCATTAATTTATTCATGGAATTTATGGAAGTAGTCTTCTGTGTCTATTAATGGGTGTCATTTATAGAACTAAATCCTTTAGTGTACTGGTTGATTAGTGGTAAATTTGCCCAGAATATCAGTTGTAAAAATTGAATGTTTGACCATCTTAGACTGGCAATCATCGTGATAACTTTTGTAACGTCATTACTTTAAAAATATCAGTTTTTCCAATTAGTCAAAACAACAACATAATATATTGTACTTACTTACATGCTCAGATTACATGATTTTACATCCTCAGATTACATAATTTTACATCATTCACAGGTGCCGCGAACCATATTCATCCACAAAGACCAATCACAACCAAGAACAACGTTGTCTCAAAATGCATGCTGGGTAAGCGATTTGTTTCAGAAAATTTTTTTAACTCATCCTGATAGCAGCACTAAGTTAAGTGGTCTATGCCTGGTTCAGATTACACGATTTTAGCCCGATTTTGGCACGATCCGTTTGACGTAGGGTGTCCTCATGGGGATTCGTAAACGACAACGGGCGTCGGAACGCAAGATTCGATCGTATCATCTCGTAGTGTGTCATAGTGGGCGACAACCTACGTCGCGTCTGCGATGCTTCACAACATCACGACAAAAAGACAAGCATGTTTAAATTTTTTATGCCTGGTTCAGATTACACGATTTTAGCCCGATTTTGGCACGATCCGTTTGACGTAGGGTGTCGTGGGGATTCGTAAACGACAACGGGCGTCGGGACGCAAGATTCGATCGTATCATCTCGTATAGTGTGTCATAGTGGGCGACAACCGACGAAGCTTCACGACAAAAAGACTAGCATGTTTAATTTTTTTTAACGTCGTCCACGACGGGTTCCGTCACATAATGAAGTTTTAACAGTCTGTTTTTGTAATATGTTATCGTTGTGACAAGCTAGCAACATTATTTTACTTGTACTAGGCTACTAGCTAAAAGTATGTAAAAATTGACTGGCAATCAATCGTGATTCGCTTTGAAGTTGGTTCAGGTCACAAGCCTCTTCTCTTATCTCACGACGCTTAAGGGCAAGGACGATGATGAAGATAACAATAATTGACACTTTGATGTTGAGGGAAGTCGAATTCTCACACTCACTGATGCAGTCGCTTATCACTCTCTCTTTCACCGATAAATGCATGCAATAATTCAATTTGGATTGAATTATTGCAAATTAATACACACCCCAGGAGGTCAATGTGGCTTTTACACCTCAAGTGATCAATAATATTTTAATAATGCTAAACAATTTTCTCGCACGCAAGTTCTCTCGCTCTCTCCCTCTCTGTCGTGCGCACGCGCTACACAGTTTGGCGCACATAGCCACATACAGTAGGCTATGTTCTGTCTCGCATTCGCAGCTCTAGATTCAGTATGCGGGATTTTTATAGGTTATTTAAAAAAAAATTAAAAAATAAAATTCACCGCAACTCCAAAAAGGAGGACAAATGAGTGTCCGGCTTCATGCTGCGCCGGACACCGGACAGGGGGCTTAAAATCCGGACTGTCCGGCCAAAATCCGGACGTATGGCCACCCTAATGTATGTGTGTGTGTATATATATATATATATATATATATATATATCATCCGTGGAAGGCGTAGGACCATCAAATATTTGTCCAATCATTGAATTCAGTCCGAATGCAATGATACGATGTCCTACCTGCCAGTCAGTGTATGTATTTCCATACTTCTGTCCTACACACATGAACGCGCAAAGCATCACGAGAGACGACGTTAAACTACCTCAATACAATAATAACAATTCACAGAGCTACTTAACACCTGACTGCTGCAGATTCATATGGGCATTGATAGCGTTATAAATCTGAGTCTGAGGACATGAACAGCCCCAGGGCAGAACGTAACGGTTTGCCATCTCGTAATTACGTTAGGACATGGTGTGAGCACAGCATAAGCTGGTTGTTTTGGTTCAGGGGGAACTGTGAAAGATGACTGCTGTTTACTGTGTCTACAACGCGCTGTTGACGCGAGATGTCTGTGTGAGCAGAGGTATGGAAATGCATATGTGTTGACAGGCAAGTAGGCCATCGTATCATTGTATTCGTACCAAATGCAATGATTGGGCGAACTTTTTATTTATTTATTTTTTATCCTGAGACTTCCACAGAAGATGTAATTTTGAAAAATATTTAGACCACTTCTATTATTGATTGCCTTCAGGATGTGAAGAGAGTTCAAACCAGTATAACAAGAAGTGTTTATAAAAATGTTTTGACTTCTTTCAAAACCATTAAAGAATCGTACCGACGAGACGACCCCAAACGGCATTAGATGATGGCAAAGATAATCTAAATATAAAAATAGAGGAAATTAGCAATTACAATTAAATAAATAGTACAATATAATAATAATAATAATAAACAGATTGCTCAATAAACAATGTGATACTGATATATTGTGCATCCCAAAATGATATGTTTCATTTAATACTGTAATGTATTAAGTCTGAAATGAGTTCACATTTCAGACCACTTTACTTTTATGGTACACTGTGTTTACAAGTGAAACAGGACATTAAAAACTTCAGGACTTGATTGTATCCATCAGGAATTGATTACAAAAGAATGCATTCAGGTGATTGAAAGGGATTGAAATTAAGGAGGATTGGCGACTGCTGGAAAGAAAAGTCATTAGCATTTGGAAATAACTTTAGATTAGGACAATGTGCAGCACTGGTGAATCATACACAATAAAGAGCATTAAAGTGCTTTAACTAAAGTAAAAAGTGTTGATTATGTTGACTTCAAATGTAAATTCACAGTTCTCATGTGCTAAATCTGCTTGCAACGATTTCAAGTATTCCCAACTAGTCTGTTTTCTTCTTGTATTTGCATATATATTAGCTAGACACCTGTGGAACGCCGTGTGTCAGTGAATGTCTGAGATGCTTCATTCCGATTTTATCAGCAAACATCAAAAACAAAAGACACAGATCCTTCAGAACGATAATGTCTCTTCCTGTGCTCCAAAACATGCTTCATCAGATTCTGTGGTGAGTTGCACAACACTGACTTCAATTTATTCGTGCACAAACAAATGTCACAAAATCACCGCCAGCCCATGAGTTTATGAAATGTTTTATATTCTATGCATTGGGGTGGAGAATAAACAGACGTGCTCATATAAACCTGTACATGCTCACGTCTAGGAAACAGAAGAGACTTGGAGGTAATAACTAAACCTTTTTTATCAACATCAGTTTAGGCATAAGATAAAAGGTGTGTGGTATTTAAAATCCTCCCTCCTTCGTTCAAGCTATAACAATTGCACTAAAAATCATCAGGTCTTCTTCAGAGGGGATGCCATGTGGAGTCAAGAGTGAACATGTTGAAAAGAGCAGCACAACAATAGGCGTTTTGGCACGAGCTCTCAGAAAACAGGCGAACACACACAGGCCTACAGAGACGGCAAGGGGAGAAACAGAGACCTTGACTTGTGCCCGTGCCAAACCAAGCTTCTCTGTAGACACTGAGTGCAGAATACAACAACTACTGGATCATGTACAGAAGTCTTTTTACACCGCAATTTATCAGACTAAAATCATTAATTAAAACCACCAATCACCTGAGGGAAGAGTGTGGGTGGGAATGAGCGAGAGATCATTCCAGCTCATTAACTGTTGAGAAGGACTATTCCTCGGTCTCGAGACAACATGTCGGCACACATCAGATAGCCTACTGCTCTCTCCGTGCCAGCAAATGACAATTTGATTGAACGACTTGTCAGTTTAAGGATAATAACAACTGGCCGCTGTTTTCTGTGCTATTAGTGTCACCAAGCGGTGATTGTTTTAACTGTGGCGAAAGTTGCTGTTGGTCTAGTTGGGATGCTCAAACAACTTGCTTTGACTTTGACTCCGTCATTTAGTTCTCTGTCTGTCTGTCATGCATATTTAGCTATCGTTGGCTGGTTTTGTGTGTGGGGGGGAACTGTCTAACATTGTTTTACTCTTATTTCATGAGCAATTATGTATGTAATGTTATTCTGATTTGTAATAACTACTGGAAAATATTTTGTTATAAAACTTCCCAATGTTTTGATGTCTGCATACCTCAACAACTAATGTGCAAGTGCAGCAGCGCCACCCAGAGTTCAGAACATGAAGATCAGGTTGTTTTCATGGATTAGATCTTATTCTCTTCCAGCAAAATACCCTCGTCATACATCGCAAACATTAAGATACTAAGCATGTTTAACTGAGGTAATCCAACGAAAATATGTACAGGTCACATTTCACACCTGAATATATATAATATATATATGATTTTTTTGGACAATTTTTTTGACAAGTGTCATTTGAAATGTGCTTGAAATCAATATCAAGCCTAACGCCATGACAGGTATGAAAGTGAGGCTGTGAGGGATACACTTACTGTGTTTTCAATGGGATCCGATGTAAAAAGCTGTATAAAGCTCCTAGATCACTTATAATTTTAAACGGATCATATTGTCTGGATTATTTGGTCTACTGGAACTTCTCAGAAACATATTTTTGCATGGTTTCGTCAGCAGAACAATCCACAAACACATTTAATAGCAGTACAACCCACTGAAGAGATGGAGGTCTATCCCTCACAGCCTCGCTTTCATTCCTGTTAAAAATCAAAGATGGCGCTGCTGTGAATAAGGTCTATAGCCTTCATGTTCTTAAATCATGTAAATCATGTATAATACATACTTGCATTTTGGTGTAAAATGACTCCAGACATGTTCTAAGTTTTGACCAAGTCACTTACCCTGCATTTTTTTCTTTATTATGGATCTAAACTTTGTGCTAAAAGTGAGCAATTCTGTATATACTGTACCAGGTGATATTAATCTAGTCTAGTGGTTTGTCTTTTTGAGATGTATGGGTATTTATGTCAGGTCAAAATGTATCTCCACTTTACATGTCAGGAGTGTATTGGTTTTTAACTGTAACTTTCAACAAATTGGAAAGTCATTCATAAAGAAAACAAAAGTGCACACCAGAATTTTTTTTTGCATTCTTTATTCAGAAGGATCCACAGTATACCACAAAAACACCAATATGTACACAATATTTCCCACCTGTTTGACATCTTGCCTTCTTCCAAAAAAACCAACTTTATATCTGAAAGAAAACATTTATGATGAATTCAGATGCTCCTGAGTCCCAACTTACCCACCCCAACCCAAGTGTTCACTACACTAACTATTTACAATATTTATAGTCTTTTTACACCATTGTTGAATCTCAGCGTTTATTTTTAGAGGAGTATTTGCCGAAGGGGACCCACTGTCCATATGGCTTCCTGTCCGCCACACTGTCGGCTCTTGATGTTACCTTACTGTCATGAAGCGTCGGGCTGTTTGAAGGTTTGGCAACGGCATTCTGTGAATATGAAGAGGTATGATCAACTTCAATATTTCAGTATGTTCTAACAATCATCATTTGTGTCTAAGGTTTCATGAACTTACATTGAGGCTAAAGGTAATTGGCTTCGTCTTGGGTGATGTCGGAGACGTCTCTGCCTCACCATCATCAGTGGCAACACCGTTTACCTAAAGGCAAAGAAAAAGGGAAAAGGATATTGACCACACTGTCATCTTGATATAAACCTCACTTCAGTGTCACATGATTTTCAGTTCTAAATGAGACGCCCTCACCCTGGGCTCAAGTCATGCAAAAGCAGCAACTGAAGAGACTGTAATGCCAGTGCTGCCCTTCTAATCAGTCTGACATCAAAAACACCATTCATCATGGCATAATACCGTTTGCATTTTCAATAGTATTTTTACAAGTAAAAATGAAAATCTATACACAAGGCTTTGTTCACACTGCACCCATTTCCAATGAATGTTTCATAAATCTGCATAAATAAAATTAATGCTCCTAAAGTATACCGATTTACAAAGTCATGCATCACTTTCACATATCATGTGAATAAAAAAAATAATAAAAACCTGAATTAATCAAACCGAAAAGCAAACAAAAACCAAAATCTTACACATTGCCTTTGAAAAAATTCACTACACTTTTTTGCATCATACAAGCCACTAAATGGCACTGAATTGGTCCAAAAAATAATAAAAAAATAATTTGGATTTTTGCTGCTTATGAACAAAGCCAAAAAATGATTAAATGATGAGAGTATATATTTCCAAACCCCCATCCATCACCGTAGAATGATCTCTGTCTGGTCTTCACGCACCGTGAACAGAGGAAGATTCTGGAAAATGACAACCCAGTTCAACCATCAACAAATAAGTAATTTCCTGTAGTTCTAATAGCGGTAAAGTACACTTCTGTTCAAAAGTTTGGGGTCGGTAAGATTTTTAAAATCTTTTTGAAAAGTCTCAATAAGGCTGCATTTATTTTGATTTTTAAAAAATACAGTAAAAATAGTATAATTGTGGAATATTACTACAATTTTAAAATAATTGCTTTCTATTCTAATATACTTTAAAATGTAATTTATTCCTGTGATTAGGTGCTCAAGAAACACTTCTGGTTATCAATGTTGTGCTGCTTAATATTTTAGTGGAAACCATAATGCCTTTTTTCAAGATTCTTTGATGAATAGAAAGTTCAACAAAAAAAATCTTTTGTAACATTATAAATCTCTTTACTGTCACTACTGATTAATTTAATGCATCCTTGCTAAATGAAAGTATTAATTTATTTGAAAAAAAACAAAAAACACCATTCTACTGACCACAAACTTTTTGTACATGTGTTGTGTGGTGGCTGAGAGTGGCTCAGCTCTATGTGAGGCCAATCTAATGCATGTGGTCTGTTTTTGTTTAACACAAGGCTACCGCTGACATCATACACGGTTACTTAACCTTCGCAGTTGTGCATATAAGACTTTAAGCTGGTGTCATTCAAGTCATGTGACCTCCCCCTCTCTCCCTCTTTGTCCAAAGGGTGGAGGAGTTTCAGCTCTACAGGAACAGAAACTATACAAAAAAAAAACAATGCAATTGAAGCTAAATGCAGCTCCTCAATACAGTGAGAGGAATAATAGCCATGAGCTCATTCACACACACACACACACACGCACACGCACGCACGCACACACACGCACGCACACGCACGCACGCACACGCACGCACACGCACGCACACATGCACACGCACACACACAAGTACATACTCTTTAACGTGTACCGTTACCTAATCCGGACATGAGCTGTTCATCATTCCATTTAATCCATCAGGCAAAATCATTCATGTCTGAGGAGACAGATTACATGGTGACCCAGGTTGGGTAAGTACAGCGCGCAATCACAGTTTAAAAAGACGCGTTTCAATGGGTTAGTCAACGTCCCGAGATCAGATTTAACAAAGTACAGATGAGAATCTTACTGGAGAAATTAGCTGGAATTCCGTTCGGGACGTTCATGCAACATTACAGAATTAAAAAAAAACACTGTGTGTGTGTTAGTCACACGTCTGCAGTTGTGTGTGTGTGAGAGGCTCACCTGTGCTAGAGTCTTCTGTGGTGCAAGGTCAGTCCTCAACCTTTCGTCTTTATCTGATGAAGATCTCCTCCTCTCCTCCTCCTTCAGACTAGCTGGCAGCTCTAAGTTCTGCACTCCCAGAATCCTGGCAGCATTTGCTTTGGCGACATCCAACAGATACTTCTTCTCTGTGGGAGATTTTAGGATGCCAGTTAATTAAATATACAATTTTCTTAACCTTTATTTTTGTCTCTTTGTCAATAAGATACTTAAACATCTTTATATTCCAAAAAATTTCTAAAGCAGCAAAATTGCATAAGATTAAAACTTTTCATATATAAATGTACACACATTATTATATAATAGATCATAAATAAACAACAGATTATAAATGTATATAATTATAATAATTACTATTATTCAAAACACTTATATTTTAAAAGTATACAGAATAATAAATAAAAAAATTATATTATAATTACTACCATTATTATTTTAAACAGTCATACATTTGACTCAAGTGTTCTAAAACTAAATGATGGAACAGGACTGATATTTAGGTTATTAAAAGCTGTGGCCACCATAGTTATAGTATGGAAAAGAACACGCTAGAAATATTCTAATCCTGCTTTTGTCTTCCATGTAGCATAATTCCAAAAAGATGTGAAGCTGATCTTACCCTCAAGGCTCAGGCGGATGGAAGAGCGTTCACGGCTGCGAGACCGGCTTCTGTTTGCTCTGTAGTTGTTGGGTGAGCGGGAGAAACGGCACCGGTACCGCCCCACAAACCTACTTCCCCTCCAGTAGACTGGAGAACGGCTGCGAGAGCGGGACCGGGAACGCCTGGAGCGTCTGGAGTAGCTGTAGGGAGATGGAGAAGGACTGTGGCGATGGTAGCGTCTGCGGGAGGAACCCTGGGGAGTAGGGCTGTATGAGCGAGAGCGAGCACGGTAGCGGCGAGGAGGAGAATGGTGTGTGTGGCGGCAGCGTGAGCGGCCCGAGCAGCGCGGATGAGAGCGGGAACGGGAGCGGGAGCGGGAACGGGAACGTGAGCGTGAGGAAGAGTCACTGTCGGAGGATGAGCTCCGTGACCTGCGAGAGGAACGGCTTCCTCTGCTGCTGGAGTACGAGCTGTCGCTGCTGATGCTGGAGCGAGAGGAGCTGCGACCCGATGGAGCTTCCTGATCAAAGATGGACTTCACACGCTCACGCCGTGGGCTGGCTTCCTGCTTCATGATCAAACCTACGAACACAAAGCATTAGACGTTACTCATGAACTAACAGATAAATCATTCAGTTCACATACAGTGATGAATGCATCCATTAATGCTCAATTGTGCATAATCTGCAGGTGAATTTGGGGAGAAACACATTTAAGTTATTATTTTCTCACACATCATATATTTGTGTCTGTAGATTTCAGTTACAATACATGTCTTTAAAGGCAGCATCAAACTATTCAGAGTTTGTTCAAATATCATTTGCCTGGTTTATATAGCATTTATTCCTAAAAAAATAAGTTTAAGGAGATATGAATCTCTGAAAAAAAGAAGATTACAAAAATAAAATCTCCAAAATCGCCTCTCTGAAACCATTAAACTCAACAAAATGAAACCAGCGAACCTGGCTTTATCTAATGTTCAGATTTCTGGTTTGGAAATGTAAATTTCCTTTGAAATGTAAAATGTCAAATTACTACATGCTTACTTCAGAATACGTAGGCAAAATTGTCTTAATGTGACTAATCAACTGGGTCGTATGGTGATATAATACGTTTAACTTATATTCAAATCATAATAGGACATGTATTTTCTAATAAAAGTTGACGACGATAACAAAGCAACGTCGACTGAGAATGTTCTGGAACTGAAAGTAGGTCATGTGATGTCTCCGCCCCCTCCTGTCAATCAAATTACACAACCTCGAATCTAGAACATTCCGTAAGAAACTGAAAACCAACGTTACAACATCACTTTGACAGAATCCAAATGTCACAATTCATATATTTATCAATCTGTTCAAGTGTTCACTTTTGTTAAAGTGTTTTGAATAAATAGCATTAATTAAAAGCATATGATATAAGCAACATTTAGCAGTAACTTACCGTCAAAATGACTTGATCCAACAGTACGTCAAGACTCTATGAGGAAAACTCGTTACGTACGTTAACGTTAACGTTAACCTTTTATCACGCGATACGCCTCGAGCGAGTTCAATACGGAGACAATTTGAACTCCAACACAAAAAGCTGTGAAATAAACAAATGTTTATTCCCTTGTATGTGTTCTTTTCAGTGAAAGGTCAATTTCTCGAAACAAAGGATCTGGATAGCTGTATCAACCGTAGATGATTTCTCGCGAGTGGTGCAGCCAGCGAGTCGACCGCGTGAAGTGGCTCGTGTGCAGATAGACCTTTTTTTTTTTATTCAAACGAAACCCACTGACGTCATCGGGGATTTGGAAAATTCGAGAAGCACCACTTGGGAAATAAATTGACATAATAAAGTTTTTTTTTATTTTTTATGTTTTACTTTAATGAGATTTTGATTTATTCTTCTGTCAGAATAGTGGAAATAAAACATCCATAAAATACATTTAAGTATTTATTTTATCACACTTGAATACATTAAGACTTGAGTAATTTAAGACTGTGATTAGGATTTATTTATTTATTTTTTATTTTTTTGTCGTGTTTTTTACATGTTTTTATAAACTCATAATAAGTAACGTTATATTAAATTGTCTCTCGAGAGCTCACGTTTTATCGCGAGATTTACCTGGTGCTCCAGGGAGGGCACTCGCCTTTAACACAAATGGTTACGGGTTACGTGAGCTGCATGATAGAGCATTTTTTTTTTCACTTCAAATAAAAGTAGAATATCTTGTTCTTGTGGAGACAGGTCCTGACTATTGCATTTGAAAATGGCGATTGAGAACGTGCTTCCGGGCAACTTTGGCTATGCGATTTTTACATATCTGTATAGTTTTGTAATGTTAGCCTATCTCGGGTTACAAGTTGGTGCTGCAAGAAAGAAGTATGGGATAAAGGTACGATAATGCTTCACATGTAATGCATACTATTAGATTGCCTAAAATGATACTGATGCGTAGCTAACGTTGATTTCTGATTTATGCACGTTTTATGGAAGATGCTTCGGTTTAATGTGTTTTTTGCGCTCGTGTTTTGTGTACAGTATCCCAACATGTACAGTGACAAGGAGCCACTTTTCAACTGTATTCAGAGAGCGCACCAGAACACACTGGAGGTGTATCCACAGTGGCTGGTCTTCCAGACTATTGCTGCATTAGAGTATCCTGTGAGTAGCAGAAATGTGTGCCATTTAAAATGAAAATTCAAAGAAACTCATGCAACTGCTGTAAATGTGTTTTTTAATATTGCATTTAAGGTGTTCAGTTTAAATTACTAGCACATGGGGTATTTCCTGAAACATGACATGACATTTAAAAAATATATATATATATTAATACATTTTAAAGAATTTGTGAAGAACATTAATGTTGCAGAATGCCCTGGAATACCTCAAATTTTGATGTAATCTCAAACATTCCGGTGGGCATTCTGTTAAATCTGTGTTGATGAGGTTATTGTGTTGACTGTATTGAACTCAGTTTGGAGCAATAAAAAACTTACATATCAGAGAATAATTTGGCAGAATTGGTCTAAATGAGTCATGTTTTGTTGAAAGATTTGTTTGTGAGTTTATTACATTTCTTTTAATCATAATTCAGGAAATTCCTCTTCCTGCTTTTCCAATTCAAAATCCAGTTTAAAGTGGAGGTAGCCAATTCAAATTCACACTAAAATCAGCTTGTAACTGAAATGTTGTTTGTTTAAACTCCACAAGGGTTTATATATAATCTATCATCATTGTGCCTTTGATTAAAACAATTGACCTTTATCAAGGGTGTAGCAGAAGGAAGTGTGTAAAAAGTGCACTGTAAATCTCTGTTAAGTATATGTTAATTTAGTCTCTTTTTATGTGCTCTCCTTCTCTCATATGAAACTCCTCTCACCCAGTTCACGTCTGTTTATCTTGTGTTTTATCTCCCACATCAGCTTGTTGCCTCTGTGTTAGGGGTCATCTGGATCACGAGCAGATTCTCTTATGCATGGGGTTACTACACGGGTGGTAAGTCTTTACAATGCACATACTGTATAGAAGCCTATAGCAACTCTCAGATGTTCCTCAGAAGTTATTGCAAATGCAAAAGCACATTCACATCTGTTTCTAAATCAGAGTACAAATGTGAAAAGCATAGATTTTATTTGTGCATTAAATTATATATTTAAATTACATGTATATTCATGCATTTTAAATCGCTGTACACATTTGCAAGATGCCAAATAAAGTCAAATAAAACTGACTGATTGAGCATAAAGAAATTTAATTTCTATTTATAAGAAAAGTGTTTTTGTAATACTGTTAAAAAACTGTTGCAAACTTTTTGGAGGTTACACCAGTATATTTTCAGTGGTATTGAAATGGCAGAGTGAGCAGGGCGTTCACACCACAAGCACTCAGGGTCGTTTATGGTAATGATTTTTCTAATATTCAATATATTTTTATCTAGAGCCAAACGTACTTCATTCATTCAAGCCCTTTCCGCTCCATGCGTGTTGCTTTTCTCTCCCATTAAAGACATAAAGCGCCACATTAAGAGCTGCAGATGACATGGTTAATTTAACAACAGTAGCAGACACACAGTGATCAGAAAAATAGATACTTTTGCTAAAATGCTGCAGAAAACGAGAATGCAACAAATAGAATTATTTTTATCTGTCATACAGACTCTGTCCGTTTAACTAAACAAAGGTTTGTGACAATGTCTTTAGACATCTAGTTTTTTTCCCCCTTATACATTTAGCATTATTAATCAGCAATTCAGAATATTAATAGCATTTCATAATAAACAATGTTATAAGATGGAGATGGCAAGGGTAGGCAAAAAACTTAGAATTTACTAGTTAACTTTGTTTTGTGCTCACGATGAGAGCTTTGATTATTAGATTATGTACTTTGTTTGTTTTTGGTAGTTTATTACTTTGAGCAAAATATAAAAATGGATCCACCTGTGTTTTCTCAGTCCCAAGGCCTTCTATGTGCCATACAAATAGGTGTTTAAATGTAAAAAATTAATTGAAAACCTTTTTATATTCATATCCAGTTGGGAGAAATATTTACTTTTTTTGGTAAATATTGGTAAAAATTCTTAGACATCACTGTTTTGGTTCTCGGGCCCAAGATTCTCATCTTTGATGACTATTTTGAGTGTTTAGAAATGTTTCTTTTATAAAGTACTGCGGCTGCCCTGATGGAAATGTATAACGGTTTCAAAAAAGAATTGTCTGGACCTCTTGGAACTTTAATTGAATACCCCTGGTTCTTTCAAACATTATATGAGTTGTATCCCTCATCACCAGTGTTGTTTCTCTGTTTCAGATCCTGCTAAGAGGATGCGTGGTGTATACGGGTACATCGGGCTGTTAGGAGTCATTCTGCTCTCCATCTCTGTGGCTCTCAAACTGCTTGGAGTCCTTTAAGGGAACATCATACCACATAAAACCAATCCTTGCCACTTAATGTAGTCTTCAGAAAGTCTTTTTTCACTTTTTTACTCTTTTTTTTTTTAATTGCATTGTTCCATTCTGTAATAAAAAAAAAAAAAAATAGAATGTATTAATCACATGTAATCAACATTTTAGACGTGCATACTCAAGCTTTATGCTGTATTTCTACGATTTCAATTAGGGTGACGAGTTAATAATTTCATGATGGTGTTTATGTGCAGACGACCTGGGTTTGAGGCCAGTCTAGGTCATTTTCGCTTGTGGATCACTGTCTGTACAGGATATTTCAGGTGCAAATATTCAACAATATTATTGATTTGACTGCACTGACACAATTGGATGAAAACTGAACTGAACTTGATGATGACATCACAGTTTTCTCCAGAGAGCTACTGTATAGATAAAATAACTAAATTTATAACTAGTGATTTTTACAACGGAAATGAACCACCACTGAACTTACTTAGGCTGGACAATGACACTATTTTCACTATTTTCTAGAGTTGCTGTTCAGCCAAAACCAACTCTGTTGCATTATTTTCCTGATCACTGTAAAGCTGCTTTGAAACAATCTGCATTGTTAAATCACTATATAAATAAAGGTGACTAAACTTGACTTGCAAAACAAATAACTGCTGTAGGCAGCAAATCAGAGACTGTCCTGATTTGATTGGCATGTATGGTCATTGGTCACCCTATGTTATATCAATAGATTCAGAGAAATTAATAATAAAATGTCGGTGTAAGATACAAATAAACCATGTGTGAGTGTTTGATTGATTTAAAGTGAGAAAATGTATGGTGATCATACTTCATACTACTCATTTTACCTGTGGAACATGCTCTGTCATTTCTGAAATCACTGAGAGGACATTACAAAAGGTCCTTTGTGGAAATGAAATGAATTACATTATTCTGATAACTCTGGTAATATTTAAAGTAGCATATGGCTGGGCTTTAGGACAACTGGAGCGTTAAATCATTTATAAACAGACCCTAGAGCGTTACTATGATGCTATGGTGTTGTGGGCTATGATATCACTCCATATGGCTCCTTAAAATCAGTTTTTTTTTGTGTGTGTGTGTGATTATTTTTTTAGAGAGTCTTATAGATAAGAAAAGCATTAGCACCCCTCTCAGAAAACTACATTATTTCATATGTCATTTATCACACACAAGAAATGTGGCCAAGTTTAATATTTAGTGACACTAAGTGAACAATAGTAATGCAAGCACCACTAATAAACAGATATAAAGAATTTACCGTAGTTTGAAAAGGCTAAAAGTTTTATTGTCTTTACAATTTTTATTTTCTATTTTTTAGGTTTGAATATGGTATCTTTATAGGTAGTCTATTGCAAAAGAGTCATTTTCTGTTCTCTTCGCACTTTCTGATGTGTTTATGTGTGTTGAATGGAAACATTTCACTGTAATTTTTTGGGTTTGCTTGCTTTGTTTTAATTTAATTTTATGTTTATGCTTTGTAAAGCACCTTGAGCACTGACTGTTAATATAAAGTAGTAATAGTACTGGTATTAGCAGTGTTGAGTGTAACTCATTAGTCATTACTAAGTAGGCTAATTAATGACTGTAATTTAATTACTTTTCCCCTGAAAAGTAAAGGATTACTCTTAATTTTTCTGTAATTTAATTACAGTTACTTCTAAGGTAATTGCATTAAACACTGTACAGACTATAAAACAATTTTATATAAACCTTTATATATTTTGGTCTGTTTATGAAAATTTTATATATATATATTTGTTGTTGAAAGAATTAAGAATGAATTTTGCAACAGGTTTTGCATGGACTTGTTAAACCTATCTAATCATTTCTGTAATAATTTTATATTACAACTTATAAAGCGTTAAAATATGCATTCAATTTACATATTAAAACTAGTGTATGAAATGGCAAATGTAAATTAAATCAATGAATTTTCATTTTCATTTTGCACCAAACGTTGCACAAATGTATGGGAAATTTTAAATACAGAAATGCATTGCCATTTTACATATTGCATTGTCATTCTGCATATTACATTTCAAATTGAAAATTGCTACTCATAAGCTTCCATATTATAGAGATAAAACACTGGACAGGACACTGCTGGCATGGTCATGTGATGTCAACATAGGCGCCTCGCCTTCAGGGGGCGACCCGCTCCTTGTAGAATAACTTTTTCTAAAACCTTTCTTTAAAAATAAATACATTTCTTGTAATTGTATCAGACGTGCTGTTCACGTATTTAGGTGTAAAACCTTTAGTTAGTGCACGTTTTGTTTGATAGGATGTGCTCAGTATGATGGAGAGCACACTGCGCATGTGCGGACCAGAGCCACTGTTTGAGACGGAAGACTGCGGAGTCTATCTCCACTTACTGCGAACCACAAGAAAAACTCAAGAAAAGTGCAGGTAATAATTTATTGTGCTATAGAGCATGAGTCATTGGGATCATTCATGAGGTATTCTCCAACATTGCTTCTATTTATCCGCGATACTTTATATAAACAACGATGTAGCAAATATAGGTTAGAAATCGTCCGGACATAAGATATCAAACATGTTTACAGCATTAACACTCGACGGCTTCGTCCGAAAATTAGTGGAAACGTAGTTTTGAACTATTGTGTTCAATATCGCTTATGTTAATATTCAGATTTTGGTCGCAAACATGACAAATGGAAATCCTTTTGTGCTATTTGTGTTTCGTTTCGGGATGATCAAGTGTGCTCTGCGTGTGCGCAGTCAGTGATGCTGCGCCGCATTTGCGCAGTAACAGTGGAATTTATTACATTGTTGCTGCTAAAACGAGTTTATGAACATTCACTTCCCCCTGTGTTTTTAAAAATGTTTTTGAAATAAGTCTCTTATGCTCACCAGTCACCAAGCATAGCCTACAGTCACCATTGTGAAATATTATTGCAATTTAAAATAACTATTTCTATTTTTCTATTTCAATATTTTTTTTAAATGTTTTTTTTATGACTAATTAGGAAGTTGAAATGAACAGCATGAATTTGAAATATAATATTTTGTAACGTAATGTCTTTACTGGCACTTTGATGAATTTAATGCATCCTTGCTGAATAAAACAATTAATTTGTTTTATTTATGGTACTGCATCATGGTTTCCATAAAAATACTAAGCAGCAAAAAAAAAAAAAAAAAAAATCATATATAACTAAAAGCATAAGCAGCAGATAGATAGATATTTAATTTCAATTTCAGATTGTCACTGTAATACATGTAATTTAAAGTTATTCACTTTGATTCAAAGCCTAAGCTAAATGGCCCTGTTCATTACGTAATATGAATAAGTATCTTTACTAGGAAAACTAGCACAACATCTCAAAAGAACTTCATTTCTTTGAATGATCAGGTGAAGTCAGCAGCATGTCGGGGTTTCTGGATGGGATCAGATGTGGCGATTGCGAGTGTAATGTGGATTGGGGTGAGAAGAGAAACACCATCGCCTCCATCGCAGCCGGAGTTCTGGTACGTCTGCCTGATGACATTCTCCTCTCCACTTTATCTAAAAAATCCAGTGATTCTCAAACTAATGATTTTTCTTCTCACATTGTGCAGTTTTTCACAGGCTGGTGGATCATCATCGATGCAGCGATAATGTACCCTAAAGAGGAAGAGTTCCACCACGCATATCATACCTGTGGGGTTATAGCGACTATAGCCTTCCTCATGTGAGTTACACCTGTACACATTCACTCGTTGGTGCTTCCTCTAATGAAGGGAACAGAGCACTTGTTTTTACAGTGTCCAGCCAGACAGACTGTCCCAGACGTTTCTTCCTGTTGTTTAGCCTTGATTTAACTGCAGGGTTATGACTGCATGACTGCATAGTTAAACTCCCTGTTGAGTTTCACTTTCTGTTTCAATCAAAGACTTTAGATATACAAAGACTTATATTACAATGAATGGGGGGAAAGTGTTTTGAGACACGCACTTATGACTTCAAATGCAGTTTTTTGTCAGGATTGTCATTGGTGATTTTTATATGTGAAATTTAATCGTAAGCTTGGTGAACAGCTTTAGAGATGTTTCCCCACTCAAAGAGACAGGAGCTGTACTTGCATGACTGAAATACTGAAGCTGCCCGAGAGGAGTTTCAAAGATGGCCGTCGAGTGAATGACTTGCTTTAAAGGGTCTTTGTTTGAAAATGCAGGATCAACGCAGTGTCAAATGGCCAGGTGAGGGGAGACAGCTACAGCGAGGGCTGCTTGGGACAGACTGGTAAGTGCTGCATTCGCATCATGAATTTTTTTTTGACGTTGTAATACTACATGACTGAAAAGTGCCTTTAGGGTGTTCTTCTCTTGGTTCTTTTGGTCTGGACCAAAAAAGAAAATTATACATTTATTCCTGGTTCGCTTGGTGTTCACACTGTCATTTTTAAGATAAAAAAAAAAATATATATATATATATACAGTGAAGAAAAGAAGTATTTGAACACCCTGCTATTTTGCAAGTTCTCCCACTTAGAAATCATGGAGGGGTCTGAAATTGTCATCGTAGGTGCATGTCCACTGTGAGAGACATAATCTAAAAAAAAAAATCCAGAAATCACAATGTATGATTTTTTAACTATTTATTTGTAAGATACAGCTGCAAATAAGTATTTGAACACCTGTCTATCAGCTAGAATTCTGACCCTCAAAGACCTGTTAGTCTGCCTTTAAAATGTCCACCTCCACTCCATTTATTATCCTAAATTAGAGATGCTCCTGTTTGAGGTTGTTAGCTGCATAAAGACCCCTGTCCACCCCATACAATCAGTAAGAATCCAACTACTAACATGGCCAAGACCAAAGAGCTGTCCAAAGACACTAGAGACAAAATTGTACACCTCCACAAGGCTGGAAAGGGCTATTTGGGGAAATTGCCAAGCAGCTTGGTGAAAAAAGGTCCACTGTTGGAGCAATCATTAGAAAATGGAAGAAGCTAAACATGACTGTCAATCTCCCTCGGACTGGGGCTCCATGCAAGATCTCACCTCGTGGGGTCTCAATGATCCTAAGAAAGGTGAGAAATCAGCCCAGAACTACACGGGAGGAGCTGGTCAATGACCTGAAAAGAGCTGGGACCACCGTTTCCAAGGTTACTGTTGGTAATACACTAAGACGTCATGGTTTGAAATCATGCATGGCACGGAAGGTTCCCCTGCTTAAACCAGCACATGTCAAGGCCCGTCTTAAGTTTACCAATGACCATTTGGATGATCCAGAGGAGTCATGGGAGAAAGTCATGTGGTCAGATGAGACCAAAATAGAACTTTTTGGTCATAATTCCACTAACCGTGTTTGGAGGAAAAAGAATGATGAGTACCATCCCAAGAATACCATCCCTACTGTGAAGCATGGGGGTGGTAGCATCATGCTTTGGGGGTGTTTTTCTGCTCATGGGACAGGGCGACTGCACTGTATTAAGGAGAGGATGACCGGGGCCATGTATTGTGAGATTTTGGGGAACAACCTCCTTCCCTCATTTAGAGCATTGAAGATGGGTCGAGGCTGGGTCTTCCAACATGACAATGACCTGAAGCACAAAGCCAGGATAACCAAGGAGTGGTTCTGTAAGAAAGCATATCAAGGTTCTGGCGTGGCCTAGCCAGTCTCCAGACCTAAACCCAATAGAGAATCTTTGGAGGGAGCTCAAACTCCGTGTTTCTCAGCGGCAGCCCAGAAACCTGACTGATCTAGAGAAGATCTGTGTGGAGGAGTGGGCCAAAATCCCTCCTGCAGTGTGTGCAAACCTGGTGAAAAACTACAGGAAACGTTTGACCTCTGTAATTGCAAACAAAGGCTACTGTACCAAATATTAACATCGATTTTCTCAGGTGTTCAAATACTTATTTCCAGCTGTATCTTACAAATAAATAGTTAAAAAATCATACATTGTGATATCTGGATTTTTTTTTTTAGATTATGTCTCTCACAGTGGACATGCACCTACGATGACAATTTCAGACCCCTCCACGATTTCTAAGTGGGAGAACTTGCAAAATAGCAGGGTGTTCAAATACTTATTTTCTTCACTGTATGTATTTGGCAACAGAACTTAATAATCATCAAAACCAACGCTGTGTTCTGGGCTAAATGCGCTCGTCATATGTGTTCATTTACATGTCTTTGGTCTGTGTTACGTTCATATTTCACTCGAACCGCACCAGAGTTAGTTTAGAAGTGGACTGAGACTCATCTTTTCAGCGGTCTCGGTCCTCTTGTTTGGTGTCACCAGGGTTCAGATGGCAGCGTTCACACTTATTCAAATGAACCACACTACAGAGCAATTGCTCCAGGGTTCGATTTAAGCGAACGAAAGATGTCAAGGGTGAACACGCCCTTTTTAAATTCTAATAAAAAAAATAAAATAAAGTCAAAAATTGCATATACTGCATTAGACTAAACTGGGAAGGGTCATAGCACTTGCATATTGTTGTCCTATTGGTAATTTAATTGCTTCTATTGCTCTCCTCATTTGTAAGTCGCTTTGGATAAAAGCGTCTGTTAAATGATTAAATGTAAATGTAATGTGTGTCTGTGTAGGTGCCAGAGTTTGGCTCTTCATCGGGTTCATGTTGGCGTTCGGGTCTCTCATCGCCTCTATGTGGATTCTGTTTGGTGGTTTTGTTGTGACCGGTAAGAGATAAGAAAGATTTTGCTTTTTTATTTTTTATAGAAAAAGATGTTTCAGGTTTCTGCTTGTATATAGTTTCTAATAATTTTTTTTTATGAATGAACAGACAAGAAGGAACTGTCAGTGTATCCTGGTATTGCAGTTTTCTTCCAAAATGCATTCATCTTCTTTGGGTAAGTTTGGAAATAGAGAGAACAGAATCTCACATCAGAACAGGTTTGATGTGTCACTGCATTACCCGTAGACTGGCGCTAGGTGACATCGTTTTATTGGCCTTTTTTTTTTTTACCTCAGTATTTTCACAATATGTACACTAAATAAATATGATCAAATATATAAGTATTGTCATATATTTATAGTGTATACCTAAATATAATATATACAAAAATATAATATATAAAAACTAATATTGTTAAAAAATTTAATTTATTCCTGCAATCAAAGCTGAATTTTCAGCATCATTACTCCAGTCTTCGGTGTCACATGATCCTTCAGAAATCATTCTAATATGCTGATTTGCTGCTCAAGAAACATTTATGATTATTATCAATGTTGAAAACAATTGATGCTTAATATTTTCATGATTCTTCACTGAGGATCAAGTTAAACACAACAGCATTTATTTAAAATATAAATGTCATTATAAATGTCTTTACTGGCACCTTTGATCAATTAAATGCATCCTTGCTGAATAAAAGTGGACATTTCTTTAAATAAATAAATTCAGAATGTTTAATGCAAGAAGTAAATACAGTAATAAAAAAAAAAAATCTAGTTCAATAATGAACATGTTTCTACCATGTTTTCACCAAATGGCCACAAGGATGTTTAATAAATTATGTGCAATATTATACATATATTGTAGTTTTATTACCAATATTTTTACTAAAATAATTTACTGTATGTAATTGCCATGTGGTGATAAATTATTTTTAAGTGATTTTTTACACAAATGAGTTGTTAAAAATTGAATTTTCAATGAATCTATTGGAATGGACAATATTGTCTGATTCAAAAAGAATGAAACTGAAAAATAAATATTTTTTTCTACTGATGCTATTAAATATCTGTTAGTCGCAAGACATTTAAATGACCTTCAGAATACTTATTAGGAAGCCTAATGCCCCGTTAAAAGTGAATTAAAATAATTTTGAAAGTCATGAGTATGAACCATCGCCCCGGCCTGTAATTACCTGTGCCAGAGATCTAAGATTTTGAGCATTCATCCAAATGATAATAAATTACTCTGCAAATTCTGAAAACCATATGATAATGTGATTGCTCTGATTTGTGATTCTCCTTCACTTCTCCAGTGGTCTGGTGTTCAAGTTTGGCCGAACTGAGGACCTCTGGCAGTGAAGCTTCATTTCCTTCAATCAAATCCCACAGTCCATCAACAAACAATTCCTCTGTACTTATTGCTGCTTATTTGCACTCGCTATTTCTTTCTCTCCTCTTTTCAACCCCTCAGACGACTCCCGTTCTTAAATATATTCCTTCTTCCTCTCTTTGTCTTGTTTCCTGTGTGGCCACAATGGGTGCACACAAGAAATGCAAATCAAATCCAGACTCTTCAGTCAAAATGGACACGTTTTGACCTCACTCTGCATTAAAAAAAATTACATATATGCAATAGAATTACAATGACGTAACATACAGAAATTGTAGAGTTCTCAGATTAAACGTGGCTTTTCCAGAGATCTCAAAAGGAAAGAAAACATTGATTCGCTAAATATAGTAACGGGATATTATGCGATGGCAGGAGAGAGTTTTTGAGCGGAATCGTTTATAAACCAAAATGAGTGATTCACTGTGTTATTTTTAATGTGTCGTCATTTGATTAACTCTTCTTTTTTTACATAAGCCACCAAATTTGTATCTGTCGGGTCATTTTCATGCATAATCTCTTGAAATTTCACGTTCGGTCAGACCAGCGTACTGTCATATTAGCTCAACCTTCAGTCAGTTGACATCACTAGAACAGCGCTTTATTCGATGTTTTACTTTTGGAAGATTTTTATATTTTATGTTATATGGATTCCTATACCTTTTTCTGTCATTCATTATTACAGATTTTTTTTAATTATTTTACAGAGGTTGCACTGAGCAAGAGCAGTTTCTTAGAGCTGAGCTTAAACAGAAACATCACTGTCAACTTTTTTTTAAAGAAGTGTTTAATTTCTGTGCAACTAGTAAAACCAAACAGCACATTTTCCTTGACTGTGGGAACCCTGGTTATATATTTTGTGTTCTGGAGCATTATGGTCACCCTCTATGTGTATGCTTGGGCATGTGGGAGTGGTAAAAAAATGTTAATGTTTTTTAAAAAAGCACAATTTCTTATTATTTCAGTGGTTATGGGAGAATAAGGTGACGTCAGTCAGAGATTTTGACTCGTCTTTCAACTGACAAAATAGAGATTCTGTGATTTCTACATGCTAAAAGAATGTAACATTTTAATGTAATCCATGTTCTCTTTCTGACAAAAAGTAGCTAAACTTCATTCAACTGTGGGTTTCAAATGAATAAAATTATTGTAAATATGTACAGAGCCAGTGTTTTTTCTTTCACTATGTTCAAATACAGATGAATAACAGGTTTATGGACTACAGCCAGTGCACTGACTGCCATCAGGTTATTTTTATATATTAAATGAGTTGGTGGTGTGGCATATCAGCTTACCATCGTCATGAAACAAACTCTTCTCTGTGTGTCTTGCTTCCACTGAAGAAATTTAATCTAGCCACAGGCTTGGAAAATTCTTTGCCGTTGTTGTTTTGTATGATTTGTCAGAAAACATACTGATTTCCATTTAAGAACATTTTATATTGTAAATTGTTTACTTAAGCAACCTCTGACTTCTCAAACACATACATTTTGTGTTAATTGCATGTATGCCTGGAGTTCTCTTTTCAATGTGTTCACAAGTTCTTCATTCATGTACCACCAAATTTGGAAACTACACGAGAAAGAAATGCATAATTAGCAATCATAAACATGTTTGGAAATATAAGTTAACGTTGAATATGTTTTTTTTTAAATAAGTATGTCATTAATTCCACTTTGAATGATAAATTAAATGACGAATGCAAACACAGCAAGACTAAGAATTGGCATTTAGTCAATACGGTAGATGTCATTTTTATATTGTTGTGAATGAACAAAACCATTTACCTCCCAGAATGCCTGGTCATCAAAGCACTTCCTGTCCTGCTGGGGTCTCCAGAAACTCCTTTTAAGGATAAGTCCTGCAAATTTGAACTTAAGTTGTATGTTTAGTCTGCCTCAGTAAATTAAAACACAAAACTTATCAATAAAAATGATTAAAAAACACCACACTTTATTTTGATGGTCCACCAATAGACATTCTAGAAACTATAACTTTGAATCTACATTGTCAACTAGCAGTCATCAGAGTATTAGTGGACTGTTAGGTTGGGTCAGGTTTAGTAGAATACGTTTACATGAACTTGCATGTCTGTTGAGGAGCATCAGAATAAACTGTTAGCAGTTTCAGACAATCTAATACTCTAATGAGAGTTAGTTGACACATAGTTGCAAAGTTACCTGTGAATGTCTAAAGTGCACCATCAGTGTAACTTTTTTTTTCCTTTTCTTTTTTTTTTTTTTTAGAAAGAATCTGAATCTATTACAAATTAGCTCACAGACAAATGCAAATCAATATATGTACAGGGAAAACGGTTTAAAACAGCCTAAGGTGCTTTGCTGGTCTTAATCATAACACAAGGAAATGAAATATGTCTGTCTAATGATCTTCATCAGTGGTGTACCTGTAGCTGTTCCCATCACCAGACTCATGGACATGGTTATGAGGAGAACACAGATGTGGTACACAGCAAACCGCACAGCTCTGAGAACACAAATACAACAGTCTGAAAAACATCTCAAGCTCAGACTTTTTAATGCCTGTAGTCATTGCTTTTACGCTTATTCTATGGTTTATTTAATGCAATTTATTTGGATGCACATGTCATATGATTGACTAAAAGTGAAAATCACTTTACATTGTGCTTTCACTACTGGCCAGCCGTATAAATAAATGCGCGAACCATCCCAGGATTCCCGGTATGGCGTGCACGTTGAGGACGCCGCAGGTGTCGTGACACTCAAAAGCAAACAACATGTGATCCTGAATGAAAGAGAAAAACAGAGAATCTATCACTTTAAGTTATAGTTATTTTAGTACTTCAACTTTAAACACAAAAACTACTGAAATACAGTTTTTTTTATGTTTTATTTCAATTAATGTTTTTATATGGTTTTAAATTTTAGTTAGCAACCCTAACTCATGGTTAGGGTTGGTTAAATGTTAATTTATAAAATGTTGTGATTGACTTGGCTTGACCTTCATGTACTGGAATCCCAGAGCTGATAAGAGTGCGGCACAGAAGCCAATCATCATTGCGATCCATGGCGCGTGGACTGCCGTCATGGCAACACCAATGGCAACACCACCAGACAGGGAAGAGCTCTGGATATGAACCTGTAAAACCATTATCCATTGTCCATTATCTGAAAAACTGGATCCTAACAAAGTCAACATGAAATGGAGTTCACAACCCATTATATACTTTCATGATGTGTCAGATTCCAGAGTATTATGTTATGATTGTTTACAACTCTGTGAGGGAGTTTGCTATGTGGGAATGTTCTTCCTACATTCGCTCACCATGTTCATCTTTCCTTTGGAGCTGGTGAGCATAGAAACAGACATCGCCATGACAACACTGACGGCCAGAGACAGATATGTCCCATATATCACAGCGAGTTTCAGTTCTCTCTGAGACACTAGTGCCGAGTTAAAACTGGGCCAGAACATCCACAGAAACAGTGTTCCTGTGAGAAAGAGAGAAAGGGAGGCAGTTCCCCGAGCATGATTTAATTAAAATATAGAGATAAAATAATTACACTTCGGTCTTTGAATCTGATTGGGTGAGCGTCGTTCAAAAGGGCTGTGATATCCAGCAGCACTGGGACTTTTCACTGTTTCGTTCGTCTTTCTTTGTTCCAGACAGACTGTCAGTGTTGGGGATTTTCAGTGACTCTTTCTGCAGGTTACACAGTTACACCAGTACGTGGCGACAAATGACTGTCTTTGAAAATGACTCACTGAATCATTCATTGAGCCTATTGAATTTATACACCTATAAATTCCTTCTTAATTGATTATTAAATTGTTTAATTAAGGTTTACACATAAGCAGTATCTGAAGTCCCCTATACTCTTAAATAAGACACTATTTGAGGGAACAGCCATATGTAGTGGTGTCCGAAACCATAGTTATCTGGCAATAACAAGTGTACAACTGACCTACGCTGAACGGCTAGAGAATACCCAAAGTGCACTGTGAGAGTTTGCTAAATGAATTTCGGCATCTTGCCAGAAAAGCTGAATCATCCATCCATCCAGTTCCAATGTGGCTATAGTGTATCATACATATGTATTCCTTTTTGCTTGATTATTCAATTGTTTAAAAATGTTTATTCATGCAGATTTCCTTGACAGAGTTAAATCTTTTCATCATTACTGGAGCTGCCAGTTTGCTATAAGTTTCAAATGATTATTAAACAGCAAGCACAAAGTAAGTGGCAGCCCTTCTGGTGCACTCAGTGTCTGAATTCACTTACTCGTTTTCATTCCCTTCTTCAAGTGGAGTAGAGAATAGTGAATGAGTGTATAGGGGGCGATTTTGGACTACCGGTATATATATAGATAGTGGTGTGGTTACATTTTCTGTAACAGCTATGACACATCAACTCAATTATATAATAGGCCTGCATCACACAAATTGTAAATAATCTCTGGCCATAACACACTCTTGCTCGAGTGATATTGATCTATATAAAACTGTTTTTGCTTTATAAAATGCTTTTTGCTTTGTGGGAAGAATAAAAAAATAGATTTTAATTGCATGAAATAAGCACAGGTGCCATTAAAAATTCACTCGGTTATCTTTAAAGAATCACTTGAAGCTCACTAACTCATCTGATGTGCTGTCATGGAGTCTGAGAGATAACTGTTAGTTATTGTACTCACCAAACATTGCGAATAAGCCAGTGCTACGGTCATTTTTTTCTTTCTCGTGTTTTGGATTGATTCCCTCTCTGTGCAGCACCCATGACACCATCACACCAAAAAGAGCTCCGAAGATATGCAGCATCATGATGCTGTACAGTGGATCTGCCTGAAACATGAGCAGTTTCAATCGTTGCCTTAGAATGAGGCTAAATTATGTTCATTAATGGTGTCAAATCACGATTAATTGCATCTAAAATAAAAGTTTGTAAATATATATGTCATAAATATGTTATACATATATTACACATAGGCTATATATGTGACCCTGGACCACAAAACCAGTCACATGGGTAAATTTATTTAAATTGAGATGTATACAAATCTGTATAAATAAGCTTTGATGTATGGTTTGTTGACAGTATTTGGCCTATTTGAATCAGAAAGTGCAAAAAAATCTAAACATTGAGAAAATTGCCTTTAAAGTTGTCCAAGTTGTGTTCGCGATTGTGCTGCATACACTCACAAAAATAAATGTTTTATATATTTACGGTAGGAAATTTACAACATATCTTCATGGAACATGATCTTTACTTAATATCCTGATTTTTGGCATAAAAGAAAAGTCTATAATTTTGACCCATACAATGTATTGTTGGCTATTGCCACAAATATACCCGTGCAACTTGTGAATGGTTTTGTGATCTAGAGTCATATCTGGGAATGTACTGGGAATTTTCAGGATCCATTGATTCAGGAACAATTCATTCGGGAACAAACCAAAGTGTTGAAATTGGCATGCAGTGTACCTTGAAATGTGGATAATAGGATTAAAATGAGTGCTGTCAAATCGATTAATCGTGATTAATCATGCACATAGACATATATTGCACACATATATATTGTACATTTACAAACTTTTATGTTAGATGCGAATAATTGCGATTAAATGATTTGACAGTACTAGTTAAAATATATAGGATGAAAGTGATCATTTTTATCAGGGAAAGTAATACTTCTCTTACACTGAGCAGAGTTCGCAGGACCCACTGATTGATCACAAATCCAGTGACCTCGACCAGAGCCATTAGTAAAAGCTGGACTGGATTTGTCTTCCCATGGACCGCTCCCATTGCCACCAGAGCGGATGCTGCACAGAGCTCTGCCTCAATCACACTATGAGGAGCACAAATAACATCATGTAGTGGTGCTGTCAAACCTACTCTCAGAAAAAAAAGGTACAAAAGCTGTCACTGCGACGGTACCCTTTCAAAAGGTACACCTTTGTACCTAAAGAGTGCATATTCGTACCTCAAAGGTACATATCATCGGTACCAAATGTGTACATTGGTACCTAAATGGTACATATTAGAACCTTTTTATTCCAGTGACAGCTTTTGTACCTTTTTACCATCTTAAAGTATGAAAAAATAATAGCAAAAGTAAAGTTAAGCCCATGTCATGATTATGAAAATCATGAAAAAAATGCATTCGTTTTTCCAGAGTAAATGTACCAGAGCAAATGTTTTGACTTTTTTTTTTAATGATAATGTTTCATATTGAATCTAATGGCTTACTCAGCTGTCAGTGTATTGCCATTAACATGTACACATTTTGGGTTGCTTTTGTAAGAAAGCATCTGCTAAGACCTGTAATGTATCTGTACCTCTTCATGCTGATGTGGATCTCTCTTCTATGGTGGCGTTGTGGCAGCAGGAAGCCATTCATCAAGACGGCCCACTGGATGGCCATGGCTGCTAACAGCATGTTAAACCCTGGTCCACTGAAACCATATCGTACAAGGAATGTGGCCAGGAACCCAAACCCCATGAATATCATCACATGAATATCTTGGAATTCTGTACAAAAGAGTGCATTTCCAATATTGCCAATGTGTAATTTTGTGAAAAGCGATATAAACTTAACTTCAAACACTTGGCGGTCAGTCTTTTAATTGCTTGTGGGACAGAGAAATGCTTTCTTATCATTCAAAACCAGAGATGTTGTGGCTCCACACCCCAACGGCAATGTGGCACACATTTACAAACTAAACAAAGTCAAATCATATTAATTTATATTCATATTCATATTCAAGTACGTTCATATGGATAGGAATTTTGCGATTGGTTTTTGATATGTTAAAGATAAAAATAAAATAAAATAAAAAAAAAGCCCAGGAATTCATTTCTGAGCTGAATATGCGACTAGTCTTTTGTTGCATTAGCATGCATTAACATATGAAATTACCATAGCAGGTTTACAAAAGATGATGAGATGCTGCTCATAAATAACCTCAGGTTTATCCTTAAGCTGAACAACGAATGCAAGTTTGAACTGTTGAGAATCATAGCACAGCTTAAATGTAAATCAGACTTACTAACCTGCATATGAGCGGATGAAAAGCTTACTGTCAGACTCATGCTGCACATGCTGCTCTATTTTCACAAAAAAGACAAACAGTAGGATAAAGATGGTTTCCAGCAGGAAGGCCACAAGAGGAAGTCTTGAGCGAAGACTGGGGGCGTACTGAGGAGCCATTATTACTGTGACAAACTCTGAATGTCTTTAATCTTCACCGGCCAGAGATGAAGAGTATGCAAGATCACGTGCATGCAAGAGGAATGGAGGTGTTTCCCAAAAATGCCTGTGCAATTAACCATCATGTTGTGTGTGTGTGTAATATCAGAAATAGAAGAAAGGGCAAAGAAAATGATGCAACTAATGTAAAAAATTTGGGTTATTCCTGTTCTACAGCACCTAAATTCTATACATTTTCTCTCTCAAAATATAGCGAAATTGTTACTTGAGATCAAATGAGGCTGATTAATTTGCCTCTTTGGTAATTATTAGTTTTACATTTTATCCAGTATATTAAGAAATGTTTTGGGGGAGATTAAAGTGCATATTGAATACTGTAAAAAAAAAATATATATATATATATATATAAGTGATTATTAAACAAAATATTGATCATTAAATTCATAATGTATTAACTTGTTTGTGGGGCTTTGTCTGTCATTTCAGCGTTTGACAGTCACACAATGTAGCCCTACAATTTACATCTGCCTAAAACTAAAAGTAAGTTTTTGTGGAATTCGCATCTCTCACATATACGAAAAAAAACGTACAGAAAGTCCCGCCTGAATCTATCCTATTGGTCAGCGACCACTACCTGATTTGTCCAAAAAAAGAGCGACTGGTCGGGTCAAGAAAACAGGTCAGCCGCCCTTTTCCCCTTCTTTGGTACCGCCACAAATCAGACCGCTGCCTATTGGCTATTTGTGTTGTCATTCAAAATGACAGCCGATAGCAGCGATTCTTATTGGCTCGGCAGCCTGTCAGTCACATCTGTCTAGGCCCGTGTCTGTGCGTCTGCGCGAGAGAAGGAGGAGGGTCTAACACTCAGTCTTTTTATTTATTTCTTTGTTTCCAGCTGGAAAAAAAAACAACCACCGCGGTATATTCCTTTGCGGGACCGCCAATGTTTCCCATCCGAATAAGACAGAACCCTGGACCATACTGCTGTACGTATTAAAAAGCCCGATTTAAGGGGGCGAGGATGAAGCGGCGCAATGCGGACTGCAGCAAGCTCCGACGGCCCTTAAAACGGAACCGAATCACCGAGGGGATCTACGGCAGGTACGATTCAGACCTTACGACGGAACCGTTATCTTTCCCGAGCTGTAGGAAAGACCCAGATTTGGCCTTTTATTGTGGTCTAAGACCCCATAGAGAGACAGGAAATCGTGTAGCACAACTGAGCTACAGTTAACAAAGCTGGCCAAAGGTAGACAGTGACAGTCGTTTCCGCAGAAATGAATAAGCTGCCGTAGGCCTCATCATCACAGCGATGCGCTTTAAAAGAAAGAAACCCGCGAAACCCACTAGTGAGGGCTCGAGACTCGACCGTTAGAGTCAGTAAGTGTCAATCATCAGAATGATTGACGTGACAGCAGCACCTTCAGTCTGTCGGTATCCGCAACGAAGGCAATGTTTTGATTTTTTCTGGCAAGTCCGTAAGAAGAATAATAGTAATTTAATTAGCAAATTTCAAATGTAAATTGGCATAGAAAGCGTGAAGTTTATTCAAATAGTGGTTTCTAAGAGAAAGCTGCAGTTTTTTAAATGCCCGAGACCCCAAATAACTCCATAAGGTACGTTAGCACTAGTTTTCCTCAGAAGTTGGGAAGACCGGGACAGTTTTTATAATTTCCTTGATCACATCTTTTGACTACAAAAGTCACTACAAATTTGCCTTCCATCATTTGATGTAAGAAACCTTTATATGTGCCAGAAATCCCAGTATATTTATGGTAGTAATTTGTTTTCCTGTTAGGAATTAACGGTATGTGTTTAAATCTGTGAAACATAAGGAGATGTTAGGGACTGACATCATCAGTCTCCGTTCACTTTCACAGCATTTTTTAAAATTTGTTTTTATTTTACATACGTTCTTCCAGAAAATGTTAGTAATTCATTTATTTTTTGAGTATAATATTCTTTATTAAAACCTATTTCATTGTGCTTTTTTGCACAATTAATTAACACATTTTTGAAAGCCATAATTTGTTGGTCTTAGTGGTTGTGTAAGGTTTGTCAGGGAGCATCTGACCTGTCAATCAAAAGTGATGTTGTAAGAGTGTTTTGCCCAACAGTATTGAATGTTTCATATATTATCAGTACAGTAGCCATAATATCTCATATAATAGTTTCAATGCATGAAGTGGGAGTCATGTTGTTTATAGGAGACATCAGTGTGGGAACAGGTCATAGGACTCTTTGTCAATTGTGTAAAGCAAGATGTCAGTAAAGTGTATTAGATGGCAGCAATTTACAAATAATCACGTTGCGGTTATACATTTGCTTTGAAACTGTTCAAAGTGGTGGTTTTCTTCAAACAGAGAAACCACAGTTTCAACCTTACAGCCATTAAAGCCAAGTAGATTCATAATGCCAAAAAATAATCAAGGCATGTTTTCCCACACAATTTTCAAGAAAATAACACAAGGAGTTAATGAACCAATTAACTTAATTAAGAATGCACTAATAAACATAAATATTTACCTGCACATATTTTTTTTAACAAGTGTTTGAAGCATTTGGAAAAATAGCACATATACGCGTATATACTTTACATTAAATTGTTCAATCAAGTTTTTAGTTGATTCATTTCCAGCTTGAACTGATTCACAAAATGAATTGAATTTACAAACATATCCTTGTCTTAATGCACAGTCCTTGCCAGCAAAATAATTGCAGATATATCATGAATAGTTTGTGCTGCAGATGACGCAGTTAAACCCTATGATTTGCTCACAGTGGGTAAATATCTGGCACTATCCCTGCCATTAAAGAAGGTTGCCAGACTTCACCCATTATCAGTCATCTGTTATTCTGCTTGATGTTCGGCATGTTTGACTCTCTAATTTTGTGATTCTAGAGCTTAAGTTCAGTCATAATGCCAACATTTCAAAATGTTGCATCTGGGAAATATGTCGGTTGGGATTCATATGAAAATGATTTTTACCCCAAAACAATTTTCATTAAAGGGATAGTTTACCCAAATATTCTGTCATTAATTCCTGTCACGTCGTTTCAAAACCGTAAGACTTTTCGTAAGTTCATCCTGGAACACAAATTAAGATATTTTTGATGAAATCTGAGAGCTTTCTGTCCCTTCCATTGACAGCTCTGCAACTACCCCATTGATGCTTCATAAAAGTTCATAAAGAGATCTTAAAACTAATCCATATGAGCGGTTTAGTCCAAATTTTTCTTAAGAGTCTTGATCGCTTTATATGACGAACTGATTGAATTTAGGCTATTATTCACATATAAACATTGATCAGTGAACATAAACAGAAGCTCAACCGAACATGATTGATGTGCGATATAACAAACCTAGTTGGTTCTTGCAGAAGCTCAAACAAGCTGCGTAACACGAGGATTAACCTCATTGTTTCTCGCACGTCAAGCGAACATGCTTGAGCTTCCGTTTACCACAACTGATGTGTGAGTTGATGAATGTTTATGTGAATATATGTGAAAAAAATTAAATCTGTTTATCATAAGCCCCTTTCACACAGCTCGTTGATCCCGGGAAATTGACAGAACGCCTTCTGTGTGAACGCAAACACGACCCGGGATCAATGCCAATGTCACGTGTCTTTACGGGATTTTTACGGGTTGTGTGTGAACGCACTCTCTGATCTGGAAAACCACTGGCAGTGTGAATGAACCACAATCAAAGTGGTAGTTGCGTAGCTGTCAATGGAGGGACAGAAAGCTCTCCGATTTCATTAAAAATAACTTAATTTGTGTTCCGAAGATGAACGAAAGGGTTACGGGTTTGGAACGACATGAGGGCGAGTAATTGATGACAGAATTTTCATTTTTGGGTGATCCAATCCTTTAAGTAATAGATTTGGTCCTAACTGTGTACAAGTATACTTTGTGATACTAGAATATGAACCAAATAATGTTTATGTGAAGATCATACAATTTGGTGCTTTATTCTAAAATCTAAATAACTATGAAATATTAATCTATTTATTCTAAAGGAATAAAAAAAATCTCAAATCTTTCATCAATTTCTGTAAATCATTATTTGTTTTCAGTTTTTCTTGTCCCGTTTGCATCTTTAATATGTGTTACATATGAAGTCTTTGTTTTGGATCCGTCCATCCAGTGACTGTAAACTTTGATGACATAATCTGTGAAGATACATCTCTAACACCTGTTATCTTTTGTTTGTTATCTGATTCATGTTGTCGCTTTCCTCAGTGAGGTGGAAAGGAACAAGCATGTCATCAGCCCAGATCTACCGGTCCAGTGACTGCTTATGTTTTACCTTGCATTAACACAATTATCACTGTCATCAGAACACTATTAATAGCATATTCAGCACCTGTATGAGCAGCAGAGAAATATGTCAATCTTTTCAGACAGAAGAGCTGCAATATTATACTGTGTTTTCTACAAAAAGGGAAGTCATTTGTTTTGAGGTGTATGATTTTACAAATTTATATGATGACGAAATTCATTGAAATTAATTAAACTTACCACCACTAACAGTTCTGAAGGCTCTATTAAAGTATCTAGATGATTTCCTATTGTTATAATTATTGTTGATTTTAAGGTTCTATATTTTTAAACGTATTTCTTTTTATATACCTTGCAGCACTTTAACCTGTATTTTATGTATTATTACTACCAGTCTTAAAGTTCTGTTGTTTTAGAGACAAGGAATTATCATAAAATTGGTCTAAAGACACAGTCTTAAAAAACACATTAAAATAATTTATTCACAGTGTTGCTTAATTACACCTTATCTGCATCTACATCTGGAGATGGTCCTGGGCTTCTCGTCCTTACATAAAACATAATCCACTTCATTTACTACACGCTGCATTGGAGAAAGCCAAACAGTGATTCACATCCTCCCCCACCTACCCATGGTTCATTGGTTTGGATTTACTGCTGGAGCTCATGATGGAGTTGCTTTACGTGCCTCTAAACGTTCACTGGCTCAAGGCCACATGTGGGGTCTTATTCAAAGAGATCTAGGGGTTGAAATTTAGAAATGGATGGATGATTTAGCGTTTGTTTAATAATAGCTCTTTCTCTCTGTCTCAGTACATTCCTGTACCTGAAGTTTCTGGTGGTCTGGGCGCTGGTGCTGCTGGCAGACTTTGTGCTGGAGTTCCGCTTCGAGTACCTCTGGCCTTTCTGGCTTTTCATTCGCAGTGTTTACGACTCCTTCAGATACCAGGGCCTGGTGAGTGTGTGTGTGTGTGTGTGTGTGTGTGTGTGAGATGAGCTTTTCATCCAGATGATGGGACTAAATAAACAAAGGAATCAATTGCTCGCCCTCATGTTGTCGCAACCAAAAATCTAATGTTTGTTTAGCAAAATGTCTGAGCTTCTGTTTTCTGTACAAAGAAAGTGCATGGTGATTCATACTGCTTATAAGCTCCAAAACAGACCAAAAAATGGGATTAATTTCCAGGTGAACTTTTTTTTTTTCTTTTTTTTTAATCAACTGCTACATTTTTTATATTGTAAAAATAAATAATAATAATACAAAAATAAAGAATGAATGCATATCTTATTTGTTAATCCATCACTTTAAAACGTATTCCGTATGTTATTGTTTGTATTATGTCTCTTAAATTATGAAAACTGCATATTATTTATAAAATGCTGTTTAGAGCCCTATTCGGACGGGACTAATTTATGTGCAGTGGCTGTTTATAATAAATAAGTGAGCAGAGAAATCTAGACAAGTATCTTAAACTTGCATGACACTGATATTAGAATGGACAGTCTTCGCAGTTTCGGTGATTTGGCTCAATTTATTAATTTCTCTAACAACCCCCCTGGAAAACTAGTCCGAACAGGGTTTAGGGTTGTCTATATGATGTTTTGCATGTCTCACAGCAGGACCCTAAAATATAATGCCATAACTGTACGTTCACACCGCCACTGACTTGAGCTTCCAAAGCTACCGGAAGTCATTCATTTTCAATGGAAGCTGGCTTCTCTCAGCTGCAAGGAGCGTCAAATCCCTCGGCATCTTGAGCGTCAATCAGAAAGTTGAAAGTAGCTCAACTTTATGGTAATGAGCTATGACGCGGTTCAGCGGCAAGCAGCGGTAAAGCGCAGCAACCAATCGGAATATAGACGTGCTTCGCGCTGGCTGATTCCGGAGAAACATACGATGTAAACTTTCGTTCCTACCAAAACATTAGTTCCGATTAAAATATTAGCCGCAGCTGCTGCACCAGCCGTGATACTCTCCGAATTGATAACGGTCCTGGAGGGTGTCATGAACGAACCCAAAATCTCAGAGTCCGACGTCTTGTCCGCATACAATAAAGCAGCACCAAACACAACAACTTCGCGATTATCCATAATGATCCGAACGCTCGTTTTAAGCGGGAATGCATTTCATTTGGTCACGGTAACACGATTCTACCAATTGCACTAATGCAAATAATAATAATAGCTCATTTTAAGTATAAAAATGCTGTCATTATAAAAGGTTTCTTCAATGTATTGCTTGTTTTTTCTGTTTATTACATTTCATGTTGTGACACTTCTCTTCTCCCTGCTACGTCAGAGCGGCCAAAGCGTCAACAAGCTTCCCCATACTTTTTGACAAGCGTCCTTGACAGGGCGGCCAGAGCTTCTTTGCAGCTCAAGTCGGCGGCGGTGTGAACGTACAGTTATATAGCCTATTCCATTCCCAAGCGCACCCTTAAAGGTTGTATCAGTGATTTCAGGCCCAAAAATAAATGATCACATTGATCTAATCTTTCCTAACCATCCGCTAGCTGCCCGCCCGCCTGCCAAAAACCGCGTCTCTGTATACAGCCTAGGCTCTGAGATCTGCACACAAAAACAAATGGGTACACCACCACTCAAAACCAAAATAAACAGTGTTCCAACCAATCACCGACAGGGGCGGGTGTTGTGAGGTTTTGCGCTCGTGCACGGCTGGACGCGAAGTCGGAGCAACACCCGCCCCTGTCGTTTTCTAAATCTGTGTCGGCTGCAAAAATGGAGAAATTATGGTAGACTAAGCCTCTCCTAGTCAACTATTAGGGGGCTGCCCTACTACCGAAATCTGAAAAGAGTCATGCCAATTGCACATGTGATGATCTGATGCATCTCTTTGTGTGTTTCAGGCTTTCTCAGTGTTTTTTGTGTGTGTGGCATTCACATCAGACATTATATGTCTGCTGTTCATCCCAGTGCAATGGCTGTTCTTTGCAGCCAGCACATATGTGTGGGTACAGTACGTCTGGCACACAGGTAAGAGCCACACACCTGTTCATATCACATGTTCACCCTGCCATTAATGTTCTGTTATTTTTCGTTTTAATGTTTCTTTAACATCAAGCTTACAGTTGATTGGTCTGTGGTTAGTGAACATTCATGGCTTGACAGTTTTGACATTTCCGTTATAGACAACCTCAAGCCAACGTGTCCACAATGTCAGTCTGGTTTGTTGTAGACACACCCATCTCTGTTTTTTTCCAATCCTCTTTGTAAAGATGGGCTAAAAAATATTTTACATCTGTTTTGGTAGCTGCTACCTCAATTTGGACACGATAAATCCTACTTGCGCATCCCAATGAGAGGATCATTCCCATTTTGTTGTGAGCTTTTGTTGTCAACGCATGGTTTATTCTCTCTTTATAACATGCACACACACTGACCTTGCATCTGTAAGCTTGGTTATTTCTGCCGGTGTGACTGAGCAGCTCTGGATCTTGGTGTCAACAAAGCATTTGCTTCAAATGACTCGCTTAAATTCACCCATAGAATGTGTGCGTGAACCCTTGTGGGTCTGTTTAGATTAATTTGTGCTGTTCATGTTGTTATTATTATCACACTCACTGTTTCAGCTGAAGTTTTAAGCACATGTTGAATTGACCATTCTAATCTCTTGTCTTTCTACAGAACGAGGGGTCTGCCTCCCCACTGTGTCGCTATGGATACTTTTTGTTTATATTGAGGCAGCTATCAGATTTAAAGATTTGAAACACTTCCATGTGGACTTGTGTCGTCCATTTGCAGCGCACTGGTATGTCATTTTCCCAAATCCACACTTACGCTGACAAGTCTAACGCTTCCATTGATTGTGAGCAAGTTTCTGCTTTATATATCCAGTGTCCTCAAAACCATTTCAGACAGAACGTGTTGGTCATGGTTTTTATTACTGTAAGTGATCATATTTGATTTGTTTTACTGCTGCTGAGAGCGCTGTAGAGCAGATAGTCTGGAATTGAATTTACATCAAGAATTGTCCTGTGTTTGTCATGATTAGAAATAGTGATGCACTGAAATTCCAGCAACTGAAAATAATAGGCCAAAATAGTTTTGGAGGGCTGAAATCATTGACGAAACATTTAGATCTCTGATTGTGCATATTTACTGTGTCAGTGTCTATTTTGTGCAAACAATGTGGATAAGCTACAATAGGTAAAGATGTCAGCATTGTAGACACACTTCACCGTGACCAAAATGATGCTAGAACACCAATATATAAAATGTATTCAGTTGAAATATCAAGAGTCAGATCGTTGCAGAAGAACTTTCCTGTGACTGATTTATTACCTTTGAACGCAACACCATAAACACAGCATACAGAATTGCTTTTTACCCCAACAATGCTAATCATTTGATGTACTATTTCTTTTTATGTTCACAGTATTGGGTACCCGGTGGTTACACTGGGCTTTGGTTTTAAGAGTTATGTAAGTTATAAGATGCGTCTACGAAAACAGAAGGAAGTGCAGAAAGAGAACGAATTTTACATGCAGCTGCTGCAGCAGGCACTACCTCCAGAACAACAGCTCATACAGAGACAAGAGAGAGAAGCAGAGGAAGGTAAGGACTGAGGGATGATCTTGTGCAGCTTTGCATCTTGTGTCTTGACGGAATAGTTCACACAAACTAGTGCTGGACGATATACCGTGTTCATTTTTTGTAGGATATGTATTTTTCCAATACTGGAATACTGGTGCATGGCTGAAATAATTGCTGTATCTATTCAGTGGCCACAAAGAGTGCATGGATTGAGATGCATTAATGGAGGACCTCTATTAAATGCATACCTTTCTTACTTATGGTTCTTGCATTATAACACTATTAATAGCCCTCACTAACTCTCTTCAACATATGTAATATAGAGCCCTATAATGGAAAAGGTGGATGGAATCTCGGAATCCAATCATAAAAAATATATATATATATATATATATATATATATATAATGTGGAATGTCATGGAATCAATTTAGCAAATTTTTGTACACTTTTATGGAATATTACACAATATTTCTCACTATTAACTAGTTCTTTATTAGCTTGCATATTGCTAAGATATTGGCTGTTTATTATAAAGCACATATTAATGCCTTATTCTGCATGACCATATTCGACATACCTGAAAATTATTAAACTGTTCATTGTTGCAGTGATATGAGGCTTGAGTATATATTGACAGATTTTTCTGTTTTGGATAAACTATTAATTTTAAGTCTTTCTTGCTCTTTCATTTTCAAAAGCAGCAGCAGCAGCATCTAAAGGCATTCAAGATGTAGACTCTCCAGCTGTGGCACAGAACGGCTCGGCGGGAGGTAAAAAGCCCTCATCCAACACGTTACCAGAGCTGGAATACAAAGAGAAAGAACGAGGCAAAAACGAGTCCAAAAAGCAACACAACCACAACCAGAACCATCACAGCAGCACCAGCAGCATCTTACCATCAGTGGACAGTAAAGCTCAGGAGATAGAGTACATGGAGAACCACGTGAACAGTAAGAGACTGAGCAGCTCAGATCTGCTGGGCAGCACTGAGAACCTGCTGAAAGATGAACACTCTTCATCCTCCTCCTCTTCTTCCTCCTCCAACTCCAACAAAAATTACAAAAATGCCAGCGGAGGAGGAGGCGGAGGGAGCTCCTCGCCCCGGGGACACGGAACAGCCAACGGCAGCGTGCCGTCTTCCTCCGGGCCTTCGTCATCCACCTCTTCCTCGAGTAAGGGGGACAGAAAACAGAAGTGTGGAGGAGGGAAGAATGCAACATCGCACAGAGACCCTGTGGAAAACTGCATTCCCAACAATCAGCTGAGCAAACCGGAGGCGCTCGTCAGGTTAGACGCGCACACATCATCTGTCTCAAAATTGGGACTTTTGTGAAAACACTACACACTAGCAAGCATGTTTTGTAGGGGTGTGACAAGACGCTTATCTCACGAGACGAGACACGAGATTGGGTTCACGAGAACGAGACGAGACAAGATTTTCAGAAATCCTCAATGACAAAATTCATGATGCAATGTTTAACTAATAATCTTATAAAGTAGACCTGAAATGACATGCATTAGGAGTAGGCCTATGAATTATCAAATGCATTGAAAGAAAACAATATACAAGCACTGTAAAAGGTTTTTATTGACGGGCTTTTCTCCTGTATGATTTCACATTAGTCTCTTCAGACCTTACTGTACATTTAAGAGCTTTCAGTACTTCTGAATTGAGGCATTGAGGCTGTGTGTGACCTCCTAACTGAACTCTAGAAGTCTTATTAAATGCAAACAATAAGTGCAAGTGCAACCATAATCAAAGTTAGCACACAGACTCTTTATAATTGTTTTGAAATTGCTGTTTGATTTTGCACCGGCGGTTATAGGGTTAATGCGGTGAGTTCGGGAAAGGCCGGTAGAGAAACGAGGCTGTTTGTTTGTCTCCACAGTTGTTCTTGCGTTCCGATTATAAGTTCAGAAACAGAGCCTCCCTTGTATGTTGTCTTTAAGACATTACAGTACTCTCTCAATATTCGAAGTGCAAACTGAGACGATAGCTTGTGTTTTACTTTCACTTTCGTGATCGCGCGTACTCTGTGTATAGCAGCGGTGCTGAGCGTGCATTCTACAAGATAAGATCAGACGTTTAGTCTATGTTGCGCAACGAATCCTCCGCCATCCTCGCGATCAGTGAACTGTGATTCTTGCTGCACTGATTGCAACTGCAACTCGTGCTGGATGAGCAGAGCAGACTTTTACATTAGTTTATAATGGTTTTTATTTATTTTTATAAAAACAGCAAAACGATAGTTTAGGCGAATGTGAGTGTAGCGGTGGAATATTCTATGGTAATAGAAATCGCGAGACAGCTTTTCACTCGACGGGAAATCTTGTCATGTTTTAGTCCCGCGAGATCTCGTCACACCCCTAATGTTTTGTAATGGTTTTCCTACACTCTGCTGTCAATAGAAAGCATTAAGCTTTCTCATTCTTTTTTCCACTTTTGTTTTGTTGAGATGTGGTCCCATTTACCATGTTACTGGTCAAGAGTCATTTCAATAGGAATCTACGCATTTTGGAATTTCACTCCAGGGTGAAAGATTTCCCAATGGAAATTTTACTTGGGGTTCAAGTAGGGGTGGGCGATATGGCTAAAATATCACATGACGATTCACCAATTTTTCATGTTGGTTTTACTGTTTTGCAAGTGACTGAGCAGCACAGCCAAACTAATTTCCCTATTTTAAAAATGTAGCCTTACAAACAAAATATAAAATATATATAAAAAAATAAAGCTTAACAAAATATAAAGAAAAAAGAATTACAGACCATTTAGGCCAAAGTAGGGGTGAGCAAAGATGAAAATATTTATTTCATTATTTTATCTTTGTTATTAAAAATAAGAACAAATATGCACTTTAAAAATACATTAGAATATTCAAATGAAATAAACAGTTCTTTAGGTTTTCACAGTAGGTGTATTTAACAGTAGTATCCAAGCAAGAAAATGAGTAAACAAATGTAAAAATAAAATGAAAAAAATTTAAAATTAAAAAAAAAATACTACGAAGACTGCACTGTATAGGTTACATTTACACTGATTGTTTATATAAGGTATTGAAGTTATTCAGTGAAGTGTAGTAAGTGTTTTTCTCTGTCTTTTGCTGTTTGATTAACATTGACAAACAGCAGCAGTTGCTGTCACTTTAAGACCGAATGCACAGATCTAACACAAGACACGCATCCAGTTTTCTCCCAACTATTTAGGTTCACCTAAGACATAACTGACTGTGTTTATGTAAACCTTGTTGTGTATATGACAGTTTAGCAGTGTTTAAGCAGTTCACGCACTGCTTGACAGGCTTTTCGTGTCCGTTCGTTTGGGTGTACACGCCTTAGAAAAGAGCATTTGAGAAAAGTGTGCGAATAAAATGTTTAAGCAGCAGGCTTTAAAACGCATGCAAATAATACACTTTCATAATTGTGAATACTTGCAATGTCACGTGAGCGGAACGCTTGCGTTGTACAGTATGTGGGAACAGAGGCGCCAGAACGGAAACTGATAGAATGCCCTACAGCTACGATATTTCTTCAAAAGCAGATCGTGAAGACATTTTAATCAGGGCTGATTAGGGCTGTGCCGGTAAACTTGACTAAACACTTTTTTTTTTTTGTATGTGAATGCTGTTTTTACATGAATATTGTGACACAAGTGAATCACAAAGCTTTGTTTGTGAAATAATAGACCTTATTCAGACCAGCGCCATGACAGGTATGAAAGTGAGGTTGTGAGGGATAGACTTACTGTGTTTTCAATGGGATCCGATGTAAAAAGCTGTATAAAGCTCCTAGATCACTTATAATTTTAAACGGATCATATTGTCTGGATTATTTGGTCTACTGGAACTTCTCAGAAACATATTTTTGCATGGTTTCGTCAGCAGAACAATCCACAAACACATTTAATAGCAGTACAACCCACTGAAGAGATGGAGGTCTATCCCTCACAGCCTCGCTTTCATTCCTGTTAAAAATCAAAGATGGCGCTGCTGTGAAAAAGGTCTATAGGTTAGCAAATAAATGTTAGCATTTTTGGGCATCATTTGTATGCATATTATGCCTTGTGCGTGTTTGGATGCACGCAAATGCTGTCTGTGTAGTAGCCTAATAGGTTTTGAGTAGAGGTCGACCGATATCGATTTTTCTCTGGTCGATGCTGATATTTAGAAATCAGGGCTGGTGAAGGCCGATATATTATGCCGATATGTTTGGCTGGTTTTCCTTTTTTTTTTTTTTTTTTTTTTTTCTCATAAAATCTAACCATTAATAAGAAGTAATACAGAAAATTGCTTAAATTACACATTTACTGAACAACACAAGCCTCTCCAATCAGTGCACTTGTATTTAAAAAAAAAAAAATGTAAAGGTTAAATATTAAATGCATAAAACAGGTCTAGACCGTCAATTAAACTTTTAGATGAGAGAAAAAAATAACTTGTTTCACTTGTTCCACATCAACGCTTAGCTGCCCGCAGATGCGCCTGCCTATTAATCCCTGCCCTTTAGTTTTGAGATGCAGACCTTTTCTCTGATTCATGTTTATTATAATGACCCCTTAATAGTCTGTGTATATGTGTGTTAGGCTGGAGCAGGATGTTAAGAAGCTGAAGGCAGATCTGCAGGCAAGCCGACAGACCGAACAGGATCTGCGCAGTCAGTTGGGCTCTCTGGGCAGCTCTGAACGCAGCATACGCTCTGAACTCGGGCAGCTGCGTCAAGAGAACGAACTACTGCAAAACAAGTGAGACATCCCTCTTTGAGTTTGCTCCATAAGAGAGTGCAGAGAAGCCAGGGGACTGTATCTGTATTAATGCAAACTCTTGTGTGTATGTTCAGACTTCATAACGCTGTGCAGGCGAAGCAGAAGGACAAGCAGACAGTGGGACAGCTGGAGAAGCGTCTGAAGGCAGAACAAGACGCTCGTGCTGCAGCAGAGAAACTGTTAGCAGAGGAAAAGAAACGCAAGAAGCTGGAGGAGGCCACGGCGGCCCGTGCAGTCGCTCTCGCTGCTGCAACCAGGTGCTTCCCATCATTCCATTGCATTTCATTTCATAACATCCAATCTGTAATATATGCAACCCTCATGCATTCCATTCTCCTTTCCATGTCATTATACACTACTGTTCAAAGTTTTGGGGTCTTTGGAGTTTGTAGTTTGTAGTATTAAGAAATTAATACTTTTTACTGGTCAGCAAGAATGCATTAAACTGATCAAAAGAGACAGTGAAGTCTTTCATTCTTACAAAAAAATACATATTTAAAATAAATAAAGTTCTTTTGAACTTACTATTCAAAAAATCCTAATCAAATGGAATGGAATGCATAATATACACTACAGTTCAAAATAGGGATGTCAATTTTCACAAATTCGCATGATCGATCGTGGTTTAAATTAACGATCAATTAATCGTTAGCCTTAATACTGCAATATGCGTCTGCTGCAGTGGCATAAGACAGGGTCTGCACAAAACGCTATGTTCCTCACCAAATTAATGAGAATGTTTTTTAATCTAAATCAAGGCTCGAAATTGCGACCATTTTGGTCGCATATGCTCCTGAAATTTAATCTGTGCGACCTAAAAATATATTTGAGAGCATTTGTGCGAGTGCAAATAATGGCTACTGCGAAGATCACGATCAGCACCTGTTTTCATTTCTCTAAAAAAAACGTTTGCAAATTACTTCAAAAGTGTGTACCTTGTGCGCTGATCCAACGTTATATAACCAATCCAGGGGTTTTCCTGCATTCATTTTTTTTTTTTTTGGCGGCCACCAAAGCATTATTTAAGAGAGAGAGCCCCAGCCGCGCAAGACCAAAGTTTCACGTGGAGTATTCAGAGATTTTTTTCTCCTGAATTACCGCGGAGTGTGAATTGTGCTAAAAAATAAACTGCCGGGTAGGGCTGCACGTTTTCAAGTTTTTCATTAACCGATAACCGAGGCCCTTAGCGGTTGATACTCGGTTAACCAAATAAATAAATAAATAAAACGTATTATCATTAACCATAGTGTACGCCAGGGATGGAAATTAACTGTTTTGTCCACCGGCCACTGTGGCTGGTGCCACTCAATGTTTTTACCAGGAACTTTCTTGTTTTTAATCGACAATGTGTAACTGCATGTGAAAATTAATACTACAAGATCTACAATACTTAAGCAGTTTATTTAATCTCAAGTCTCAATGAAATAGGCTACTGGCATTTTCTCTTTCTCTCTTATAGCCTACACACACAAACCATGAACTGATATTCATTTCAGTACGCATTTATGAGGAAAACACAATGTGGACGTGAGCGCTCTGAAAGCGGCACTAAAAGATGCTTTAAAACTTTCACAGAGACATCAAACAGAAAGCACAAAACATTTATTTAAAGTGAATTTCATTTTGTATTAATTGTATCTTAATTTTAATCAATGTTTCATCAACCAATTGCCTGGATTTAATAAGTAAGAATTAAATATAGCAGACGATATATAATCACGAAGCGGAGGCGCCGGCGCGTGAACTGGAGCTCGTCTCACAAATGAACCGAAACTCAGTATAAGGTAGCCTACTCGTCTCACAGACATGTCTAACAGAATAATTCAAAACGAAAGAAAACAGACACAGACTGCTCTCTGCTTGTAATCCGTATGAAATGTGCATTTCTCTCTGGCGCGTTCACTAGGCTACTGCGAAGATCACGATCAGCATCGTCAACTTCATCTTTGCAACTGACACGGACAAAGAAAATACTTGTTTATTAATAAATAATTAAAATATCTCCTTGCTATATTTTACATATTCATAACTTTTGCCGGTTCTTTGTGACAGATTTTAGGAGCTTTATTGGCAGCGCCACCCTTACATGAGCGCGTCACCGCACCCATCAGAATAGCCGTTTTTTGTTTTGTTTTTTTGTTAAGGATTTGTTTACTGTGTGTGTGTGATTCATTTAATGGAAAGCACATTCACTGAGTTGTCTTGCTAATCAGTGTCTGCTCGTTTATTCAAACTAATTTGTCCTATAACAGACGAACGTCGCATGATGCTATTTTTATTTACCATTGTGCGCGCCGCAACCGAGATACAGACACACGAGAAAGGGGTAGTTTATTTTTAACACCTTTAAAAACTGGTTGGACCCCATTTGAAACGAAATTAATTTATAGAAATAAAACGCAGTGGTAAGGACAGTGCAGTTAAAGTAGGTCACTGACTTTTGCGTTCGCGGCCTGTGAACAAGGCCCTAGAATTTAATGCAGTCATATTATAGCACACTTTTTTTAGAAACTTTGTGCAAAGAAACAGTCAAATAAATAGCGGTCTCTGGTGGTGCAAAAATTTATTACAACTAAATGCAATGCACGCCATTGACGCCAATTAACCGAGCAAACTGTTTCACTCGGTTAAGCAATTTTTAATGGTTAATCGGTTAACCATGGACACCCCTACTGCCGGGATAATCACACAACCTGTGCCGTAGGTTGTCCACTACACACATCCATTAATGACACATCTGAATGATTCGCAAACTAATGACTCATTTGAACCAATTCGCTTTAATGAATGGTTAAAACAACTGATCTGTCCAACACTGAACTCACGAGACGTCTGAATCGGTGTATAACAAATCGTTAACATAATAACGTTCCATTTATTAAATTCTAGTTAACTACATTAGTTAACATGTAGCCTACTATTAATAAACTGCACTTGTTAATTTGTTAACCATTGTTAATGTTCATTTCAACATTTAGGCTACTAATAGCCTACATTATTGAAATAATTGTTTTTTATTTGTTAACACATGCACAGTGAAGTAACATGAATGAACAATGAACAGCTGTGTTTCTATTAACTAAGATTAACAAAGATTAATACAGCATATTAACAGCAATAAGAGTGCCCAGCAAAAAATGCGGGGACAGGTGTGTGGCAAACAAATCAGGTTCATCAGGTTCGATTATTAAGGCTTTTAATCGGCAGGATGCTGCTGGTCGTTCCGCTCAATTGGCAGAGCTAATTATATGTCAAATATAACACCGCATACACCATCACCAAAGAAGAGCTTGCCTTCACTAAATTTAAACCTATGTTGCAGTTCATGGGAAAAGAACGGAGTTGCGATTAACATGACATAGGCCTATGCAAATGACAAATTATGTGCCAATATCATCGGGGTGAGATGATATAGAGCCAGAAGACCAAATTTCAAATTTTGGCCACAGGATGTGTAAAGCCCTAGTGAAATGAAATCTGTTAATATATCATTTGTAGTTGTGGTGCTCCTAAATTTTTGCTGGTGCTCCTAACTTTTTGAAGTTGGGAGCACCAGTGCTACCAAGTAAAAAAGTTAATTTCGAGCCCTGTAAATAAAGGGCTAGTAGGATTGTAACATTTTTCAATGTGACTGATAATTAAATTAATTTAATTATCAATAATCAAATATAACGACTAATACAACGTGTCACCAAAGCGGCCTCAGATGTGTGCTTGTCAGAATGTGTGACTGTTGTGGACGTGCTCTTCCTGGAACAAAAACAGCAGCTGAAAACGGCAACTAAACCCAGTGAATTCACAACGATTTAATAAAATAGTGTTCTCATGTTATGTAATATGACAGTCCCAAATTAATCATAGTTATTATTAGTTGTGCATTGCTGCTTGAGCGGCGCGAGCTGAATGAATAACCGTTGAGCACTTTGGTAGCGCGTTATTTAACTCAAAGAAATGCATCCTATATGAGATTAATCACATATATACAAAATAAACATAATATTACCAATTATATCTGCTCAAGTGAACTTGAACTAAGTTACGTGCCATTCAGAATGACTCATGTTGTGGACGCGCTCTTCCTGGAACAACGCGACACGGCAACTAAACCCAAATAATTCACAATGTTTTATTACAATATTGTTCTCTTTATAAAGTTATGTAATATGAGAGTCCCAATAGTCATTATTAGTCGTGCATTGCCGTTTGATCTGCGCGCGCTAAAGATCACGCTTTAGCGTCAATCTTAACCAAATGCATCCAATAGCTATGAGATAAATATAGATAGGCCTACATAAAATAAACTATTACAACTTACATTTACACAAAACAAAAGACTGCGAATGCACACGCAAACTTATAGTCATGATGAAGGTGTAAAATAGTCCCAAACAACTCCGGCGCGCTCGCTTACATGTTTCGCGGTTGAGCAGCACGCGCATGAACCTGCTTATCGATGAATTTTTATCGATTAAATATATTATCGACAATTAATCGTTAACATCCCTAGTTCAAAAGTTTGGGGTCGGCAAGATGTTGTAATGTTTTTTAAATAAATTTCTTATAATCACCAAGGCTGCTTTTATTTGATCGAAAATGGAGTAAAAACTGTAATATTGTAATGTGTTTTAGTATTATAATAATTAAAAACAACTGTTTGAATTTAGTTCCTATAAAATAAAGCAACTACAGCCTATATTTTTAAATACAGGCAAAGCTTTGTTTTCAGCATCATTACTCTAGTCTTCAGTGTCACATGATCCTTCAGAAATCATTGTTTATTTCTAATTCAGTAGTTTTGTGCAAACTGTGATGCATTTTTTCAGGTTTGTTTTAAAAAATTTTTATTTGAAATGGAAATCTTTTGTAACATTATAAATATTAGTTGCTGTCAAACTGCTGATCATTTTTGCTTGATAAAAGTATTAAATTCTTTTTTTTTTTTAATCTTGACTCGTTTTGAGTGGTAGTGTACATGCATAATATGCATACTATTGCATAATATTTTCCACTCAATTTTTTTATTCATTCTGTTTTTTTCTGACTGTTTTTATAGCTTTGCCATCATTCTGTCTGTTTCTCAAATGATTTTCCCTTGTCGGTTCTGTCTTGTTTTATTCTATTATTCTATTTTCATTTTATACAACTTTTTTGTGTGTATGTGAACTAATGTGCATCTGTATTTGTGTGTGTGTCAGAGGTGAGTGCACGGAGTCTCTGAGGAGGAAGATTTCTGAGCTGGAGACAGAGTGTAAGAAACTCACGCTTGACATCAAGGTGAAAGAAGATCAAATCAGAGAGCTGGAGCTCAAAGTTCAAGTGAGGAGATTTTCATGTTATATTTGCTCTAAATCTCTTTCAAAGTCTGATTCTTTTGGAAATGCAGAAAAAGTTCTAAAATAGACATTTAATGTCGTCTCCTGTCTTTTTAGGAACTACATAAATATAAGGAAAATGAGAAGGACACAGAGGTTCTGATGTCAGCGCTGTCAGCGATGCAGGAGAAAACCCAGCACCTGGAAAATAGCCTCAGTGCTGAGACCCGAATTAAGCTGGACCTCTTCTCTGCCCTCGGAGACGCTAAGAGACAGCTGGAGATCGCACAAGGTTTGCATCACGCCCTGTCCAGACAACTCAAAGATTAGTTTTTAAATTTGGGCACCACCTTATTTTGTAGCTAAAAACAGGTGTGAAGGAAAATCGTCATTATTTACTCAGCCACTTGTCATGAAAACTCATTAATTATTTTTTCTTTCTAGAAATTCTTGTAAGAATTACACATTTTAATTTGAGAAGAACTACAGTACCATTCAGAAATTTGGGATCAGTAAGATTTTTTTTTTTTTTTTTTTTTTTTTAGAAATGAATACCTATAATCAACAAGGACACATTGAATTGATCAAAAGTGTCAGTTAAAAAACTATTTAAAATAAATGCTGTTCTTTTGAACTTTATTAAAGAATCCTGAATCAGTTTCCTCAAAAATATGAAGCAGCACAACTGTTGATAACATTGATAATAATTGGAAATGTTTCTTGAGCAGCAAATCATCATATTAGAATGATTTCTGAAGGATCATGTGACACTGAAGACTGGAGTAATGATGCTGAAAATTCAGCTTTGCATTTGTTTAAAAATATATTTAAATAGAAAACAGACATTTTAAATTGTAATAATATTTCACGATATTACTGTTTTTAGTTTATTTCGATCAAATAAATTCAGCCTTGGTGAGCATATTAGACACATTTCAAAAACAAAACAAATTACCATCTCAAAAGTTTTGAATGGTGGTAGATGTATTTATAGAATACATCATTCCCAATCATGGAAAACCTCTAAAAGTTGTTCCCGTCTGGATTTGTGTTCTTTCAGGTCAGATTCTGCAGAAAGACCAGGAGATTAAAGACCTAAAGCAGAAGATAGCAGAGGTGATGGCCGTCATGCCCAGTGTGGTGTATTCAGCAGATACGGGCAGCATGACCCCCGTCACGCCCCACTACTCCTCCAAGTTCATGGACACCAGTCCATCAGGACTGGACCCCAACGCATCTGTTTACCAGCCCCTGAAAAAATGAATGCTTGATTCCCACCACAACAGACCTCCAATCATTCTTGCAATCACAGACACACACACATACACACAAACACACACACACATGGTCTTCTCTGGTTGTTTTTTTTTTCCTCCATAAGCCCAGATTCAGATTCATCTTTGGCATGTCTGTGGCTCAAATTGCTTTTTTGTTTTTTCGTCTTCTAATACTACAGCTTCTTGCCTGGTCAGAAGGATATTGTATTGTGTGACTGTATTTGTTGTAGTAAAAAAACAAAAGACAAAAAAGAAGACTTTTAAGGGACATCACACACTGAGCAGGAAACTGCCGTTTCTTTTCTCTTGTAACTGTCTAGAAACCTCACAGAAGTTGGTGAGTATCTTCCCTCAGTCCATTCAGAGACCGGCCTCCTGGATTTCGGCCTTGATTTTACTGTTTTTAATTTTTTTTGGTATGGGGGGGTGGGGGAGGGAGGGGGGTGTGCAAAGCAGGGCAAGTGTAAGATCTGTTGTCCCAGGTGCTCTACCCCATATCAGAGGCAAGAAGATTTTTACTCAAGAATGTCACCAACTAAAATGACAAGAATGTAACGCAATGTTCAAACAACAAAATGTCTCCAACGAACGTCCCAGAAACAATGCGACAATTCTCATGCAAAACATCTTTTAGGACTCGTATGACGAACCGAAGCTTAATCTGTGGATTGCTGTTCAGTTCTTCCTCATGGTACAAAGTGACGAACTGTGCGCCACAAACACAGTCCAGCAGTGTAATTCACCAATTACAGATAATCAGTGCCTTCGTATGGGACCTCATTGGTGGAACAGAAAGATCTCTTCCCTCCCTCTACCACGTCATGCCTCAAACACATCTTTTTTTGGTCACCCTGTTAACAGGCAACCTTTTACAAACGGATCACCAGCCCACTGGCGTGACGACTCTGCTCCTGTTTTGGTCCGCACTTGTGAATTCGGTCATTTGTTTACATTTATTTATTTATCCAGCGTGGCACTAATGTACTGTTGACTTCAACGAGCTCGCAAGGGAATATGTCAAGTATGGAAACGCAGGATACTTTCCCCTCCTGGTTTTCTTTATTGTATTGATTGACCATCTTTCAGTATCAGACGGAAGCTAGTGTAGTCCAATGCCAACTAAAGTAGTAGGACTGCAATTTTGTTGAAAAAGAAAAGTGTTTCAGATCCATCAGGTTACTGGCTGGTCCAATGATCGGAAGCTAGAGGAGTGTATTATTATTATTATTATTATTATTATTAATATGATTATTATTATTATATAGTTTGTGTATTGTTTTCAGAGAAATACTTGGTTGTGCCACTTGATGGCGCTGTTGCTTTCAGAAAGGTTGGCGACTTTAAACCTGTTACACTCGTGGAAAGGTTTTCATTGGGCCATCATCACACTTGCTGTGTGTGTAAATGGATCCAGATGTCATCTACGTCTGCTAAGCATGAAGTATTATCGGGCTAAAGGGAGAATGTCCCGAGCCAACCCACCTTTTGGAAAAACCCTCAGATTTGTGTTAATGCGAATAGATTTTGCCAACCGGGGGGGGAGCCAGTTCCTTCAAACGGTCTCCAGTGAGTTCTGGTGCGGGTCGTTTCCAGAAGGAGAGATGGTTACTGTGTTAGTTTGGTTAATGATGGGCGGGAGGGGGGCGGGGTTTAGCCAGAGTCAGTCCTATGTGGTATTGTAGTGCTCTGAGATGGTTGTTGTTTTTGGTGTCTGTGATTTTTTAAAATTATGTGATGGAGGAAGTGGTAAAGTTTGCGATGTCCAAGTGGTTTCAACGAAAGAGGAGGGAAAAAAGACAGTTGCTTTGTTTTCTTTGCCCGCTGTCACTTCTCGCTTTCTGTCTGTTGTTCAGCCAGACCTCGGCTGCACTCGTTGTGAGGTCTCTGTGAGGTTTCAAGTAATAAAACATTTTTTTTTCTGGCACCTGAGTTTCTCTTGTGATTTGTCCCCGGTGATTGTTGTTGCTTGTTATTGCTTGCGTGCACAACATTTATATGTGGGTCACCATATATAAGGTGTTCTGATAGCAAAGAAAAATAAATTAAAATGATGAAATTCAAAATAACTGGGGTTCGTTGAAGCTGATTAAAGGGTTAATTCAGTAAAAATGAGTGCTGAATGCCATGATTTCATCTACATGAATTTAAAAGTTAATTTACAAGAGTTCAATTTGAATATATATATATCAAATTTGCATAGTTTGTTGTGCATTTCCAAATGTGTTTATTATCAGTAATATGGGTGTTAGAATTGCAGTGGCGTCATCTAAATGGTAATTTCATCTTGCATTTACTCTCAAATAACTTTCAGCGTCAAAACAAAACATGTTTATAGCTTAAGAGTTTTTATTTTAAGAGGTTTTTAGGTTTACCCTAAAAGTGATTATACAAGATATAATGTGGAATTAATAAAACCCATATTTGCACATTATTACACAAAGAATATTTTAATCTCAAAACATTTTGAAACACTTTTTATACATTTTTGCGGCTAGCATTTGCTAGTTTGTGAACTATTGCAGCATCTCGTGCCGACAGATTCTACGATCACTGTCAGCGTGGAGCCTTCATCTCTCATTCATGAGAGGATATTACGAGCATGAATAAATAACCAGAGCTTTCATATTAAACACGTCTCTTTTTATAACCATGCATGCACAGGCACACAGTTTCTATGTTCCTCTCACACATTCACGCTTGCTTCAGTGCATCAGTGTCATGATGTGCACAAGGCCTCAATTTCACATTCATGGGCTCTTGTAATACAGTTTTCACATCACTTTTTTTTTGCAAGTTTATTTAAAGATGTTCTAAAGTCTGCCGTTCCAGACCTTTATGTACATATCTATCTATTGACCTATTAAAGCTGTTATATTCTGAGATGAGCTGCAGACTGTTGCTCTAATCAGCATATGGAGGCATTAATAATGTACAGAAGCCGTTTAGTATGTCACCCACGTTCCTCAAGCTTCCAGTTCCAGTACTGTAGGGTGACCTGGGAGAGTGAATTATTCCCATGGGATGCACTGTTTCCCATCCAGCCTCCCTGAAGAACCTCATCTGTGCTGCAGGTGCACATGTTTTGTTCTGCTATACTCTGAACGAATCTGTCATATTTGCTCAGGAATGCTGAAGATCTGGCTTTCTCTTGTCAATCACCTGAATGGAGTGACTCACCTGTTGTTCTGCTGGGAGACCCTGGTCAATGGTATTTAATGTGTCTTCACATGAAACTGAACAGGTTTTAGTGGGTCACGGTGAAGAACCTGATGTCCCGGTCTCTGTTTGCTAGCAGTGCATTCCGGTTGTAAGATGCTACCCTGAACTGACAAAAGCCCAAATGACAAGCAAAATCACCTCTTTCTCAGAGGAAGCCCCTTGAATGCCTGTTTTTCCCCTTTCAGATTCTTTATTTCCATTTTTTTTTCATCTCTTTCCCATGTGGTGCTGGGCTGTCAGTGTAGAAGCACTCGTACGGATGAGTTTAGATAAGGCTGAGTGGAGAGAAAGTTTCACACTCATCCTTATCATTATTGCTCTTTTCTTCATACTAAGTATTTCATACTAAGTATTACACTGTAAAACATTTTTTTACATCGCTTTACCTTTGCAATTAACATTGCAATTTTTTTGTTTCAATTGCAATTTCACGATTCAACTTATTTTCAAGTCAGGTTAATTTAATTTAAGTTTAAATGTCTTCCAAGTTGATTGTACTTACAAATTTAAGGCATGCAGCAACTTTTTTGACATTGCATGAAATGAACCTCATGCCTCATGGGTGAAAATGGAAAGAAATGTTTTTATTTATTTAATTATTTCTGTGAAATTGAGTGACTGTGATGACATTCTTTTTTTTTTTTTTTTTTTTTTAAATAACAATGCAATTAAAACGTTATTATGGTAAACATTTGTGTAACATAACTGCTATGACTGAATCTAATAGAATTGGCAACTAAAATGTTTTACTTAAATTATTCTACTTATTTGTTATTCAAATAATAGCTAATACAAAACAAATCTAAGTTAAAACATTCTGCCTTATAACTGAAATATGCTTCATAAGTATTTGTATTCTTCACTATTCTCTCGTAATGTCGGTTGTTATTGGTTTATTCAGTGTCAAAATACTATGGCCATAATAATAATATGGCCAATGTGTGTCCTTATAATCACAACCTCCAATCATTTTTTTTTTTTTTTACCTCTATGAAGTAACTGAAAAGTTGATAATTTAAAAGGATAGTTCACCCAAAAATGTCCTCACCCTCAAGTTGTTCCAAACTTGTATGCATTTCTTTCTTCTGCTTCCATCTGAAGAATATGGATAACCAAACAGTTGATGGGCCCCATTGACTTCCATAGTTTTTGGGGGTCCATCAACTGTTTGGTTACCGGCAATCTTCAAAATATCTTCTTTTGTGTTCTACAGAAGAAAGAAACTCATACAGGTTTGGAACAACTTGAGGGTGAGAAAATGATGATAGAATTTTAATTTGTGGGTGAAATTGTTGTATCATCCCTTAAATAGTAACCATCGTTTAAATATTGCACGTCAAACGGCACTCTGTTTATGTACACACAGCAGAGAAACGCGAAGTCCTAATTTGCATACTGGGACCCCGCCCCGCCTTCCGCCCACTTACGGCAACGTCATGACGGAATATTATCCGCATAATTTACATACTAAATCCCGCCCACCGTGGCGAGCATGTTCGCACATCCACCCGGGATCATCCGCGGAAAAGGAAGAAAATCACTGGCTGTCAGAAAAGTTTTCCTGCGGGCAGTGGATCGGGCTCGACCGGGCAGAGGACAGTCGGAGGATCGCGCTCTCAGGATTATTAATTGTCTTATAAACTGGTATTCATCATCATGGACGCGCTAAAATCAGCCGGACGCGCGATCATTCGCAGTCCCAGTCTGGCGAAAGAGTCCTGGACCTCTGGAAAACATAAAAGTGAGTTTTAAAGCTGTCAATCTGCATGAATTTGCCTGGAAACGACCGTTATGTATGACGTTTGTATATGCGGATCTGTTTTGAAGTTCAGAGTCAAAGTTATTTGCAACTTGTATGCTAAAACAGGAATTTACTCACATTTGCACATGACATTTCATAACAAATAACTGAACGGTTTAAGTTTTCAAAGTCCGCCATAGTAAAATCCATTTTAGTGCAATTTAAAAGCAATGTTCAGGAAATAGCATGCATTTTAAATACTGTAATGTCTATTGTAGATGTATATTTTTGGTTTCGAACCCTTTATTACTCAGAACCGATTTAGTTTTTAAATGCCAAATCCGAATTATTTTCCTGGGGTTAAATTTTTGACGGTGTAGCCTATGTCCTGCACTGTTCTTCATTGAAGCTACAGCGCGATCAGTCTCGGTTCCCAGACGAATAATTATTTTGAGCCGATTCTATATAGTGAATCAAAAGCAAATAGCGCGATCATGTACCCCGATTCTCGAACGAATGACTCTTATGAGTCGGTTCTTTTGGGGGATTTGTAAACATACAGCGAGATCACTATCGTCAGATTCGTGAATTATTGATTCGTAAACTGATTCTTTAAAGTGAATGAAAACGAACAGTAGTATCGGAGTCAGATCTAAAAGAACAGAATCTGGTGTTGTGTGTTGCTAACAGAGAGCATGGCAGTAGAATGTGACTGATTTTGCAACCCATTGTTGCTAGGCAATGCTTTTTCGGTGTAGGCTAACGTACATGGATTTGCTTTATTTGGGGGGGAAAGTAAGACTGCAAAGAAAGGTAGCCTCTGGTGTTCTCTCTTTTTCTGTCGACATGTTTGACAATTTCTTTGCTGTTGTCTCGGCTCCAATAAAACACACCCTCAAAGGAATTGTTCCAAACCTCCATGACTCATTTTTTTCAGTGGAACTAAAAAGATGAATTGCTTTTATAGAATGTTGTTGGCTGCTGTTTTCGATACTTAAAGGATTGTACAACCAAAAATTTTAATTCTGTTATTACTCACCCTCATGTTGTTCCAAACCCGTAAGACCTTCGTTCATCTTCGGAACACGAATGAAGATCTTTTTGATGAAATCTGAGAGCTTTCTGTCCCTCCATTGACAGTTATGCAACTACCACTGTGATGCTTCAAAAAGTTCATAAAGAGATTGTAAAACTAATCCAAATGAATTGAGCGGTTTAGTCACGGGCGTAATTTCCTATGGGGACAGGGGGGACATGTCCCCCCCACTTTTCAAAATCCCGTTTGTGTCCCCCCCACTTTCAAATTCGTTTGTAGTTATTTTAAACCGAACGCCGTCATTGCCACGGAGGAGCAGGATCGAGCCTGTGTCGATGCGCGTGTCAATGTCCAGGAACTTCGCGTACACACTCTAAAAATAGCGCACTGAACGAATGAGCAGGTATAGCGGTTGCTGCACAGACAGCGATGAAACGCCAGAAACAACAACGGGTGACTATAATGTCATCATGGATGAAAAGAAAGAAAGAAGATGCGAGTTGGTTGATTCAGTAAATTAGCTCACGTCAGGATAATCATATTTTCTTTCTACACCTGTTGATAGCCTTACGTTGACTGAGCTAACTTCAACATAGCCTACGCTGCTGCTGCTAGGTAACTTCAGACTGTTAAATATGTAATGTAGAACCACATTGTGTAGCCTACTAAAAGAAAAACATTATGGGCCATGAAAACGAGTCCACTTTAAACCGCAGCATTTTCTGTCAGCTACGATAGTGCTGTCAACGTTGACCCATGCGACTAACTTTTGTCCAGCTTTAATGCGCGACAAGACAAAGGAGAACGCGCTCAGTGAATGTCCTCCTGACACAGACACACACACACACACACACCGCACAGAAAGACGCTCAGTATCGCACAGACAGGGTGCCAGTATCAAGTTCTCTATCGCGCTTGAATTAACAATAACACACACATTTATGCCCAAATGTCCGTTTTTTCGAGTATCCCACAAGAACAGTCTTAAATGAGTTAAATAAAATCTTAAATGAAAGTAAAGCTAGTGAGAGAATGAGACGCGTGAGATCCTGTCAGCAGATCTTAAAGTGACAGCAGCCACTAATTCTCTCTGTCAGTAAAGTTAACCAAAGAACAAAAAGAACAGAGAATTACTAACTGCTCTTGACTAAAGAACGGGTTAATCAAATAAAATGATATTTTAAATTGCATTTTTATTCATTTATAATTTATGCAGTGTTGAGTGTTTGATAACCTTATTCAATTTCTGTATATGTCATAGCCTACCTGTCCGACAGGAAGGGCACAGCTGTAGACAGAAAGCCAACATAGCCGACATTTATTATGGGTTTATGTGAGGTTTGTTTTAAGTTCACTTAAATTAAAAGTTGTTATATTTTTTGAAGCCTAATAAATGTTTAAAATTTGGGGGGGAAATGATTTTTCATCAATACATCAGTAACTATAAAAATCAGTGATACTGGCCTTCATTCATAAAAAGATGCCATTAAACAATTATTTAAAATTGTCTTCATGTTGTTTCTACATTACAGTGAAAATTGAGTCTCACATTATTTAAATTCTATTTACACACAAAACATTAATAGCTAACATTTATTTACTTTATAAAATGATCTGAAGTCTTGGCTTTCGGCACCTATTAAACAATAAAGAAAGACAGACATTTTTCTTATACAGCCTATTCCTAGATTATAATCTAATTATTTCCTGGATTTTATGTCACCATTATCCCTAAATGTAGCTATGTAAATGCAGGAAATGAGATTCAAATCGAAAATATTTTCCCCCATTTTGTGTCCCCCCCACTTCTCAAACCAAAGTTACACCCTTGGGTTTAGTCAATTTCCTGAAGAGACTTGATCACTTTATATGATGAACAACAGATTTAATTTAGCCTTTTATTCAGATTTAAACATTGATCAGTGAACAGGAGCTCAACGGAACCTGCGTAACACACGAGAACAAACCTCATTGGTTCTTGCAGAAGCTCAAAGGTGATGCGTAACACGAGAATGAACCTCATTGGTTCTTGCAGAAGCTCAAACGTGATGCGTAACACGAGAACAAACCTCATTGGTTCTTGCAGAAGCTCAAAGGTGATGCGTAACACGAGAACAAACCTCATTGGTTCTTGCAGAAGCTCAAACGTGATGCGTAACACGAGAACAAACCTCATTGGTTCTTGCAGAAGCTCAAACGTGATGCGTAACAGGAGAATGAACCTCATTGGTTCTTGCAGAAGCTCAAACGTGATGCGTAACAGGAGAATGAACCTCATTGGTTCTTGCAGAAGCTCAAACGTGATGCACGAGAATGAACCTCATTGGTTCTCGGACGTCAATCGAACATGCTTGAGCTTCCGTTTACAGTCCCCATTCACTTTCATTCTATTAAAAAGAGCAGCCAATACATTCAAAAACATTTCAGGATATTCTTCAAAAATGCAATTTTGGGTTCCAATGAAGAGAGAAAGTCATGTGGTTTAAAACAATGTCAGGATGGATTAGTTAAGAGATGTTAATTTTCAGGTGAAGTATTCTTGAAACCTCTGTGCACATGGACACTGCTGGACACCCAGTCTCGGATCTCAGATGCGGTGTGTGTCATTCCAGCACAGTTCAGTTCATCTGCTGCACAAAAACAAGCTTAACTGCCTGGTGACCTTTTTGTTTGCTTTCACATGGGGAAACCCTCCGCAAACACACTTCGCTGTCAGACTGATGTCAGCACACTGTGATGTTTGGGTTCTTAGGGATGCATGATATATTGGTGACCATGTCAGTATTGACCAATATTAACATGGTTTAAATGATCTGCATATCAGCAGTTATCATGTCTTCATGAACGAAATACGTCATCCATCTGCAGCGTTGAAGAAATGTTATGTACAGTGGGGCCAAAAAGTATTTAGTCAGCCACTGATTGTTCAAGTTCTCCTACTTAGAATGATGAGAGAGGTCTGTAATTTTCATCATAGGTACACTTCAACTATAGCCCTATTCGCACAGGATTAGTACTATCTGGGGACCTCGTGTGATTTTTAAATTACCCCCCACATCTGAGTTTCGTGTGGCGCATTCGCACGGGATAACCGAAGCCTGTGATTATCCTCAAATTTTCTGACTTATCTCCCGGATATGACGGCGAGGCTATTGCTTGGAAATGTCTTGCCGTTATTATTGGTCTACCTGTATGATATCATGAACAGAAGAATGTTCTTTTCCGCATGCTGCTATATGTCATTCATTCATCTCCATCTAATCATTATTTTTGCTTTTGCTCTTCTGATGATTTTCAGCTTTCTCTTTCAGCAAATTGTATAGCTGTATGGTGTATAGCGATATGACCCAGCACCCAAAATACTATCAAAACACTCCAGCGCAGCCTCATTCTTCGCGAAAAATGGATAAAAAGGCGCGCATGAAACAAAAACCTTAAAAAAATTATATTCGATCCGCCAAATCACAGAGATGCCGATTCGCACGGGACTAATATTATCACTGGACATCGGTGTTCAGCGAAATATGGTAGGTCATTTGCGGGGGAATTTTTACTTTACAAATTACAGACATGGCCGATTCGCACGGGATTAAGATCACAGACAACCTCCGCAATTATTACAAATGACTAGAGGTCCCCATATAGTACTAATCCTGTGCGAATAGGGCTTAAGAGAGAGAAAAAATCCAGGAAATCACATTTTAGGATTTTTAACGAATTTATTTGTAAATTATGGTGGAAAATAAGTATTTGGTCACCCACAAACAAGCAAGATTTCTGGCTCTTACAGACCTGTAACAACTTCTTTAAGAAGCTCTTCTGTCCTCCACTCGTTACCTGTATTAATGGCACCTGTTTGAACTAGTTATCTGTATAAAAGACACCTGTCCACAGCCTCAAACAGTCAGACTCCAAACTCAACCATGGCCAACACCAAAGAGCTGTCGAAGGACACCAGGAAGAAAATTGTAGGCCTGCACCAGGCTGGGAAGAGTGAATCTACAATAGGCAAGCAGCTTGGTGTGAATAAATCAACTGTGGGAGCAATTGTAAGAAAATGGAAGACATACAAGACCATTGATAATCTCCCTCGATCTGGGGCTCCACGCAAGATCTCATCCCGTGGGGTCAAAATGATCATGAGAATGGTGACCAAAAATCCCAGAACTACACGGAGGGACCTGATGAATGACCTGCAGAGAGCTGGGACCAAAGTAACAAAGGCTACCATTAGTAACACACTACGCCGAGAGGGACTCAAATCCTGTCCTCCTGCTTAAGACGGTACATGTCCAGGCCCGTCTGAAGTTTGCCAGAGAGCATATGGATGATCCAGAAGAGGATTGGGAGAATATCATGTGGTCAGATGTTTGGAGGAAAAAGAATGCAGAGTTGCACCATACCTACTGTGAAGCATGGGGGAGGAAACATCATGCTTTGGGGCTGTTTTTCTGCGAAGGGGACCGGAAAACTGATCCGTGTTGAGGGAAGAATGAACGGGGCCATGTATCGTGAGAATTTAAGCCAAAACCTCCTTCCATCAGTGAGAGCCTTGAAGATGGAACGTGGCTGGGTCTTCCAGCATGACTACGATCCCAAACACACCACTCGGGCAACGAAGGAGTGGCTCCGTAAAAAGTATTTCAATGTCCTGGAGTGGCCTAGCCAGTCTCCAGACCTCAACCCCATAGAAAATTTGTGGAGGGAGTTGAAAGTCTGTGTTGCCCTGCTCTATAGGAGATCTGCATGGAGGAGTGGGCCAAAATACCAGCTACAGTGTGTGTGCAAACCTGGTGAAGACTTACAGGAAACGTTTGACCTCTGTCATTGCCAACAAAGGTTATGTTACAAAGTATTGAGTTGAACTTTTGTTATTGACCAAATACTTATTTTCCACCAAATAAATTCGTTAAAAATCCTAAAATGTGATTTCCTGGATTTTTTTTTTCTTCTCATTTGTCTCTCATAGTTGAAGTGTACCTATGATGAAAATTACAGACCTCTCTCATCATTCTAAGTAGGAGAACTTGCACAATCAGTGGCTGACTAAATGCTTTTTGGCCCCACTGTATATTATTTGTGTATATTTACACGTGTGATATATTCGTATATATATTTGTTTCCTCCAATTATTCTTTAATTAACGTGCCTTTAACTTGGAATGTCCGGGGTTAGAAAAAAAATCCCAAATATTCCACTATGGTTGGCATTTTCAATTGTTCTTGTGCCCTTATCTCATAAATATGATAATTTCAACTGATTCTCCTTCTAACTATGTTTACATTATGGTGGACTGTGTTACAGTTTGTTACTAATGTTCTGTGTCTTCATCCAACCATCCTGCAGGAGACCGACACATTATTCTTACATTTTCCTATACATTTGTGTGTTGGCAATTGCAGTTCGGTTTGCCTGGTCCTGAAAAATAAAATAAAATACCGCACATCCAAAACGATGCTGTGTTCTGGGATTAATGCGCTCGTTGTATATGCATATGATGGTATTTTTACCAGCTGAGAACTCGTGAAGAGATTATAAAATGTGTAAAGGAGTCAAAAAAGTGGTAGGAATACACAAAGGAAGTTAATAACTAATTATTTTTTTTTAATGATGAATCAATCAAACCCTTACTTAAACTGTACAATGACTTTCTTCTAGAGATGCTGTACAGCCAAAACAATCTCTGGTCCATTAATTTCCTATTATCAAAGGAAATTAAAGCTGCTTTGAAACAATCTTTATTGTAAAAAGTGCTATATAAATTTAGATGACTTGAAAAGGTTTTGTTTTTTTGGTCCATGTTGCGTTCAAATTTCATGTGGTCCGCACCAGAGTTGGTCTTTTCTGTCTCTTGTTTGGTGATCAGGGTTCGGATAGCAGCGTGCAACTTCACACTTATTCAAACGAACAAGTGTGAACACAGCCTTACTTCCACTTCTGCTCAGAGGATTTACTCGCATCAGCTGCGAGTCTCCACTGTGAGATCAGCAGACTGGCTGTTGTTACCTTCGAGCTTGTCTTAACAGGAAATGTCTCATTGCAGCAGACTCCGGCATGACGCCTGAAACCCACAGACACTTTTACACTATCACATGATTCACTTAGATACCCGTGATGGACTGTAGATTTTAGTGCTGAATCGTGAGATTATGTGGCCACGCTTGGCGCCTGCAGATCTCGAATTACAATTTCTAGAATCAGTTTAGTTAAACTGATGGTTCTGACTCTGAGCTCTGATTGGATGAGTCATATTTAAGCCAGTGTAAAATTGCTTGGCAGTCTACAGTTATGCTAATGAACTGTATTACAGATGTTGACTTCCATAGTATTTTTTTCCTGCTATGTAAGTCAATGGGGTCCATCAACTGTTTGGTTACCAACATTCTTCAAAATATCTTTATTTTTTTGTGTGTGTGTTCATCAGAAGAAAGAAACTCATGCAGGTTTGAAACAACTTGAGGATGATAAATGATGACAGAATTGAAACTATTCCTTTAAATAAGCCATTATGTTTCGAAAGCCAGATTGAATTATTCCTGAAGGCTGTAATAATTTCCTGTCTGAGCGTTTAGTCACGTACAGTCGTGTAGATGTGGATAGGGATCTCGACGGGCTAGTGGCGGTTGGTTTGAGTAATCTTGTGCAAGGGTGAATGAAAAGCTATCATTTCCTGCTGTTAACATCTTCCCACAGAGATGTCAGTCTTAAAGTCTCAAGACGGCAGATTTGATTGGCAGAATCTCTCTTGTGAGCTGAACTACTGATGCATGAAAGGGTCACGTGAAACATGAAGCCATTATTTTTTAAGTCAGACTAAGTTTAGCAGAAGTCCCAGTACAGCTAACATCACGTATCCACCGTAGTTTGCAATGTGGTAGCAAGTTATTTTCTGCCAACGTGTGAGACTTCTGATTCATTTGCTGCTATAGTGAAGTAGTTGTTGCCTTTGGCTTGAAGTAAAAGAATGACAAAGTGCAGTAAATGGTGCAACTATTTGTGCTACATAATACATAATAATATGTTATGATTATGATAATAAATTAAAATAATATGATTACAAATACAATTTTGCAATATCAAGCAGCAAATAGGGCTGTTTTTGAACCGGTAAAATAAATAGATTTTTAACATGTTTTGACATTGATATGATATTGATATTGATTATTGATATGACATTTTATACGTTTTTCTGCATTAACTGATTTTGAGTCCTTCATTAAAGGGGTCATGACATGTTTTTTTTGTTTTGTTTTATTATGTTCCCTTAGGTGCAATTATAGTATTACTATAGTTTTTTGTACAAAAAAAAAAAAAATTGTGGTGATTTATGACATTTTCCCACCCTGTTTCTCACCTCTGATTCAAACAGTCTGTTTTGGGGTGTTTCCCCTTTAAGACTTCAGTGTTAACGCCCACTGTTATGATTGGCTAACGTCAGTGCTGCTTATGCATACATTATTAACGTTAATCATTTTGTATCACATGTAGACTACACAATGCTCCACCACGTGAAACTTCGGTCTTCCAATCTTTTACCATCGTGTCAATTCTCAATTGATTTTGATTCATATGAGAGAGAGAGAGAGTGTCAATTCTCAATTGATTTTGATTCATATGAGAGAGAGAGAGAGAGAGAGAGAGAGAGAGAGAGAGAGAGAGAGAGAGAGAGAGAGAGAGAGAGAGAGAGAGAGAGAGAGAGAGAGAGAGAGAGAGAGAGAGAGAGAGAGAGAGAGAGAGAGAGAGAGAGAGAGAGAGAGAGAGAGAGAGAGAGAGAGAGAGAGAGAGAGAGAGAGAGAGAGAGAGAGAGTCAATTCTCAATTGATTTTGATTCATGAGAGAGAGAGAGAGAGAGAGAGAGAGAGGCTGTCACACTCATCTGATCACTCACCGTTTAAATAAGGCTTTGGCGCGCTGCATATGCTGCAAATAAACTTGGTTTCTCATGTCATGACCCCTTTAAAAATCACCAATTTAAAAGACATTTTTTTGATGAACCAGACTATGTCGGATCGGTCTTGTTTCTGTGTGCACGCAGCAAAGATTCAGAAAAGTTTATGAAATGATTGGTCTAAGTTTAAAAGTGGAATCTTTTTACTGATAAATATCGGAATATTCATAGCATTTGGTTTGGTGTTCATGTGGAACACCTGAACAGCCTTCCTGAGATAGATCTGAGTATGTTGACTCTGAATGAAAACGTTGTGTCTGTAGTTCCCGTGTTTCCAGCGCTGAGGGTTTGGAGCTCCTGCTGGGATGTGTCTGAAGATCTGAGCGCCGCTGCCAGTGTGTAAAGGAGATTGTGTCCATTAAAGCTCTCTTTACAAACCAGATTTAACCTCCTCAGTCATCGTCAGTATCTCAGCACACACACATTCATATTCATGCTGGTGTGTGTGTGTGTGTCGCTGGAGATTGGAAGCAGATCAGGGTCAGTAAGAGATTAAGAAAGTGATTTTGTAAGGAAGCTGTTTGCCACTGAAATTGATGGATATGTAAACTTCTCATGTTTAAGGGATGTTATGAGAGGAGTGTATGGCTGGAGGATGTAGCAAGCATTCATAATATACTTGGGATTTATGTTATTGGGTCATTAAGTTTCTTAAAGTGTCTTGACATGTTTCATGATCTACTTGTGAGTATTAAAGTATTTTAATAGTATATGTGGTATTTTTCCAGATGGTAAAGTAAAATATATTTGAACTACCATTCGAGGTCAGTGAGACTTTTTTTTTTTTTTTTAGAGAAATTAATTTTCAGCAAGGGTGCATTAAATTGATAAAAAGTGACAGTAAAGATATAATGTATGTTACAAGATTTCTATTTCAAATAAATGCTGTTCTTTTGGACTTTCTATTCATCAACGAATCCTGAATATCCTGAATAAATGCATCATTGTTTTCCATAAAAATATGAAGCAGCACAACTGTTTTCAACATTGATAACAATCATAAATGTTTCTTGAGCATCAAATCATCATATTAGAATGATTTCTGAAGGATCATGTGAGTAATGATGATGAAAATACAGCTTTGCATCACATTTCAAAATACATTACAATGGAAAACATTTTAAATTGTAAGAATATTTGATAATATTACTGTTTGTACTGTATTGTTGATCATCAAATAAATGCAGTCTTGGTGAGCAGAAGATATTTATTTAAAAAATATATTTTTTTCTATATAGTATAAAATATTAGTGTTTTAGTATTATTTAACATCGAAATATTGGTGCATATAAAAGAAAGTGTTTTGAAAAATATAGTCGAAAATGAACTTTTTTAACTGGATTTTTACGGCTTTCTACTTTTTAAAATATTTTGAATTTTTTTGGGGGTTAAAATGATTGTTTCTCTGATGAAAAATAATCACCTTTTCACAGCAAATCCATAAATATTGAGATGTAATGTTGTTAGTTATAGATGGTCCAGCCCTCTGTGTGAGCAGAGATTCAGCGTGTCTGTGAGCTGGGAACTGTAGTTCATGAAATGAAGACACAGCAGGTCTTTCACAATCCTCAGAGAGCTTGTTGATTGTGTCCTTTTGCAACCTGTAGACGTGTGTGTGTGTGTGTGTGTGTGTGTAACCTGAGGCTAAATACAGCAGTGCCGAGCCCTTCAAATCTCTTTAAAGCTTGATGTTATTTATGGGGTCTCACGACACACACACACACACACACACACACACACACCACTGATCCGCTCGGCTTGATCCTCATCAAAATTACCTTTTCAAGTCGACATGAAACACCACTTGAAACCTATTTTATTGCACAAAAATTGCATATACATTTTCAAGTCGTTGTTGTAAACTCATGGAAAGTTTACATAATACACAGATGTGTGTGTGTGTGTATCAGCCAGTGTCAGGGTGAGATCTCTCTTCTCCTCCTCCTCTGCTGCTCTGTCATCTCTTGTTTTATCTCCTGACTGAACAATGCCTTCTATTCTGCTATTCCCATCTCTCTCTGTCCCAGACGGCATGATCTGTGCTACTTGAGTTCACAGCGCTATCCCAGCAGCCTCTGTCTGCATGCGTCTCTCCCCACTCACAGATTTGACTGATAACAACCTTTCCAAATATGTGCGTGAGCTACCACACTGAATACAATTTTTTGAAACCGTTTTCTCTCAAATAGCTAGTAAATTTCACGAATAATAACAGACACATTAAATTAATGTTGTGACGTATCAGAGTTGAGCGGCTTCTCGAACTAGAACATTTTTTGTTTGTCTGTGGGGGATTGATTGGACGGTTGTGGTCTATTGGTGGATCTCATGTGAGTGACAGACAGGTCGCCCCGCCCTCACGCCAGTAAACACATCATCAGAGCAGAGACGTCGCTGAATGTGGGAAGAGAAGTTATTTTGATAATGAGTAGGAGGGCGCATGTATTTAAAAAAATAATGATGTGCATGGATAAATCATTTATAATAAATACTGCAATATTTCATTAAAAAAATAGAATTGTCCATTTTGATTACATGGTGACTTTAAATTGTTTAATTTTGAAAAAGGCGGCTGAAATAGCATTTTCTTGTAAAATGTAGGCCTACTCCAATAATATTTGCTTTAATTACAACTCCAACAAAAAAAAACAAAAAAAATGTTTACAGTACATGAGCTCTGAGGTTATTAGCAAGCAAAGCAAGCAAATTTTATTTATATAGCACTTTTCCAAACAAATGAATGCAGTTCAAAGTGCTTTACAGGCACAAAAATTAAAAGCAAATACAAAATACAGGTAAAATACAAAAATAATAATAATAACAATAATAATAAAATAAAAAAAGGTATGAAGGAATTATTTAAAATGATAGAATAAAATAAAATTACGAACATTGTAAAATATTATAGAAAGGCCAGACTAAAGAGATATGTTTTTAGTTTAGACTTAAAACTATTTATATTTTCAGCACGTCTTACTTCTTCTGGAAGTTTATTCCAGAGACGAGGAGCATAGCGGCTAAAAGCAGCATCACCAAATCTTTTACTTCTACTGTGTGGTATTGTTAAAAGTAAAGAATCCGATGATCTAAGAGTCCTTAGAGGTTTATAAACTGTAAGCATTTTTAAGAGATAGTCTGGAGCAAGTCCATGCAGTGCCTTATAAACTAATAAAAGGTTTTTAAAGTCAACACGAAAACTAACAGGTAACCAGTGTAATGATTTTAGTATAGGTGTAATGTGTTCTCTCTTCTTTGTCTTTGTCAATACTCGAGCAATTAACACCGCAATCTCTCATGACTTTTTTTTGCTGATAAAAGCGGTGGTCATGTGATCAGTTCTGTAGACGTGTGATGTTGACCGGTCTGGATGAGTCAGCAGTGATCAGCACTAATGTGCATCAGTGTGTGTGAGGGGGAGAATCCTGTCGAGAACGGGAAATTCAACCATTGAGTTTTTTTTTTTTTTTGACAATTAAGCAAATTTTTATTACCTTAATGCTGAATAGTGATTCTCTTCTGTGTATAAGAGTAATTTTTACTATTTAAGATGTAAAAAATATGATTTAAACAATGTTTCATAATAAGATTAATATTATTTATATTTATGTATTAATTATTTTTTTTATATTAAAAATGTGCTCAATTGTCATGATAATAATGTCACAATAATAATAAAAAATATGAATGGTCCTAAAAATATATTTAATTTTCACCACTTTTTTGTTGTAATGTTCTTGACGGGTTTTGTGAAAGCAGGAGACTCTAGTTGATGTTGATTTGAAGAGTCAATCTTCTGATTCTGGTGGATTTGGCTTTAGCTGTTTCTGTTTGGTTGTATTGTGTCAGTTGTTTCCCTGAACAGAAGCTTTGACGTGTGTGTGTGTGTGTGTGCTTTGTGCTTGTCTACAGTCAGTGTGTGAATGTTGGGCTCATGGACAATAACTCTCTGTTGCATCACATGTCACATTCGCTCTGAAGATTCAGAGTTTCTTTATCACAAAATGATAATGCCATTCAGGGACTAATAAGTGTTCAGCCAATATGAGATTTACAATGAACGATGCTGATATCTAGAGAGCTTTAATGTTACATTAACCAATCATCCATCGCCCAAGAGCGGACATATCCATTTCATAATGTACATTAGCACTTATAAATCTGCGTTTCAGTAAGTAAATCTCATTTCCATATGTTTTTAACTTTATTGTTTAAATGGTCCTTTTCTTAAAGAAAAAAAATAAAAAATTCTAGGTTACAGTGAGACATTTACAAAGCCAACACTTAACACAGTGTCTTAACCAGGCACGCGATAAAAGGAATCTTTTCCATGTTTATCAGAGTTTTTGTCAGTGAAATGCGACGATTTTATAAATAAAAAAAGGTTTCTATTTTTCTACAGCATCGTGGCTGGAACGACAGCACAAATTATGACCGTGATAATCTCAGGTGTCGTTTTTGTGTATTTAATGTTAAAAATTTCAACTCAATGTGAGCAAACAAGTGTTTTCTATGACAAAGATTTTTTTGGTCACTCAATATCTATTATGGATGGTGTAATATTTACGAGTATAATGCGATGTGCTTGCAGAGAGACTCTGCCCACACGCTCCTCTGATTGGCTGTGAATTTTTTTATTTATTTATTTATTTATTTATTTTTTTGTCACGTATGGTATGGATAGACAAGTTGTTTGTCACTGGAAATTTGTGGTTTGAAAGGTGAAATTTATTTACATTTTACAATACCATCTCTCTCAGGGAGGACTTAATGCCGCTAGGAGGAACACACTGTAATTTACACACTAATGTCTGGTCAAAATAAATGAACAGAAACCTAGCATTGCGGATTTGTTGCTTTTTCCTGTTGAACTCGTATCGAACCGCGGCCCCAAAACTGAGGTACCGAACCGTGACTTCTGTGTACCAATACATCCCTAGTAGGGACATTTCATTCAAACAGAACATAACACCCATAAGGTCCAAAAGATGCTGGATTATTTCATAACTTTTTAAAAACAGCATGTTTTCGCATTGCGTCTGCCTGGCTACAAAACGGTGTTATGCTGTTATTCTGCAAATTAATCGTAACCCAGAATATTAATTTGAACAGTAGTGTACATATAGAGCCAGTGGAAAGGTGAGTTTTGAACATGTCGTCGTCTCATACTTCTGTTACCATTTCAAAGAAAAGTATATTTAGAGGAAAGTACTGGACTTGTGGATTATTGGCACATTAGGCATATCTGTGTCAGTTGTTAAATTAAATTAATATTCAAAGGATCAAATGGATCACCATGACAACTGACACAGAATATTAATTTAATCGCAAAAAAACCCAAATGGATTTTAGTAATTTGATTTTGGGTGTTATATTCCTAGAGAGTCCAACAGCACAGAGCAAATAGACATTTAAAATTTTCTTGTATTTGTACTGTTGAGTTTCTGCATCTCCAGTGTCAGCAAGCGCATTGTAAAAATAATTTGAATTGTCATGAAGGTTTTCCCGAACACTCCCTGAGGGCTCATAAAGCTCTTTTGAAAGTCTGGAGCGTGTCTCCATGTAAGTGGTGTTTTCAGCTCTGGTGTTTGCAAGAGCTGAGCTCACGCTGTAATCAGAGCACGCCTCAGACCGTCCGGATGTTGATTCAGCAGGTCTTGTGCTGGACACGGAGGTCGTATGGATGGGAACATGATTACAGTGTCATCTGAGACGCTCACAGGAAGCAGACTCGAGGGCTTTATGTAAACGGTGGCCTCGAGTCAAGTGAGATGACTTGTCTCTGCATTCGAGAGGCCTGGGAATAAGATCCAGGAAATTGAGTCGGGATTTAATGTTTGGCCTGTGAAAGCGGAGAACATAATGGCTCTGTTTCAAAAACTAGTGAGCTGCTTATGTAGAGAGCATTTTAAGTCATAATTAGGGTTGCAAAGTTTCCAGAAACTTTCCAGGATTTTCGGAAAATTTCCAGGATTTTTGGGAAACATTCCAGGATTTTTGGAAAGTTTCTGGAAATTTCGGAAATGTTCAGCCCCTTTGCAACCCTAGTCATAATAGACACAGGCTATTCCTTCTAAGATGCCTAATTGTGGATAATGAGTGACATAAAAGCACGGTGAAAGTAGTCCATATGACTTGCTCGCCATACGATAGATGTGTGTGAGAAACTAAAAAAAAATTTTAAAAAAAATAGTATTAAGATCTACTTTGGCCTATGTATGTGTTTGGGAAAGTTTTGTTTTGTTCATAAATCAGACGAAACCTGATTTGACCTGTGTATTTCAATCAAGCCTCGACTGAGCCTGAGATAAACAGCAACTGTGTCCTCATTTAGAGGGTTTGCCTGCCTAATCCCAATGCATCCAGTGAACCCGGACTCAAGGGGTTTTCCTTGAGAGAAGTGGAATAGCTCCGAGGTTTCTTCCGGGGTCTCCATGACTGACAGATATGGGAAAACACACGGACTTTCTGCTGGTTTCATCACCTATAGTTCCTGCTGAACATTGACTCGCTCATAATGCTGAGTGGCTGAGTGGTCAGCGATAAAACCTAAAGAAAACGGCTAGTGCACAAATTTAGACGAGTCATTTTTTTAACCTTTTGTTTTTGCCAGATAACAGTAATAGACATTAGTCAGGGAAGTGCCATATTACATTTTCGACAGGATTAAAAACGAGGCTGTGAGGGAGGGAATACAGGGCATTCAATGGATCGTATACTGTTGTAACATTATACCGATTGTTCAGCTGACGAAACGTCTTTACGAAGAAAAGAAAAAACCCCTGTTCAGTGGACACAGTTTTAATCTAAAAAAAAAAAAAAAAAAGTTTTTAAGTTTTAAAAGTTTTCTTCACTTTGAGAGTCAAAAAAACATATTCAGGAAAAACAAAATGATACGCGTTGAGGTCGTATAAAGCGAAACGATCGGTCTGTACAAGAAACTGAACATTATTAACAACATTATCATTACCTGTAATCCACAGCCTCAGCAAATGATGACGTTCACGATAGTGAACTTCATAAGACCTCGGGTATTAATTTTGTTTTGACTGTATTAGTTTATTTGTTATTTCTTTAAAAGTGACTGTAGCCATTGACTTGCATTATATGAATCACCAAGGACCACGGTTTCAGCTAATAATCTTCTTTACATTTCTACTGAAGGAAAAAAGACATCTTTGATGGCCCGAGGATGAGTAAATTAACAGCAAATTTTAATTTTTGGGCGAATTATCCTGTTAAGTCTATCCTATCCGCTTCTCTCCTGATAAGGTCTAAATACCCGACAGAGCAGAAAAGATGACTGTTTTCTTTTTCCTTTTGCTTCCAGTTAAGTACTACCCCTCTTCGTGCCAAAAAGTGTAACACATTTTGTATTGATTATTTGATAGCACTACATTAACACCAGAGATCGCTGGGATCTGGATCTGAGTGGCCACTTTAAGAGGTCTGACAATGACTGAAAAATTGTGAGCCATTAATTAGAAATGTTAGGATGCTTCCAGAAGATGTGCCAGTGAAGCAGGCGTTTGTCCACATCCATCGTGTCTTAAATTGGAAATGTCTGCATCTGATCCTTACCGAGTATCTGTAATGTCTGTTCCTAAATCTTCCAGCTATAGCCTATGTATTAGTGTTGGATTATATATAAAAAATTTACAAAAACTATAATAGGATATGATTGATTCTAAAATAACAGTCTTCTGAAACCATGCGTCCTTGATGTGTTTTGCGTAGGGCTCCTGTGTATGTTGTGGTAATGAGGTCTGATATGAAGTAGCGCTGTCAGGGTTTAACTCCGGCTGCTGGTTTGAGGATGGGAGAGAAATTCTTGTGTAGATCTTATCTAGTACTGACCCACATTTCCTCCAGTATTTACATCCTGCACAGATACTGTAACTGAAACCTCATCTGACATGCCCGCTCTTCAGCTGTGTGTGTGTGTGTGTGTGTGTGTGTGTGTGTGTGTGTGTGTGTGTGTGTGTGTGTGTGTGTGTGTGTGTGTGTGTGAGCGCGCTTCTTTCAAACCGCACCATGCCGGCTACAAACTGCATCATGTACACTAGTTCAGCTACAGTCAAGACACGCTTTTAAAGAAGCAGAAATGAACCACTGCAAGTTAACAGAAATGGCTAACTATACACTGAAACTAGGGGCAATATCTTTGTACATTTATTGATTTAATATTAAACCGCACATATATTTATTTTAAATATATATATATATATTATAATAACTATTATTATAGTAAAAAAAGTTAAAACAAAAACAATATCTTTTTTTTTTTTATGCAGATTTTCCCAACAAAATTCCCCCAAGTCATCTGATGGAACTTCATATTTTATCATAATGCAATATATAATATCACAGTCAGAAAAAACTAATATTGCAATTTCAGTTTATTCTAATATTATGCAGCTTTACATGAAAATTTATAATTTATGAAAAACACATCTCTGACAACAAATCATAAATGCTATTAAAATGTACACTACCGGTCAAAAGTTTTAGATCAGTAAGATTTTTTATGTTTTTAAATGAAATCTCTTCTGCTCACCAAGGCTGCAATTATTTGATAAAAAATGCAAAAAAAAACTGTAATATTGTAAAATATTATTACAATTTAAAACAGCGGTTTTCTATGTGAATATATAGTGAAGTGTAATTTATTCGTGTGATCAAAGCTGAATTTACAGCATCATTACTCCAGTCTTCAGTGTCACATTTTTTAAATTATTATAATATGAAATTATAATAATATGATGCTCAAGAAACATTTATGATTATTGTCCATGTTGTAAACAGTTTTTTAAATTTTTATTTCGGGATTCTTTGATGAATAGAAAGTTCAAAAGAACAGAATTGATCTACTGGAAAGCTTTTGTAACATTAATCACTACCATTCAAAAGTTTGGGGTCAGTAAGAATTTATTTTTTATTTTTGGGGGAAAGAAATTAGAAAATACTTCATCAAGGATGAGTTAAATTGATCAAATGTTATACAGTAAAGACATTTATAATGTTAGAAAAGATTATATTTTAAATAAATGCTGTTCTTTTGAACTTTCTATTCATCAAAGAATCCTGAAATAAAAATGTAAAAAACTGTTTTCAACATGGATAATAATCATAAATGTTTCTTGAGCATCATATTATAATAATTTCATATTATAATAATTTTAAAAATGTGACACTGAAGACTGGAGTAATGATGCTGTAAATTCAGCTTTGATCACAGGAATAAATTACACTCCACTATATATTCACATAGAAAACCGCTGTTTTAAATTGTAATAATATTTCACAATATTACAGTTTTTTTTTTGTTGTATTTTTTATCAAATAATTGCAGCCTTGGTGAGCAGAAGAGACTTCTTTTAAAAACATAAAAAATCTTACTGATCTAAAACTTTTGACCGGTAGTGTATATCACAAGACAAGCAAGGAATGCAAAACTCGACTAATAATACACGTTTTAGGAAACTTTATAAAATAAAAAATGCAATTAAAATAAATATTACCCTATAGTGTTTGCGTGAAATGCTTCTCTCCTTTTCCTCTGTTGTGTGTGTGTGTGTGTGTGTGTGTGTGTGTGGTTTATCCGACTGCATGGTTGTTTGGTATGAGGGAATATTTAAGATGATGGTTTATGAAATATTAGTCAGTTACTTTGATGGATCCAAACATCAACGAGTGTTCAGGGAGCAGCGGATCCTCGGCCGATATTCCTTTTGAAGGTTGTTTATGAGTGGAGCCGTAAACATGGCAGACATGATTTCTTTAATCTAACTTCTGTTTCCTCTCTACTCCACCCGTCAAATCTCTCGCTCCTCTTTATCTCTCGTTTCTCGCTCTCCTCTGCCTCCCTCTTTCCTATCAGCAGTTTGAGGGTTACTCTGTTCGTTTCCTTTAATGAAGGCATATCACTGCTGTCCTGCTCTGGATACCACAGCACTCGGTCATTTTATTTAGTGCTCTCTCAGACTGTTTATACTTTTTTTAAATTTTTTTATGCTATGATATATACAGGTGAAACTCGAAAAATTAGAATATCGTGCAAAAGTTATAATTTTGATGATTATGGCTTACAGCTTATGAAAACCCTGAATTCAAAATCACAATATTAGATTTTTTTATTTTTTTATTTCGAGTTTCACCTGTATGTGTATATATATATATACAGAATTTGGCGTCTACAACATGAAAGCATGGATCCATCCTGCCTTGTATCAACGGTTCAGGCTGGTGGTGGTGGTGTCATGGTGTGGGGAATATTTTCTTGGCACTCTTTGGGCCCCTTGGTACCAATTGAGCATCGTTGCAACGCCACAGCCTACCTGAGTATTGTTGCTGACCATGTCCATCCCTTTATGACCACAATGTACCCAACTTCTGATGGCTACTTTCAGCAGGATAATGCGCCATGTCATAAAGCTGGAATCATCTCAGACTGGTTTCTTGAACATGACAATGAGTTCGCTGTACTCAAATGGCCTCCACAGTCACCAGATCTCAATCCAATAGAGCATCTTTGGGATGTGGTGGAACGGGAGATTCGCATCATGGATGTGCAGCCGACAAATCTGCGGCAACTGTGTGATGCCATCATGTCAATATGGACCAAACTCCCTGAGGAATGCTTCCAGCACCTTGTTGAATCTATGCCACGAAGAATTGAGGCAGTTCTGAAGGCAAAAGGGGGTCCAACCCGTTACTAGCATGGGGTACCTAATAAAGTGGCTGGTGAATTAGCTTTATTTGTATGCAATATATCTTTTTTTTTTTTCATATAAATGACCTGGACGTGTTCTTGACAGATTCTTGGAGATTATGATCTTGCTTTGTCTGGATGCTGTTCTTGAAATGTATTTTTTGATCTGGTTTCATTGCAGAAGGCTGTGGTGTGTGTGTGTGTGATGTGCTCTGATTCCTCACGCTCCGCTTTGATGTTCAGTGAAGCGGGAAGACCCTCACAAATCACAACACGCCTGTGTCATCCAACAGTTATCCCAGCATGCTACAGGGTGCAATTCTTTACACACCGGGCTCATAAGTGCTTGTACACCTGATACACTGTATGAGTCTGCGGTGTGTGATGCAAAACAAATCAGTTGTCCAATTAGACTTGCAGTCTGTCTGTTCCTGGCTATTGCCTCATAGGTCTTCACTTGTTTATGTCACTGAAGTCGACACCCAGGGGTACAGCAAGGGTTAAAGGCATCATTTGAGACGGGCGAAGTCCCAGTCTCGATAAAGTCACCATGAAATCAAAAATGTACAAATCTTTTTTTGGTGTTGTTGTTTTTTGGGAAAACCTGTCACTCACTCACATGAGATACCAATAATAAATAACAACCAACCAATCAATTCCCCATGGACAAAACAAGTCCCGCCCTATATTATTCTTGTTTGAGAAGCAGTTATACATCACAATTGTTTCATGTGACTTTAATCAAGACAAGTTATATTTATTTATATAGCGCTTTATACAATAAAGATTGCAGAAAAACTGTTAACGTTGCAGAATGAATCAATTATGAAACATACAATTTCAGCTATAAAGCAGCTTTTCAGAAGATAATAGTGTCAGTATTCAGTTTCACAAAAACAGTTTAAATGTTGCAAGTTTGTGTCATTGTCGAGTTCAATTCAATTTAAAAAAAATTCTTATCCGATAGTGTCAGTCCAGTTGAATCGATAATAGTACAGAATATCAATCATCTTTTTTGGTTTAGACTTTTTTTCATTCTAGTGTGATCCTTATTTATCTACTAAGATGAAATCCGTAGCCGGTCGAGGCCGTCCGATTGACACGTTAAGCGACCGGCTACAGTTTGTTTTATTTTGATGCACCGTTTAAAAGCAGGTTTATCTGAAATAAATGACCGCAATGACAGACTTTCATGGAAAATAAATCTGTCATTTGAATTATCTCCCTCCCACCAAAGCCCCTTTCACACAGCGCGTTGATCCCGGGAAATCGCCGGGAAATTGCCAGAACGCCTTCTGTGTGAACGCAAACACGACCCGGGATCGATGCCTGGTTGGGGCCCTAGTAACATTGCCGTGTTCAGTCCCCGAATGCGCACTGTGTGAACAAAAGCCGTAATCAATGCCGTGTCGTAATGACGACGCTGAAGACGGGATCGTTCGCCAGCGAGCTAAACGGTACGTAATGCGCTAGTTTATGATCGAATCAGAGAAAAAAAAGCACAAGCGTGGTTTCGCAGCTCGAGAGAGAAATCGCAGCTCATGAGCAAACTTAAGAGACATTACATGTCACATGTCTTTACGGGATTTTTACGAGTTGTGTGTGAACGCACTCTCTGATTCCGGAAAATCACTGGCAGTGTGAATGAACCACAATCAAACGAACCCGGGTCAAATCCCAGGTCACTTTATCCGTGTATTTTCCGGAGTCTCTGTGTAAAAGGGGCTCAAGTGTCTCAACTCAGACATAAAAAAAACACACAAAAAAAACAGAATATGCTCATTGATGTATGGAAATTTTGTTAAATTGGTGCTAAGCACTTCAATACAAAACACTTGAGTATATTTCAAAGATTTGATGCCACTCACCAGACATTTTAGCCAGCCAATCAGACTGTGACAGTGTTTTCCACATTTGTGTACAAAATACATCATACTTTCAGTGAATGACCAGTTAGACATCAACCAATTCCGATCTCAATGAGGCATGACATACCATCATCTGTTCAGTTCTGTTAAATAATGAAGGTTAACTGAGGGTTAGAGGAGCGTCGGTCTGTGTCTGTGATGGAGATGAGTCATGCTTGCACAAACACGCTGATTTCATTTACACCATTACAAACCCCAATTCACTCCATATACACCAGTTCTGATGATACCTGCTAACTGTAGTATTTTGAGCTGAATATATATTCATAACATTGATCTGTCACAGTGGGGAATGATTATGAAGGTCTTGGAGAGTAAAATTGACTCTTGTAGACAGAATGATGTGGTGACGCTGTCATGTGATCTCTGATGAGGGTTTCAGAGACCACCCGTCGGCCAAAAACTCATGAATGATTCATGAAATCAGCTTTAATCAATATCCGTTTTCATTTCATGCATGTGTCACACATTTAGAGCCTTGATTACAGATCCACAATGCAAACACTGTTTTCACACAGAATGAATGTTCATTTGTTTATTTATCATTTCTTTAGTTAATTTGCTGCTTGATTGTTTTTTCTTCTTCTTTTGTTTGGTTTTGCTTATTTGTTTTAATGGTTCTTTGTTTTATTTATATATTTTTTTGCCTAGGCTTTGTTCATTTGTTTGTCCTTTTGTTCTATGTTTTTTTTTTGTATCTTTCAATGTTTTGTTTTTTGCTTGTTTGTAAGAAAGCATTTTCTTTATTGCTTTCTTTTCTTGCATGCTTTCTGTCTTGCTTTCTGTCATGCTGAGATGCATTAAGCAAGGTTGATATATATAAGGCAGACACCGTGGAGAGGAGCGGATTAGATGTGTGTCCTTGACCCCTGACCTTGACCTCTGTCACAGGCCAGTGCTGATGTGGGGTTAAACACACACTCATTGATTGCTGTCTGAGATCAGACAGAACAGGAGGGCAATATGTGGGGGTTTCTGTGTGTGTTCAGAGTCTTACCCCTTCACTAGTGCTATTGTTGACAATCCAGCAGCTTCCGTTATTTTTCCGTTATAACAGGAGTTAGTGTAAATAGCCTCTGCCAACAGGGCCGGCTTTTTGCACTTAGTGTAAATAGACACTGTGTTTTTAAACCAATGCATGCAACACTAGTACATGCCCACTTTAGTCCAAGTGGACATATATTTGACAGATTATGGTTGCTGTTATTATGGATATAAACCCAGTGTTTTGCGTGGACATGAGTTTATCTCCGGTGCAGGTGCAGATCAAAGAGCAGAGGATAAAAGCCCTGATTGAAAACGTGTGTTTTAATGAAGGATTGTGTGATGTGTTTCATATGTAGATGTTTTAAGCTGTTACTCATTCAGTTGCTTTAGTATTTGGCAGGTTTATTTGTTGAGATAATGAGCGTGTATGTGTGTGTTCAGTGTGTTTCTGTGCTGTTTAGTAGTGTCAAGAACATGTTTGGAGAATTATGCAAAACATAATTGTAAAATATAATTTCTTATCCTTTTCCATTCTTTTTATTTATAGGTGTTAAGCTATACATATAACATAACACATGTTAATGTGTGTGTGTGGGTTGGTTTATGTGATTTATGAGGACACAAATTTGTATAATGACATGTGTATTACACTGGTATTGCAACTTATGGGTGGTTTATGAGGACACTTCAAAAGTCCTCATAAATCAAAAGGCTTAAAAAAACATAAAAAACAATGTTTTATTAAAAAAATTTAAATGCAGCATGTCTCCTGTGATGGGTAGGTTTAGGGATAGGGGCAGTGTAAGGGGACAGAATATATAGTTTGTACAGTATAAAAACCATTACGCCTATGGAGAGTCCTCATAATGCTGTTGCACCAACACGTGTGTGTGTGTGTGTGTGTGTGTGTGTGTTTCCAGAGCTGCCAGAGAACTGGACGGACACGCGGGAGACGCTGCTGGAGGGGATGGTGTTTCAGCTGAAGTATCTGGGCATGACCCTGGTGGAGGAACCCAAAGGAGAAGAGCTCTCGGCCGCTGCTGTCAAGAGGATCGTTGCCACAGTAAGGCACATGCACACCAACAACCCCGTCACACTGAACAAAACACTGGTTTAGAAACAGTTTTCACTCATGCTAGGGAAATTCACAAACAATTCAAATGAAAAAGTAAGCAACGCATTGAGTTAAATGTGAAATATGGAAGCACAAATACCCTGAAATAGTTCTGTTCTTAACTGTTTCCCTGTCAGCGCTTTATTTTCATTTTTATAAGTTGCCAGCCAGCACCAGCAATTGATCATTTTCACAAAACTTACATGGTCTGCAGAATATTTTGTTGTATGAATATCGGAACATGCAATATTTCAAAAGAAAGAACAGAGCCTCTGCTTTTTATTCTAGCTTCATGCATTCTTTTTTTTGATCAACCCTTGCATGTGGGTAAGTTTAATAATTTTTTACAAATATTTTTAAAATTAATAAAGCTGAGAAAATTGCCCTTTGTCAAAGACTATGTCCGGATCGGATTCAGAACGATGATCAAAACACAGATAGATCGAGTCCATCAACACCCCTAAAGCTTCACAGTCCTGGACCTCGTCCTGGGCCGACATTTCATTCGGTAACATTAGGCAGTTTTGATTCATATGCTGTTTAATGTTGATGATTACGTTATTTTACATGTGCGTAAGCAATGCTTCTGTCGCTTGTTTCTGCTTCTTCTTTGCATGTGTTTTGATCTGGAGATTCTGTACTCTTTCAGAAGTTGCGCAATAGCGCCCCCTAGGTTCTACATGGAACCATCAATGCATATAAACCTTTATTTTCACGTGTAAGTGAAGTCCAAGGAAAATAGCTACAAAAGTGTAGAATTTGATGCTTTTAAGATCTAATCTGTCTCTAATGGTTTGTGAGTGGTGCTAATGGGCGTGTGTGTGTGTGTGTGTGTGGGGCGGGGGTGTCTCAGGGGGTTTCTGGGTGTGGTTCTGTGCATTTGAACAGGCTGGATCCTGTCATGATGTAAGGTTGTGAGGTTATTAAACTCCCCAGATTGTTGTGAATCAACAATAAAAATGAGTTGCATACCAAACAGACTGTGTCAGCGTGTGTGTGTGTGTGTCTGTGACATGTAAGAAAATGAATGACAATGCTACCTTTAGCTTAGCAGTTTATATATATATATATATATATATATATATATTGTTTATTTTTATTTTTTTAGGTTTTTAATATATTTTCTGTTTTAGTTTTAAATTTATCTGCTTTTGTCATTTTTTATTATTTAATTTTTTTATTGTCTATTTTATTTTATTTCCTTTTCCTCGAAGAAAAGCCTTCTCTTGGTTAAGAAGTCACCTTGAGGATAGAAATCTGTTTGTACAAATAAATTATATTAAATTTAATCTAATGAAAGTTACTTGTGGTGTTCCAGAGGGTTCGGTGTTAGGCCCCAAATTGTTTGTATTGTGTATATATAGATGATATGTGTTAAGGTTCTAAAATATTAAAAATGGTATTGTTTGCTGATGACACAAATTTATATTGATGATGAAAAATGATGTCTTAAAAAAATGATGGTCTTAAAAAGATGGTTTGATGATAATCGACTTTCATTGAATTTGAGTAAAACAAAGTTAATAATATTTAGAAATCGGCAAAGGAATAACAAAGCTAAAATTTGGATCAATAATGAGGAAATAGAAATTAGAAAGAGTATATGAATATACATTTTTGGGTGTTATAATAGTTCATAAATTAAATTATGCTGGAAACCACATATAAATAATGTTAAAAAAAAACTAATTCCATTGCAATATTAAATAGAATAAAACATTTTCAATGAAAAATCATTATATATGATATTTATATATAATTAATTATGTAACACAATATGAATAATTTGTGTATGTCATATGTAAACTATTGTAATGATATCTGATATATGTGTACCTTTGTAATCATTTATGTACATTTTGGAAATTGTCTTATGTAACTGTTGTTTATATTGTATGAATCAAATCCAGAGAGAAAAGTGACACTTATTAGATTATTATGTATAAAGGCGATGCATAATAAGCATAGGCTTTCAGCCTACACCTTTTTCAGTTATTATGTATATTTTTTTCTTTACTCTAGAAAATGACCGAAATACACTTTTGTTTAATTGAATTTCAGTTTATTTCAGGCAACATTTCTAATTATACATATATTGTTCACTGTTAGTCTATGTTAGTTAATACATTAACTTATGTTAACAAATGAGACCTTATTGTAAAGTGTTGTAAGCGTGCTGCTCATTGCATAAGATGTTAAAAAAAAGCCAAAATGTAAAAGCCTCCAAAATCAGCTTTGATGGATTCAAATCATGTGACAGCTCTTGATAAAGCCACGTTTTCTGTCTCTGTCTCTGTCAGGCTAAAGCTGGTTGTAAGAAGCTTCAGAAGGTGACGCTGAAGGTTTCTCCTCGAGGGATTGTTCTCTACGACAGAGCAAACCAGATGATAGAGAACGTGTCCATATACAGGTGAGTCCCCTGCGGCCGTGTCTGTCTCTAGAGATGGAAATCGTGATGTCATTGTTGTTTTTTTATTACCTTTTTAATAACTCATAACAAGGACGCAAATATATACCAAACCAAAATACTAAAAATGATGTTTTTTATTGGTTAAAATAGTGATATATTAAATATATCATATTATATTAAATGTATATAATTATTTATATATAATTAAAATGATATTATTATATATTAAATATTATTTACATATGTGATTCAATAAAGGTGTCATGGAAATTATTTGGTTCTAGTATTTACTTAAAAGCAGAACTAGTTCTGAATAAGAACTGGTTTTCTAAAAGCAGAAGAGAGGAGTGTTTGTTGCCCCCTGATATTCTGCCATCCATCATTTAGAGCAGTGCGACCTGAAGATTGCTGTGTTTTCATACAGACAGAGAGACAGAGAGATCTGTATTGATCTGAGGCTCAGACACACACTCTCTGACCCTCACCTGGGACCGCAACTAACGCTCGCACACACTCAGTGCGCTCAGTCTGTGCCGTGTCTCATGAATAAACATGAGGGAGGTGTGGCCTCTCTCTCCACACCAGTTACACGAGCAATAATCCAATTATGTGGGCCATTCTCATGAAAACATGTTCAGGTTTCATTTCACCCTAAAACCAAAAGGAAAAAGACAATGCAGCCTAAATGTTAATATTTAACATGTATTAAGATTTTTTCATTGTGACATTGAGTTACTGTTGCCTTTCTATCAGCCGAACCAGTCTGGTCATTCTCCTCTGACCTCTTGCATCAACAAGGCATTTTCACTCACAGAACTGTGCGTCATTTAAATCACCTTTCTTCCTCACCCTGATGCTCAGTTTGAACTTCAGCAGATTGTCTTGACCATGTCTACGTGCCACGAGTTGCTGCCATGTGATTGGCTGATTAGATATTTGCGTTCACAAGCAGTTGAATAGGTGTACTTTATAAAGTAGGTGGTGGTGAGTGTGTGTGTGTGTATATATATACACACATATATATGCAATTTTACCCAATTATTTTAAACGACTACAAATTATACAAAAAAATTCCCTAAGGCTTAGGGTTAAAATGCCACTAAAATAAACAAAAATATCCCCCAAATTCAAGGGGAAAGGGGGAAGAAAACCCTGCACAATTGAACTAAATCTATTATAGTTATAGCAATTAAAGTGAAATGTGAAAATGAATGAAAAATATTGATTTCTAATGGCCAAAAAGCGATAAACATAAATGATTGTAGCTTTTGTCAGTGTAGCCAGAATATGACGTGCCATTTCCTTACACACAACATTTTTAATTCATTCTATTAATTAGTTAATCAACATTAACAATCATTGTTACAATATTAAGAGCAAAAATCATTTCTGCAATAATTGCAGGCCCACCCTGTAATGAGTTCCTGTTTTTTATTTGATAATTTATCTACTTTATGTACGCTGTTTAAGTAATGCAATTGTTGTGTAAATACACACATAAGTCACCTTTGAGTCATAAATAAACATAAATTCCTTGTAAAGAAACATAAATGCAATGTCAGATACAGCTTCTGCCTGACCTTTGCAGTGTAAAGATGGCATTTGTTTTATTTGACATTAAAACAGACGTTTAAGGTCATTATAAAAAAAATCTTCTATAGGTAAAACAAAACAAAACTGGAAATCGATTCCAAGGTGCAAATATTGTCCCTTTATAGAAAATATAATTCTGACCCTGAAGTTTTTTTTTTTTACATTCACATAAACTACTGGTCCTAGTCAGACAGAAAGTGTGTGTGAGTGAGAGTCAGAGAAAGTTTCTGAATGTGTGTGGATTTTTAAATGTGAAACCGGACAGATGGTGGTCATTCATCATTAGTCCCGCCCCTCCTGCTGTGGGTCTGCTCTCTGATAGGCTGAGCCAGCTGTCACTCAAAGATGACGGGAGAAATCAGCACTGGAGGAGTTCATGAGTTTACTGAGAGATCTCAACAGGAAACCAGAGACCATGTAGTCATAGACAAACTATCCTACGGGTGTGTGTGTTATGGTTTGGTGGGTCAGCTTTCTGTCAAAGTGCTGATGGAGCATTGAACATAGAGAACGCAACACTGCTTGTAGACGTTTTTACATCTCAGACGAGGTGACTTCATGCTCTGCTATATACGGTGTGTGCAAGTGATTTAGTGGTGGATGACGTACACAGTGGGTGTGTTATACTGGATAGAGACCAATCTGAGGCCCTCTGGATTTTTTTTTTCTTCCCCTAGTAGATAAACAGAAATCTTTTCAGTTTTAGATCACTTAATATGTGTTGTTGATCATGTGAGCAGGTTCATGTCCAGTTCTTGCTTTAGTTGGAGCTTCTCCAATCATACTGGAGAACGTGATCATCAGGTTTTGTTCATGTGAGCAAAAATCACAAAACCAAATAACTGTAATCATTATGCTGATATAATAACATGTGTTATTCAAAACTTGCATTTACACTAGTGTTCTCAGATATTTGAAGCCGACTTTATATGTACACAAAAGATTTCTGGATGTTTTTGAAAGCCTCATCAAGGCTGTAGGGAGGTAAGGCTACAGTAAAATTATTATAATTAAAGTAACTGTCTTCTATTTGAATATTCTATTTACTTTTAATATTCTAATTCTATATTTTGTTTAATATTTGAATATATTTTAAAATGTAATTTATTACTGAGATCAAAGCTGATTTTTCAGCATCATTACTCCAGTCTTCAGTGTCACATGATCCGTCAGAAATCATTTGAATATGATGATTTGCTGCTCAAGAAACATGTTGAATGCAGTTGTTTTCATGATTTTTTTGATGAATAGAAAGTTCAAAAGAACAGGATTGATTTGAAATCAATAACTTCACTGTTAAAATAAAGTCTTTACTGCATCTTTGCTGTATAAAAGTATTATTTTCTGAAACTTTTGAATGGTAGTGTAATGTCATTTTTATTTGTTGTGTGTAGGATCTCGTACTGCACGGCCGATAAGATGCATGATAAAGTGTTTGCCTACATCGCTCAGAGTCAACGCACTGAAACACTGGAGTGTCACGCGTATCTCTGCACCAAGAGGAAAGTGGTGAGTGTGTGTTCATATGTTTGTGTGTCAGAGACACTCCCTGTCTTTCCTGTTGTCTATAAATAGTTATACGTTAAAACCACACTTCCTCTGACAGAAACAGATTTTCTTTCTATGACAAGTGATGTTGCATTAAACCTCTCTTCCCTTTTCCCCGTCGGTCTCAGGCTCAGGCGGTGACGTTAACGGTGGCTCAGGCTTTCCGATTGGCGTTTGAGTTTTGGCAGGCTGCTAAAGGAGGTACGATGCACTCGACAACTTCAGTCATCCCAGCACAACTCTTGTTTATCTTTCTGATTCTTTCTGTCTTGTGAATTATGGGCTGTGAATAGAGCTCAAAAGCATGCGTGTCCTACTTGAAGCTGAAGTGTGTCATCCACACTCTTAGTTCACCAAACAGAAGTCCCAAAATAATGGCGGTTTTCAAACAGGTTTCTCAAAGGCTGATTGAGAGTCATCTTTTTATCTTTCCTTTGACTATAAACGTATTATAGAAGATTTATTATGCCCTTTTAAGAAATCTTGAAAGTTCAAATCATTATTTTTCACATATTTTGTAGCTCTTCTTTTCCCAGTCTGTCAGTAACGCTCTGTTTAGTTCCTGTCTTTATGAAGCCCCTCTTTCTGAAAAGCACAATGTGCTCTGATTGGACGACTGGACGAGTGTGTTGTGATTGGTCAAATGCTTTGAGTGTTTGGGAAATGTCACTCTCCTCCCCATAACCACGCGTTTTAACACACTACTAACTAACTGAACCAGGCCTTGCCTCTTTATTAATACTGTTAAGACTACAACGCTTCAGGGAGTTCAGAAACAGTGACACTGATATAGAGAAGAACTCTCGCTGGAGGGACTTTGTGTTTTGCAGGCCTTTTTTAAGCTAAAACGGCAACATTACACACTAAAGAAAGTTTAACGTAAAAAAAGCCTATTTAAGAAATGTTTTAGCGCAAGTGAAAAGTTTAATTCATTTCCATGCATCAATTGCAACTTAAACCGGAGACACATTTAACGACTGTAAAGCCGATTATGAACGTAATTTCACGTGTCCCTGCTTTAATTGCAAATATTTCTAACATTTTTTATATTTTTCAAATGAAATATGAAACATTTTTTAGCAGGAAAATGTCTGGAAAACATGCATTTATTATTTAAAACTAGATTTTTTTATGTTTACTTCTTGCGTCATATATTTTTATTTTATTTGGCAACAACAAAAAAAACCTTTTAAGTAGTTTGAGCAATATTGCCTCTCCCTGTGAGTGTGTTTATTTATGACTTTAAAATTATTATTATTATTTCATTTTTATTTTATTTCTGTATATGTATTTATTTCCTGCAGGGATGGAGGACAATAAAGAGATTTTAGTGCAGGGAAAGTAGAGCAGCTCCTGTCGTACAGATCAGCAGAACATGTATGCAATTTACTGCATGTTTGAACATGCCTGTGTGTATGTGCGTGCGTGTGTGTGTGTATCCTGAGGCCTGTAGAGATTTATTCATTTAATCTCTACACCTGACGGTTCTCTGCAGGATCTGATCATCTGGCAGAACTCAAACCCAATCTCAGATCTCTTCCTCCGTCTCAATGCGTTTCGCTGCAGGGCCTGAAATATAAACAAATGACACACACATTTCCTTAGTGAGTTTTTATGGTCTTGGTAAGGACTGTGCCTGTGCATCATGGTATGTTTAATTTTTAATTCAAAAGTGATGCATGCGATGAGAGAAATGAATATTTATCAGTTTTAGTTATACATGTAAATCTAAAGATTTTGAGCTGAAATATGGGTCATTCCAGTTCACCACTTTTGGAGGTTCAGAAGTGAATTCAAACACCTTAAAGGGATAGTTCACTTTGAAATGAATTTTTGGTATGTTTTAGCTTACCTCAAGGGCATCCAAGATGTAGGTGTCTTTGTTTCCGCAGTAGTTTCAGTTTTTATATTTTTTGGTCAAACCGTTCTTGTCAGTCATATAATGCAGGTCTATGGTCACCACCTCAAAGAGCATGCACAGAGAAGTCCAAATTAAACATGATTTAATGACTCGTAAATGTAAGTACACATTGATGGCCTAAGACACGAAACGAGCGGTTTGTGTGAGAAAATGAACAGTATTTATATCATTTTTACCTCTTGTAACCACAGCCACGTCCAAGTGATCTGAGGGCGCGGGCGCTTCGGTCTGCGCAAGCCATCTTAGGCCATCAATGTGTACTTCCATTTACGAGTCATTAAATCATGTTTAATTTGGACTTCACTGTGATGCTCTTTGAGGTGGTGACCATAGACGTGCACTATATGACTGACAGACAAGAACGGTTTGACCTAAAAATATCAAAATTGAAACTACTGCGGAAACAAAGACACCTACATCTTGGATGCCCTTGAGGTAAGCTAAAACATACCAAAAATTCATTTCAAAGTGAACTATCCCTTTAATTGTGGTAAACTAACCACACAGAAAAGTACCAAACACACCATTATGACACTGCAGGAAGAAGATCTGAGAACATGACGTCCCTCTTCAGAGCTCTCCTATAGTCGGTACAGTTCCTCATGAAGGGCTTTGATAGTGATTTAGGATGTTTGATTTCCATTTCATTCATTCAGGCAGAGATCAAGTCCACCACACAGTTTAGTGCTACATGTGTTCATTATTTAAATGTACATTTAGGGCTGGTTTCTCCTGGACCTGATGCACATTTCTACTCACCGACCTCATTCTTTTTTTTAACTTATAGTAATACAAACTTTTAAATATGAATATATATGAAAGCATATGAATCAAAGTTTTAAGATAAAAATTATTACGTTGGTTATTTAGTGCATTTTTAAATCATGAATATTATTTCTTGGGGGATATATTTATTTAATTATTGCATGTGGCATTTGACAACCTTGTCTAACTGTGTCATGTCATAAATAGTTTAAACTATCAGATGATAAACAAAACGAGTGATGAAAAAGCAATTTAGAATTTCTCTGGTCAAACAAAGAACTGAATGTTTAATGTATGTTAACAGTAACACAGGCTTGAAATTACTGCTTTGTTTTCAGAGAAAGAGAAGCAGGTGAAATGTGGATCAGATGGAGAGGCGGCCAGCAGCTCTCAGTGCGAGAGTTCAGCCGGTCTGGGCGGCACGGAAGGAGCAGGTGAGAACACACACACACACACACACACACACACACACACACACACACACACACACACACACTCATTTCTGTGTTCAATTACTATGGTGTTGTGGTCTGTAGCTCCGCCCACAGTAGAATATCATTGGTTTAAAATCCCACTCTACATAACGGTGTTAAATATCAAATGTGTTCTTATTGGCTCTGATTGTGTCATACAGTATTCTCTGGAGAGACATAGTTATCACTGGAAACATGATGATAATAATTTTTTTTGCACGAACAAGGGTCGCAGTCTGGAGCCCTGAAATTGTAATAATATTACAGTGGTAGTGTATTCTCTGTTGATGTGATCAGATATGGATAGCTTTCCCAATTCTAGATGCATATACTTATACATGAAGTAGTTTTAAGTCATTTACAGTACTAAAAGACCCCTGTATTATCATCTGACACCATCACTGGACCATGGGACTTTTTTGTAAGGGTGCCAGAGGACCCGGGATGGTTCTCCAGTTGCCAGGTTACAGAAGTAATCTTGGACGGCAGAGTTCAGTGAACGAATGAACCCTTGAGGACCAGTGATCCGTGTGCCATGAGACAGACGTGTGTGTGCATGAATAAAGGACTGTGTGTTCGTAAATCCCATCAGAAATCAGAAACATGATTCTTTTAGCCTACACACATACACACACACACAGCGGCTGATCTCTGTTAATGAAATGTGAGACCAGGACCGAGATGGACACGTTTAACGGCTCAGGATAGGGAGGAGATGTGATGTGCTTTTGTTGAGTCAGTGAAGCGTGTCAAGGCTTGATGTTGAGAAGACTGTTGATTCATTCTCTACGTGCACAGATCTGTATGATCCCTGCAGGTGTGGAGATGTGAAAATATTCTGTTCAAAGGTTGATGTATAACCATTGTGTCTGATCACCTCGTGTTGATCCAGGAGGTCTGAGCCGGTATTAAGTGCAATCACATTAATAAATAAATCTGCCAAGTTATATAGTTCATTAGCCTAACTGTAGGCTAGTTATGATTGCCAAGAAACAGAGTAATTTGTCAACAGCTTCAATCAGAACCATCCATCCATCCATCCATCCACTCCATCCATCCATCCATCCATCCATCCATCCATCCATCCATCCATCCATCCATCCATCCATCCATCCATCCATCCATCCATCCATCCATCCATCCATCCATCCATCCATCCATCCATCCATCCATCCATCCATCCATCCATCCATCCATCCATCCATCCATCCATCCATCCATCCATCCAGAATATATTCAAGTTGAAAACAGTTATTTTATATCGTAATATTTCACAATATTTGAATCAAATTAGGTTTTTTTTTTGTTGCATTTATTTATTTGTTTATGTTTTTACTTATTTAGTTATATTTTTCTATTTATTTTGTCATTATCATTATTTTTTATTGTGCGTGTAGAAGTGGCCACTGGGGATCTGCTGGACTTTGAATGTGGAGTAAAAGATCACTCAGGAAAAGACGCCACACACCCTGTACCGAACCTCAGCACAGAAAACAACAATACTGTATGGGTAAGAACACACACACACACACACACACACACACACACGCACAAATAAAACTTTTGCATATATCATACATGTGCCAGAATATACAGAAGCCAAGGTACTTAACAAGCTGACCTGAATAATTCATTAATAATAATTATATTATTAATAATATTTATCCATAATAGACCTGGTACTGTAGATGTCAGTACTGCTGGTTCACAGGAGAAAACCCCCACAACTCACTGCTATTAATTCATTATTTTATTAAAGCGTCATCAATGTTTATTTAATGTAGTTTACATGCCAATGTTTTAATTATAAAATTAATTAGTTCTTTACGAATTATTTATTAATATTTCACTTTTAAATAAAGGAGTGTGTTCAACAGCACATTAGTTTTGGCTGTAGTAATGAGAACCCTTATATCTCTGTCTTTTGCAGGAACTTGAGGATGGTCTAGATGAGGCTTTCTCAAGGTTAGTAAAATTATATCTGAAATAATCTCTCAATGTAACTGATAATACCAAACTGCATATACTTTTACACCATAACACAGTGAATTTCATTGGAGCTTACTGTAACTTTAGCTCAGATGTGGAGTATAGGGCACAACTATTCCTATTAGCTCTACCATGCAGCATTTGTGATGGACGTGTTCAGCTCTGAGAATGAACTCTTTTTTCGTTGGCCTTACGTAATCTAGACTATTTTTACACTCCACTCTCAGTTCCTGTGATTCATAGAAAAGAAAAAAATATCTTGAGTCAACACAGAGGTGCAAAAATCTGTGCAACAAGTTCTCAATAGACTTTCACTGCTGCTCCTGAAAAGTAGAATGCCACAGTTAAAATCTTGAGTTTCAGAAAATCCATGTGTGACATTTTCTTTTAAATTAATAAAAGTGCTTTGCTGAGCTTATTTGTTAGAAGCAAATAAGTACTGTATCAAAATATTTGTATGGGTTTTTATGGACATGGGGATAATACAAAATGAACAATCATATTGCCCCCTCGGACAAATTCGAGGCAGCCTTGCTTATGTTTGTTTCAAATCTGATAATCGGGTATGATAATCAGTCTAAATCTCTAATGAAATTCAAAGTTTGAATTTTTTTTTTTTACTCTGTCAATCTCTTTTATGGACGCCTGAACATAATACAGAACAAGCCGTCATACTGCATCCTCTGACCAATTTGGGGTGGCCTTTCTCTGCCATGTTAAAGGGGGAATTAAATATAACAATAGGAGATGATACGCAGTCTAACACACTACACAAAAATCTAAATCTTAAACACTTTTAACTTTATACGTAATATATGGACCCTTGAACTTTGCATATGGCATAATCTATATTATGAGCCACATTGCATCATCTGCCAAGTTCAGGGTGGTGTTTCTCAGCCATGTTAAGAGCTGCGTTAAATTTGATAATGGCAAATGGTACACAATCTAAACCTTTAACAAAATTAAAAAGTTTAACGGTTTTTACTCAACCAGCCTTTTTTTTATGGAGCTATGAATTTGACATATGCTTTGATATTGCGACATAATACAAGTTGTTTACTTGTGACCGTCTCTACACATTAAGCTCATGTATTTTAAAACTGGAAAAAAAACTTCAGCATTAATTTAAAAATATTAAGGAAAATTGGATCCCTCATAATATGAGCCCTTAAGGAGAATATGATTTTTATTGGGATAATAGGCAAGTTCCTGCTTGCCTACACACAAATCATACAAGCAGTTGTGATCCTAAATTATTAGGTCATGTTTTGAATGACTATTATTTGCATACTGTGGCATCGTAATGACACTAATTAACAGTCATTTTATTCTGTAAACCAAACAACAGCTGTTTAACGATTTGTAATGATGGTCATTATTCACCCAGACACACAGAGTGCCGTTCCCGAGAGATTAGCCGACATGAGATGAGCTGTTTTACAGCAGCGGGGGTTCAGTCCATCGCCGCTCGCCGCTGATTATTTGTCGTGTGCGGTAATTAAAAGCGTTGGCTTTTAATCAAACTCAGTACTTCGTTAATCTCCATTTAACATGCTTTCACCCTGTAAGTGTGAGGAGAGACGCTGTAGATCTCTGACATGCCAGAACTTTTCCAATCAAGGATGAATTGAGGATAGAGTAAATCTCTGATTAAAGTCTATTGAAGTGCTCTCCATCAAAACCCAAAGCTGTTTTAGCATTTTCTGATGGTTTATCATCCAAAACACAGTGGGCTGAGAGATATTAGGGTCATAATCGGCCATTTATGTACATCACTGTATGCTTGATGCAAAAATAAAAATGTAATGACTACATCTGACCAACAGAAGATCTAAATGTCAGCTTGACCTCTTGGCCCAATATAAAGAAACAAACTTTAAAGTTGCATTATTTGCAGTGTTGAGGTTAAGTAAAGTAGATAGCGCTGTATATTTTAAGATTGTGAATATACTATTATTTGTTATTTTACTATACATTTAAATAAGAAAACCTTGAGTGGATAGTATTTGTTGTATTGTAATTAATTTTGCATTCCTAAAGTTTCATGTATCATTCAATGTAATTTTTTTAGCTTTTAAATATTTCTATTTAGCTTTTAGTTATTTTAATTTTAGTCATTTTAGTACTTCAACTTAATTGTGTCAGTTAGTTTCTAAAGTTTTTCATCTAATATTTATATATATTATTTTGCTGAACAATAACAACAGCAGTTATTCGCCAAAGTTTAACGCTTGAGAGTTTGTCCAAATCTTTAACCCTAAGTGTGAGCAATAGTAGTCAAACACCACTAATAAAGGTTAATGCCTTTAGTTTTACACAGAAAGGATCTTACAGTCGTTTATCTTCACGATCGAGAGGTCGTTTTAACTCTGACCTCAATTCTTCAACATTTGCTCGGTAGTAACCTTTGACTTGAATGCCTGCTCAATAAACTCCATCAGGAGATCTAGGACATTAAAATCAAAATGGACAATCCCTGGAATATTTATTATGAATGATTTATCCATGTACATCATTATTTTTTTAAATGTGCCCTCTTAATCTTTTAATCAAAATAACTTCCCCTCCCTCTTGCAGTGACATCTCTTCTCTGATGATGCGTTTACTGGCGTGAGGGCGGGGCAACCTGTCACTCACATGAGATCCACCAATAGCAAACCACAACCATGCAACTAATTTCCCATGGACAAAATCAAGTCCCGCCCCACATTTTTCTTGTCCTAGAAGCCATTTCAATTGAAAATACGTCACAATGGGGAAGAAAAGTCTTTCACAACTTCTGTTTCATGCCGACTTAAAAAGAAATGTTTTATCACAGTATCAAAATGTGGAAGTTCTATTATGTAGACGACAGCAAACTAAGCAAGACATGCTGACTAATCATGCCGCTCACATGGAGTCTCTGTGTTCTCACGCTGATGTTGTTTATTCCCCCTCAGCCGCAGTCTGGATAGTTTTGAGTCCAACACAGGTAAAAATGTCATTGGCCTGAGCTGTAGTGAAATCTGCCTGTGCTGTAGTCCTCATCCGTCACAATCCACTCTTTCACATCATCCACGGCCGTGAACTACAGTAGTCCAGTTCTCTCATCTGTTCCGTGTCAGGCATGTTCCTCCTCATGGCTCAAAACCCTGTCCATTTCAAACACCTGCTCTATGGATATTGATGACTTCATGGCAGGGTTCTTTGCCAAGACTTGTAGAAATATCATCTTCATGGTTTCCATTCATCTTATGATCAGATGTCTTTTTTTCCTCCACTGCCTTTCCGCAAAGTCTGTCACTATGGACCCCAGTCTGGGTAGACGCTGTATTTAAAGAAGTTGTTCACGCATAAATGAACTTACTCTCATTATTTATCACCTTTATGTTATTATCCAGTAGAACCACATACACTGCCAATCAAAAGTTTGACTTTTGTAAGATTTTTCTTTTCAGCAGGGATGCATTAAATTGATCAAAAGTGACAATAATAGATTTATAATGTATAAAAAAAACTGCTTTCTATTCTTCAAATAATTCTATATGATTCCATTAGAATTCTAAATAAAACTATCACGGTTTGCACAAACATATTAAAATAAAACAGTTTTCAACATTGATAATCAGAAATGTTTATTGAGAAGCAAATCATCATATCAGAATGATTTCTGAAGGATCATGTGACACTGAAGACTGGAGAGTAATGATGCTGAAAAATCAGCTTTGATCACAGGATTACATAACATTTGAAAATATATTACAATAGAAAACATTTTATAATATTACTGTTTTTACTGCATTTTTGATCAAATAAATGCAGCCTTGGTGAGCATGAGACTTGAAAACATAAAAGGCGTCTACCTTGACTAAAGTGCATTGAGGGTGTGTGACAGAGTTACCGAAGTGATATACCACACACATTCATGTTTTTTTGTTACTTTCCGCAGCCCAGTTTCATGCCAGGTTTGACTACTCATGATGTGACATTCATTCACAGAGTTCTGTCTCTATATTTATGGTAGTAAAGAACAAAAAGACAACTGGCATATTTTGTGCAACCTATGAAATATTCTTGACCTCTGTCTAGGGATGGGAAGCATAAGGAATGTAACGATTCTGTTTGCGATTCCAATTCCACTTTATGATTCCATTAGTGATTCCTTAGAGAAAGCTGATGTTCTAAAATAATAATGGCTGTTTTATACTTGAAGTACTAACAAAACTCTGTTGTGAATGTGTGAATCTTTAAAGGACAAGTTCGGTATTTTACACTTAAAGCCCTGTTTTAAGATCGTTTCTGATGAAATAGAATGGTTAAGATTGAAATTTGGACACATATGCACCATATTGGTGGAAGTGAGAGACTGTAAGTTTTGAACGCTTATATCTTCTAAAGCCGAATGTTGTTATTCTTTTGGAGCACACTAGCTATAGATAACAGTAAGGCTAACATATTCACACAAAAAGCCAAAAAAATAAAATAAAAAAAAATAAATGTAAGTAAAGTGCTCACAAAATTGGTTAAACCACTGGAGTCACATGGATTGCTTTAATTAGTCTTTATGTGATGTGTTCTTGTGAACTAACCCTTTAAGTTTTTCATTTAATATTTATATTTTGATCTCAGCTTTATTTAAATTTCAACGAAAACTAAAATTTTTAGATTTATAAAATCTTATTTATTATGACATGCGAGACTACGAATAGGCTAAACGCTATTTTATCTTGCTCTTTAAATAACGAGGGACTCCAGATCAGGGAGAAATTTGCCATGCATATTTAACGTGTTGTTTCTGTTTTGCATATATTTTCCCTAGTCTCTAACTTACAGCTCCTAACACGATCTGATCTGCACCGCTAAGTTACTGATGTTTGGTGCCTTGTGTTTTCAGTTTGATTCTGTCTCTCACGCGTTTCTGTCTGTGTTTTTCCTCCAAGACTCGCTGAGTCTCGCACTAACCCCCAGGTGCTGGACATTGGGGTAAACCCTCAGGACTACAACCCTGAAGAGTGCTTGTCGCCTAGCAACTGGGACAAAGCCGAAGCCGAGGACGCGTTCGGATTCTGATCGACGCTTCGCGAGAGGAACGAGCTGATGAAACGTCACAAAGGGATGGAGCTCGCGGCAGCTCGTCACACTGGCGCCCTCTGGTGGCCGTCACTGATACCGCGTTTCAGTTGGACATGCGGTTTGGCAAACTGAACCAACAAAAGCACAGACCAAAGCAATACAGTATAAACCTTCTTTTAAAAATTTTTTTATTTTAAGTACATTTATATTTTATGTTACTTCCTATAAGTTACTTTTATTTTCTTTAATTTTTTTAATGTACGTGTACGAATATAAAGATTATGTATATGACAATAACACTGTAAAGAGAGTTCAGTTCACTTACTTAAAAAATTTAGTAAACTCGTTGCCTTAATTATTATGTAAATAAACTTAATGCTTAATTGAAAAAATTAAGTTATGTGAACTTGACAATTTAAGCATGTTTATTTACTTAATTTTAAGGCAACTGGTTTCCTCAATTTTTTTTAAGTTAAGTCAATGATCACTTCTTACAGTGAACTATCATATTTTGTCTTTATTATTACTATTATTAATTTTAATAATATTTTATTAGATTTGATTGCTGAGGCTAGCTTTGCGATTCTATGCAGTCGAATGTCAGAATCTAAATTGAGATTTATATGCATACTAAAGAGTTAAATGTCATGTTTGAGGTTTGTGTGGAGTGGGATTTTTTTTTTTTTTTTATGCTCTGAAGTGGTGAAGGTTTTGTGTATGCAAGTTGTCTGCCCTCATACAAAAACAATATTAATGAAAAATAACTAAACGAACGTTACAGCATACAAATAAGAGAAGGCACAGTATTTATATGAGACAATTTTATCTTTTTCTATGAAAATGTATTTTTGCACTCCTCTCTGCGTCTATTTCTAAACCTCATCATTTAATTTCTGCTTATGCCTTTTGAAACATATGCCTGCTTTTGGTTATTCTTCATTAGGTTATCCTTACTACCCATCCAATAAAACACTGTGGAAGTGTCAGACTGTAATATCATGGTATTATAAGGACTTTGAAGTTGGTATTATCATCATGGTTTCTAAATAAAGCAAAATTTGATTTATGTGTTGTGTTTTTTTAACGGAAACACCAATTTTGTAACATTAATGTATTCCTCTGCCAAACAAAAATTTCCTGGATTTGTTTATGACAAGCACACCAATATACTATTTTCTCATGAACTTAAACACTTGCTTGTTATGTTGAAATATAAACATCATAAATGAGCAACAAACTGATATTTAACTCTGTGGATTTGGTCAAGAGAAAAATGCAGTCGGTTCTTTTATGGTTTACATTGATGCTTGTCTTTGTATTTAGTCTTCATAAGGGTAAATTATAACACTTCAGTGTTAGTTTCTAATTGCGTTAATCATTTGATGTTCATGAATTAAAACTGATAAAAGTGCTTTGTGATGATTACTGTTTGACATAACTCCCTCTAGCGGTGAGACTAATGTTGTGCTGTTATGTTGTGGACCTGTGGTAATTAGAGTGGTAGAGTGGTAATTAATACGAGTCCAAGTAATTATTTTTAAATAATGGTTTCAATTCAGTGGCTAATAAAGTTGGCCATTAGTTCAAAGAGGGTATCGTCACGTAGTTTTCACGAGCCGTTTATTCATTTTCATAACAGATTGTATTTGAAGGAGCACCAATCACTTCACAACTAATGTAATATATATATATATATATATATATATATATATATATATATATATATAAAGTCGTCTCTGTACTTGTCATAGAACCTAGACTGTAAGGATAGAAGTTAGAACGCAAGATTTTAAACTAAGAAAATGACAACCCACTTTCAAGCGAATCGCTCACTTACCACCGTCTGCATTTCAGCCAATCAGCCAATCACTGACCGACCTTTGCGTTACGTCATTCATATTAATGAGTTTCACGTTTTCACCAGTAGGATTAATACATTCAGATAATAACATATATTTATATATATATATAATATATACATAATATATATATATATTATAAGGTAAAATTAATTCACTTACGTATATTTATATACTATTTTGAATAATGTGAAAGTGAATAAAATTCAAAAAATCTAAAATCACATGCTCTGGTTTTAAACCAATCATAAGACGAAGTGCGGCTGAGAGGTTATAAATATCAGGTGTAACCGCGCTTTGCATTTGCATTTTGCAAGTTAATGATGATGGATGAAACTTCACGGCAGACTAAATAACAATTTCCAAAACAGAAGATCTATCGACAGGTAAAATTTTAAAGTTGTAATCCACTCTTAATGGTTAACCTTCAAGTAGTATGTGAGTGTTTTAACAACTTATAGCATGCGCGTGGCACACATTTCGCCCAAAGCGATTTTTAAAAAAAAACGATGATCGGTTGCTTTCAAGTCTCGTGCACATAATCTATTTGAACCAAGTAGTTTCAGACTTGAGTCGATATCATCAACATCTGTTTAACGTGATCTATTTCTTTGTTTGCATAAATAGGGAATATTAAATATGCATAAAAACGACGAATTTGAATTGTGACTGTTGATGAAGTCAAAATGGACATTCGTCTAATATCTACTAATAATAAACTTTATTTTTTCTTAGGTTCATGCACTTTCCTGCTTTGATAAAACTGACCAGACAGCACTTCTTCCTCTTCCAATCTTGAATAATAACAATGTTTAATGGAGATTCCCCTTTTCACTTAAAACCCTTATCAGTATATTCACATTTGGTGTGCTCTAAGCAGCAGTGCAATGCCAACAGCCCAGTTTACAACATTCAAGTACACATTTCAAATAATCAATCCAGGGCACAGAAGAGACGCCTTGATTCATGTCTTGATGAGGTCTGCGAGACCCCCTTAAAAAGGCAGCGCATCACTAGAACATGCTCCCAAGATCTTGGATATTGTTCCTTGGACTTCCAGTCCGGATCGCAGGGATCCACACCTCTACAGCCACTAATAATCACAAAGGACTTTACACCACCTCGGTCAAAGGTCAATCAATCTGTGACCCCTGTGGTGTCCACCCCTCTGTCCAAATATAAACAGAACCATATAGATGGAGACCGGGAGAGTCTTCCCTCCCCGATACCGGTTCTGAAATGGGACAGAGAGGTTTCCTCTGATGAGATTAAACTGTGTGCGTTCCTGAACTTCGATGCTTGCAGTTCTGTTCCTTTTGTTGGCCCTCAGGGAACTGGGAAGGGTGAGATCAGGAAGGTCTCACAGAACGATTTGATCTCACTTCATGCATCAAAATCTCAAAGCGAGCCCCCAGAATCAGCTGTCTCATTGAAAGAGGAAGAAGAGCTGTTGTCGGTCAGTCAGCAGGCAGAGCCCGAGGCTTCAGACCGAGGTCGAAATGAAGAAAGTGCCTCAGATACGTTTGAAAGCACGCTGCCCCTCCAGGTCCAGGTTTGAGCTCCATCATATATTTCTAGCATTGTCACTATTTACTGTCCCTGCTGTTGTTTCAGACCTGTTGCTTTTATTTAGCCTGTGATGTAACATAAAAAGAACATAATGAAAGATTGTTCAAATATTCTCTACATAGCAGCTTTTTTCGATGACCGTTAATATTGGCAACATCTGGAAAGCTAAACAAACCCTTAATAATAATTAAGGTTCCGTTAGTTAAATTAGTAACATGAACTAGCAATTAAAATACTTTGGTGTTAATTTCAACATTTACTAATACATTAATATTGACAGAAAACATTTGATTTTAACAATGGATCTGAGCTAACATGAACTAACAATGAAGAGTTATTTTGATTAAACAATGGTATAAAATTTGAATAAATACTGTAACAATTGTATTGCTCATTGTTAATGTTATCTAATGCATTAACTAAAAGTACATTATTGTAAAGTGTTATCAAATAACAGACCAAATTAAATCCGTATTCACAGTCTTTCCCTCAGCTGCAGCTCTCAAATCTCATTCATGAATATACATGCTCATATTCAAAGTCAAGTCATACTGATGGATATAGTGCTTTATACAATACAGATTATTTCAAAGCAGCTTCACAGTAATAATCAAGAAAATAACACTAATAGACCAAAGTTCTTCAATTATGAATTACAGTTTCAACTCTAAAAAGACAATAGTATAATTACTCAGCTCAATTTAGTTGGGTGTTGATTCTGTGTTGGTGTTGATTTCAGTGTTGGGAAAGGGAATACTGACAAAAATGGCCATCTCTAGTCAGTATGAACTCTCGTTGTATGCAAAAGAGCTGCGTAAAGTATCGTAAGGGTGTATAAAAGAGTGATGAATTGCCATGAACAGATGTTACTCATCAGCAATGTGTACTCCGACTTTTCCAACTGCGCTTTTGCCCATTGAGCAGGTGAAATCTAAAGTGGTGGTTCCGGACAACACGAAGACCACCTGCAAACCAGTGGTGTTGTACAGTGAAGAGGAGTGGGAGAGGAACAAGAGAACATATGTGGACTCGGTGAAGAGACACATGAAAGAGCAGAACGGAGCAGCAAACGGTATCACGCTTTACCAAACTATCATACATATCTGTGTTTTTCCAGATGTGTACCAAACCTGTAGAAATAATAGAGTTCTGCAGGAATTATGTTTTTTGTAGGCCAAAACCTGGACACATTAGCATTTCGTTTCCATCATCCGAAAGTCAATGAATGGATTTTTTTTGTTAAATGCATTAAATAAGGTATGTGGTTACTTGTTGACAGCCTTGTCGTGTTTACACTCACACTCTTGCAAACTATTCTAACTCAAACTTTAAAGATTGAAATAGTTATTTTTAAGCTTAATGGTGGTGACATTGAAGTCATGCGACCGTTCTGTAATTCGTTTACTTTTCGGTTTTAAATTCTGGTAATTGTATTTAGGCTTTAACATTCACAAAAGTTGTCCGTGTTCACACTTTCAGAAGTCACACTACTAAAGATCACTTTTTCTCTTCATATGGGACTAAGTTGAGAAAGTGTTTTGATATTACAGAACATAACATTATAACATGAATGTCATATGATGGATGCTGTTGATTCGTGTTGTGACGTGTGTTGGCAGGTGCGATCACTGAGCTTCATTCTTTGATGAACCTCATTGCTAATCGGAAAACTGGAAGGAACGACCCACACTGGCAACACCCTTCAGATCTCACTCGCAAGTAAATGTCACAAAACCTGGCACCAACACGTTACACCCCAAAATCAAAAGAAGTTTTGAAAATAGAAAATGCAGCCTTTTTGAAATTTGAATTAAATAAATGTAATAATAGGAAAGTAAATTAAGGAATAAATTACTTTATAAATAGTATACAATAAAATCATTTTAATTATTTAGTTCTAAATTTATTTTATTAGGGCCCGAGGACTGATGGTGTGAATTTGTTTACATACATACATACAGGTGAAACTCGAAAAATTTGAATATCGTTATATCGTTAAAAAAATGTTCACGATAATTTTTTTTATATCAGTCTATATCGATAATTATCACGATAAATGTCAAATCTTTATTTCTTTCAAGTTTAAAGGCAGATTTTTGTTCCTAAGTGAAAGTTGTAGAAACCAGAGCATTATTTGTGGTTTTAAATTTTTTTTTATTGTCAGAACATATGACAAACACTTGCCAAATAGGAGAATATTTCACAAATCTGAGGTAGAGCATTCAAACATTTGTCATTTTTCCTTAACAAAATAAATATTGAAATTGAATTTCTTAGTTTCTGCATGTGCTAATGGGGGATATTGTTTCTGGGGGGAAGTCTTGAAACAGGTTTTTGTTGCCTAACTTTGATGGCATGTATCTTTATCTTTACTGTAGTAAAACAGTAACATCTGTTAAAAAAAAAAAAAGTAACAACCTTATTTTTATTTGGTAAAATGTTAAATGTAAAATGAGTTTTATTCAAATTAACCATTGGTCATCCATTGTCATGCATTTCGATCATGATAACCACAGATAAACCAGACATAGCCTACAGCACCTCGCTATCATGGCAAAATGTAACTTTATGGTTTCTATGATATTTGTATGAAAAACAGTAGCCTAAATACTGTAATTAAATTCCAATTAGTCCTTTAATACATTGTCTACATTAATTATATAATATAATTCAATATGTATATCCCACATTTCATGGTGCAGTTAATGTACTAGGCTAACGTTACAGTAAATCCGTGGTAAATGATGGGAATTTGTAGACGGAAAAGCTTTCTGACTGTATCGTTGCGCAGTGTTTCTCCTGTTCGTTAGCGCTGTTTCATCTGCCTTTAAACTGGTTTAAATCACTGAGACATTTGTGTTCTTCGCTGAATTCAAGCACTTCTCACTGGATCTCGTGACCGAGACGATCAGAGTAAACGCGTCTGCTCTAGTGAGCTCGCGCTGCTGTTTGGACTCTGTAAATGGTCCCTGTCGCACGCGGTTCAAATGAGTTTCGTTCCGTTTTTGGCGCAAAAACATTATCAAACATTTATCGAACTCTTGATATCGTTTTATCGAGGAAAATTATATCACAATAATTATCGTTATCGTTTTATCGCCCAGCCCTACGTGCAATAGTTATAACTTTGATGATTATGGCTTACAGCTTATGAAAACTCCAAATTCAAAATCTCAGAAAATTTGAATATTACATATTTTAAATACAGAAATGTCGGCCCTCTGAAAAGTATAATCTTAAAATGTATATAGATCTATATACTAAATGTATGTATATAGATATATATACTAAGTATATTAGTTTCACCTTTTAATTTGAATTACTGAAATACACGAATTGGATGAATTTAATCGGATCATCTTCAAATTTGCTTAGTGTAATCATAAGGCCTTTGCTTTGAAAATCTTGAGCTTCCGTTGAAGGGCGTGTATGACAACATTTTATGTTTCACCGTGAAACAGGAAGTTGCTGTAACTCAGGCAAACAATGTTCAATCTGCCCCAAACTTCACACCTTTGATAAGAGTTTTGTCCTGAACACATCTACATGCTCAAATTCAGTTTTAGTCATAGCGCCACCTCCTGGCAACAAGTGACATGTTTAACTCTGTTATGGACTTCTAGACATATTAAAGTGTTCAGGAAGTGTTAAATAGGCTAGAAACATGCTAAAACTCAGGTATGCAATGTCCAGTCTGGCCCAAACTTCACACGTTTGATAAGAGTCCTGATAAGAGTTATAGTAGTAGTAGTGCCACCTACTGGCAACAGGAAGTGACATGTTTAACACCGTGATGCACTACTAGCAACGTTCTTAAATATGCTATCAACACTTAGCTGAGTGCTGAAGCATGCTATTATCGTCATGAAATAGGAAGTTGTTGTAACTCAAACATATTTAAAATATCGGCATTTGGCCGTTACGTTTTTCTGATTGTCCGATGTGTTGGAAGCGGGACTTTTATTTTGACGGGCGGCGCTGAGAGGACCAGCGCCTGAGAAGAGAACACGGCGCCTGATCACGCAGCGCTCTCTCACATTCTCCGTCTTCATTCGTTTATGATCTCTGTCAGTCAAATCTAATACTTTGTTAGACAGAACTGGTAAACAAAGTAAATGGCATGCGAAAAAGTAAAGCGTTTGCTTTTATATTATTTGTAACAGAAAAGACAAACAATCAGGTTCTCCTTTACGTCAACTTTCAGGAAACGCACATCTAACTTGCATCATTTAAACAAATCTCTGAATATCTAATAAACATTTAATTTCACAAACCTTGCAGATTTAATCGAATCCAGCTGTGATATCTTGTGAAGTTTGCATTTGTAGCCGGCATAAACGTGTTACTGCGAGTGACGGTCGAAGTGAGTGAATGCGAACAGAAGATCAGCTTCACAGGAGACACGATCGAAACACTTTAAATCCATCATTTTAAAATATGCTGTGCTATATCCAGTTGGCCACTGTGTCATATTTATATCGTTTTCACTGTGCTGTATGTAAAATTAGCGTTACCTTGTCTTTATTTGAAAAAATATGATTACCAGTGTGCACCAAATTACCAGATTACGGAGTGCCCTGTTACAGTTTCCTTATTTTTTATTCATATATTTTAAAACAATTACTTTATTTGTGAAAATATTGTAATATGATTGCAGATTCAAGAAGTTGCCATCTAAAGTATAAGCATGTTTATTTTAAAGACTTGTTTTCTAATTTTTTAGATTAAATATTGATTAAGGGTGTCACGATTTAGATTTTAAATCGAAATCGATCGAAATTAAGTCACAATCTCGAATATCGAATTCAAAAATGGAATCGTCGATACTGCCACGCCCCCATGTCACGTCGTCCAGTCGGTTTGCAAAGCGGGAAAAAACACGCGTGTTGAAGTGCTGTGAGTCCGAGTCCTCTACCTAGCTATAGCTGTGTACAGCCTATATATACAACCAGTCAAAAGATAGCATGGTAACTGCAGACGCAGGAGACCCATCGACAGGACTTGAACCCCCTCCTCTTTCACTGAAGTCGCCGGTGTGGGACAGTTGGAGTATTTGTGATTTTCAGTGAGTTATGTTGACAACTTTCACATTCGCGTTCAAAGTTTGCGCTTCAAAAAAGCCACAGTTTGCAAGCTCTGCTACTGTATGTGCGTGTACCATATTCTTCCACTTTTTAAATTAAAACTTTAAGTTGACAAAAACAGCAGACTCAGACTCAGAACAGTATGAATCTTTATACAATAAATATTGCATGGCACAAATAACTTGATTCTCCACCTCCACGAATGAGTCGAGTGTTGTTCATTTCCGCACCGAGTCTATTTCTGCTGCATGCGCTGTTAAAGTGACAGCACACAGTTCGTGGTCAAAATGAACATAATTTGACATGAAAATGTTGTAATTTCATCAAATGCATTTAATTAAATACTACATTAAATATTTTTCACAGTCATGTTTTTACTTTAAGACCGAGGTAAAGCAAGGAAAACATAGATGTATCTGTTAAACCGTGTTTGTTTTGTTGTCATCTTCTGTGAATAAGACTGCAGTTACAAAAGAGAAACTACATGGCAGGTTATTTTGCTCAAGTTTCTAATTGACTGAAGATATAAGTTATTGTGACATTTATTATTTTGTTAATAAATGTTTTAAATTTGACAATGTAGTGTGGTACATTGCGAACAAAGGTCATATATTATATTTCATGAAAGTCTAAAAATGGCATAGCAAGTTGTGCTTTAAAAAAAATAATAAAATGAAAATATCGAGAATCGAATCAAACCATGACCTTAGAATCGAAAATGTAATCGAATCGAGGATTTGGAGAATCGTGACACCCCTAATATTGATACATAAATACCGGCTTTTATCTGCATCGGCCATCAAAAAAAACAATATCGATCGACCTCCACTGTCAATGGAGGGACAGAAATCTGTCAGATTTCATCAAAAAGATCTTCATTTGTGTTCCGAAGATGAAAGTGTTAAGGGTTTAGAACAACATGAGGGCAAAGAGTATAGAAGTTACTTCTATACTCTTTGATGAGGGAGTAATTAATGACAGATTTTAAATGACATTAAAGGTATTTTTCACCCAAAAATGTAATTTCAAAGTGACTTTGGATTTTGGTTTAAATTTTAAAGGGGTCATCGAATGCAAAATTCACTTTTATATGGTGTTTTCATATAAATGTGTCTTTGCAGTGTGTGGACACAACCACCATACAATGAAAAAAATCCATTCACTCTTTTTTTTTTTTTTTTTTTTATCCTCAAAAAGCCTAAACACACAAAGCCGTTTGGATTTTTGAGCAATATGTCATATCGCTTATGCTCTGCCCACGACCACTAACGGACTGACCCGTATTAGCATATTTCCTAACGCAGCCATTTGTGTACTTTCTGGGAGGTAGGTTGCCATGGCAGCACTTTACCTGTCTTGTGTCCACATTCTCCATGGAAGAGAGGGCTGGGGTGAGCAGTTGCTCATTATTTAAAGAGACATGGACCGAAACGGGTCGCTGTAAACAGAGCTTTTTTTGAGGTAAAAAGTGTGTTGTTTTACACAACCATTGAGGATTTTTAACCAAACTTTACACGAAGACGCTAAAGAATCATACTAACTTGTGGAAAATGGGCATCTGATGACTCCTATGTTTAACTTATTGATTTAGTCTATGTAGCCAGATTTTTTTAATCATCATTTCTTATAGTCTTAAAACATATTCTTGCCAAGAAGTGCCCAATTAGACCGGAAGAGACCATCTGATGTAAAGTACATGTAAAGTGACCATACTTTTATCTATTACTGCCGTCCCTCCACTAGGGGGAGCCTTCAAACTCTGCTAAAATGTGCAACCAGAGGCTGTTCTATTTGAATAGAAATCCATAGAGAAGCGCCATATTTCATTTTTGACAGGAATTAAAATGCGTCTGTGAGATAGATATATCAGAAAAGCTCTAAAATAATAATCTTATTATATATAAGGTAATAGTTAAAACAATCAATAGATTATGGAAATGTGTGTAAACTTTGTGATTTAGAATTATAACTAATAACTCACAGGCAATATCTCACAGAAGGGAATCAAGGCAGCATATACAGTTCAGCTTATGAATATTTAGTTAGTTGTAGGTGGAGTGAAACCTGCAGTTTCCCATTCTACAGTCTTCCTTCAGTCATTTTTTGTTGTTTTTTTCTCCATTTGTTTGTAGGAATTTCCGTAAGTCTCGTCTCAAAGGTCCATCAGTCTCCCTTGACGAGTGGCAGAAAAGAAACCTCCTCGCCTATCGACGCTTTCTTAATGTGCCAGACATTTTCCGCAGAAGCCCAATGCTCTGATTTATTTATTTGTTTTAATTGTTATATATATTTGTTGTCATTTCATATATTTGCTCTTTGTCATTGTTATAAAGGTGAGGATCATTGGTTCATGGTGCTGGATAGTTGCTCACTGGGAAGTCTGATCTGCTTTTGTGTTTATTTGTGATTTCACAGTGTGGTGTGCGTTTGTACTGCATGTTTCATCTGGTGTTTGGCTAATTATCTATCTATATATATACATGTATATTGATATAAGTGTGTGTGAATTTGCATGATCTGTATTCTCAGGTGAGTTTAGTCCTTTACCTTAACCAGCACTTATTCACCTTGGTATTTACAGCTAATATAGTTTGTTTCAATAGCTAGACATTTTTCTTTGTCTTTGTCTAATTTACTAAAAATTTACTAACCCCCCTCCTTATACAGTACATTCAGTTATATGGTTGTACATAATTCATTTTGCTTTGTCGAGGGAAAACATTTCTTTAGCTTTTCTGTGAATAATTGCAATTCCATTTTTTTTAGCATTACATGCATATAAATAGCCAGAAAGATAAAAGATTTTATATTTTGTAAGCAGGGAAATGTCTTTCCTTAGAGAAACAATGATGTTCGACTGAATGTTGTGATCTTTCGATTGGTTTTGTTAATTTGTTACATTGCTTACAGTTTTATAACCTTTATACATTTAATTAAAAAAAAAAAACTTTATTTGTCTGTCTCTATCTCTCTCTTAGCATTATTCCTGCTCATTTGCAGAGTCCACTTTACACACTCAAACTGAACCCTGGTGTCGTCTTAATGTCCATTTAAGTTTAAGACATCTGTTAAAAGTACAATCAATTATTTTTTACAAAATATGAAAACTGCACCTTTAAATGACTGCATACAGTTCAAATCTATCAACACTGGTAAATGTAAAATATAAATCATGCTTCTGATATATCGACAATGAGATTATCTTTTAAATGTATTGTGAATTTTGGTCCTTTTAGTTCTTAAAGTTACTTTGTTAGTCAGATATTTCTGGATGTTTATCATTCTTTTTTTTTTTATTCATTGATGCAAACTATTCATTCATCAGAACTGTTAGCAATACAAGCTTAACTTTTTGTTCTTTTTTTGTTTTTCTTTCATTGGTTTATATTCCGTTTCCTGTACAGGTCATAAGTAAAAAATGACCCTAATATAAAAGAAAAAAATGGAAATAAAATGTGTAGGAATGTCTAAAAAATATCACTTCAGTTCCCGTTTGTTTTCAGTCTACTGTAAGCCTGTCTAAATCGGCCCAATGGCGGCATCCGATAAAACGGGTCTCTGTGCGTTACTGTAGTTCCAATTAAACTTGTCTGACTCCATTTTATCACGATCTCTAATTTAGGTTAGAATGCCAATTGGTTAATGGTCATTTATATAATAGTTTAGCAGCACATTTGATTATACTTTTCTACTCTTTACTTATATTTTACCCATTCATATTAGGAAATTGTCGTTTTGTAGTCCTCACGCCTTCTGTTTAATGCGGGTCTCACGATCTCGAGCATTAACGTCACCCCTCCCACGTTTCTTATCCCGTGGGAATTGGCCATTAAAGGTGACGACATGCCCATTTACACAAGATGTAATATAAATCTATGGTGTCCCCAGAATGTGTCTGTGATTTATTACAGCTTATCAAATTTGCCCCTTTTTGGGTGTGAGAAAAAGCGCTCTGTTTTTGTGTGTCGAATGGAAATGATCTGCTACTCCCCGCCTCCGTTCAGAAGAGGCCGATCCGTAGGCTACACGAGCTACAGATACTCCGGCAAAACCAAAATACGCGAATAATCTCACTCATCCAAAATCTCAGAAATAACCAGTAGCGAGTGCAGCCTTATGGAGATACTCAGGAAGAGGTTCAACTTTTAGACTGCCTGGACGTTTCTGAATGGTTAGTGGATACATTTAGCCTGACGTCGTCATACTCAGTCAGATTCTAGTCAGAATGTAAGTCTGATTGATACTCAAAAATGTTTTCATGTACAAATCTTTGTATATTTTTTGTTGCAAAAAAATAAAAAAGAGTGATAGGCCACTGCTGGGCTGTGATTATGGGGCGTGTCAACCCAGAGCCATCTCTCTGGCTCTGGTCCGAACAGCTCTGGTTCGGGGCTTCGGTCATACTTGCTTCACAACGGATCAAGTCCAGACCGAACTTCCCATCCTCGAATGTTGTGTGCGGGGCTAAGTTCGGCTGGCATCCAGACTAGGTTACACTGTTTTTGCTTGCGTAAACCAAATGGTGGCACTGTGGGTGGAAATGTTATAATAAGATCCCCTTCCTACGTCAGAAGATGAGCGAAATCTGATCGGCTTATTTTTGAACATGATTGCAGAGAAAGGCTTATCAAAACAAAGTTATTGGGTTGTCACTTTTCACGGTTTCTGGGTTGGTAGATGCACCGGGGGCCCGATTATAGCACTTAAACACGGATAAAGTCCAATTTTCATGATATGTCACCTTTAATATCACAGACGTCCTGTAGTAAAATCACATTACTTCATGTTATTGGTCAGATTGATCTGCTATAGTCCAGCCTTAATGACAGAAGTCGAAATGTTTGGCTACATGAGATTATGATGCATTTATATTCACATTCATCATGTTAATGTTATATATGAAATACAATGTCAAGGAATTGATTCCAAGATTTATCTTGTTCGTAAAATTGTCCAAGACTTTATTATTAGATCTGAAGCTACATGCGTCAGAAACTGTGGTTACAGCTAGTTTTACTTCCGATATTTTACATTATACATCAAGTGGTGACCCAGCACAGTTCCAAACTGTTTATCAGACAAAACTAAACAAGAATCTCTTTAAACTCCTTAAGCGATGAATCGAGCGAATCAGAACAAACTTGATGACCCACCCGTTAAGAACTAACAATATAAATAAAATACTGTTAAAAATGAAGGAATTAGCCAAGCTATTTTCGATAAGATTTAACCAACCCACGCTAAACACATCCAAGCAGGACTTCTGAACCCGAGCTAACTGAATCAAATTCCAGTAAAAATAAATAAATCTGCTAATAATGTTTCTGTGAATTACCATGTTTTAAATTAGGTTCTAACATTATAAAATGCTTCTCTTGCCTGACACGAAACAATGGTTAAAATGGTCACTTTGCTGAAATATATTTATATTTTGCCTTACATGCGGTGTTGGAATGTGTCTATTTGTGTTGATCTGTATACAGACTGCATTAGTCAAGGCACATGTTGTTAGGAAGAGCAGCTGGGATCTGAAGCCAGAATTCTGTCTTGTTCTTGCTGATGGAACACAGACTGAGAGGAAATGTCCAGAGATACAGGTACTGTCTGGAACGGGCCATGATGGGATCAAATGATCTGCTTTTAATGTGTCAGTGTGGATTCAGCATCACATTAAAAGCAAAAGAGTACACAATCATTTGGACTACTTTAATGGTGATTTGTGTGTGTGTGTGTGTGTGTGTATTAATAATTTTAGAGTTTATCCAATAGCAAAAACAACCATGTACATTCGTGGAACGACCTGTGGGTGAGTAAATGATGAAACTTTTTCCTTTTTGGTGAACTATTTCTTTAGCATTGTTATAAATGCACTGATATGAATATTAAATTCAATTCAATTAACTAAGAGCTAAGGGAAGCAACAGCTGAAGCTGTAAGCATCTGCTATAATCCAAACGTTGAATGTGAACATGTTGCATTCAAGCTTTTTGATGGTGAAGATAAACAAATGATGAATCTTATCGTGCATGTGTGGGTCTGTATATGCATGTCTTGAAAGTCATCTTCTCCTAAAATGGAAATCATGGTGTTGAGGAGTGGCTTGATACGTTTCTATGAGAAGTTTCAGATTTTTAGTTTCTCATTCAGGTTGGACTCGTCCCTTTCGGTGCCTGGGTTCTGTGTAAGTTCACCTCTTTACTCTCTTCTTTTATTATATTTAAAGCACAGAGCGGTTTGCACTGAGGTAATCTAAGATCCATGCAAACGCATTATCATGATGCTATGATCGATAATTTTAGCTTGTAAAGATGCCTGAAATGTTTCAAAGAAAAACTTCACAGAAAAGATCAATGGGTTTTTCATGTTTGTTTTATAAACAAAAGTTCAAATAGCATCTTATGTATAGATTTTATTTGGGTTTTATTCAAGCCTCTTTTTGTGGGTTCAGATCTCTCATGTTCACTTGCCAGTATTTTCAGACTCGGGCCTGATCCTAAACGCATTAGGAAAGTAGCATAGAGCTGGCACACACGATCCATGATAAAACTGGGAACAGATTGGCTGCTTCTTTTATTGTTAGTGGCATGGAAGGAATATGAATTTGAAATATTATAACTGTTTTTGTATGTATTCAGATGTGTGTAATTGTGATGCTTGCCGGTTGAATAGCATTTCAAATGTTTGGTTATTTCAAGAAAAGATGATATCAAGACAAGGTTTATGTTGTCATAAAAATATTGATGCTTCTGTTTATGAAATGCTATTCAGTACTAAGTCTATATATGACATGTAAGTATATGAAATGTAATATTGAATTGATTAATTCCTATAATTGTTTAAAATGATAATTTAAATATGATTGCCATGGTATTTAGCTGTCAGATGTTCAAGCTCTGATATATAATTATTAGAGCAAAACTACATTTAGTCTATATTCATATATATATACTAATTAATTACATAATTTCTTAGAATTATGTTCTAATTTTAGTGACTTTTGTTTTTGATCAGTTGTAATATTGGTTGTAATACACACAATTACTGAACAATTGTATTATACATATTTTGTATATTCAGATTCAGACAATTGTGTGTTAAATAGCATTTGAAAATCAATATATGACCTCTTGATACAACATTTTAACAAAAGATTGGATCAAGACAGTACTTGTGTCCTCATACAAAATACTCATTTATAAAACAAATCATAAATTGTTTAGCATTTTGTAGTAGTTTATCATTTACATCGATGTTCACTAATTTGCACATATAATGTAAGAACCTGAAAGTGAGTGATGTTTAATCGTTCCATCTGTCCTGTAATGCCGCTCTGCTGGAGATGTCTGCCTGTTCTTCATCTGATGTGCTGGAGCTTCATCCCAAGTAAATATTTTGCTTAACTGTAGGCAGATGTTCTAAGGATGTAAGAGTAATTCAGAGACTAAGGAGTCCACAAACATTAGCTCTTAAGAGGAGAACCCCCTCAATGCTGGCCCACATAATCAATTATACAACAATGGATGGGTTTTAGATCATCCTTGATATGTTTATCTGGGAGACATGCGTACATTTGACATGTATTTGTATCTGGAAGATGTGTTAAATCAATTAATAGAAATGGAGCCTTGGGCTTCTAGGCTTCGTTAGTTGTTACACTTGTGTGCAGTCAGTGTAATTTCTGCAAATGCTGCTGCATCGGTACGCATTTGATAAAGTTTGATCGGACTTGTTTACGGTTTTGCTGACCTGTGATGGCCAAGGTTTACACAAGTAAACATAAAGCGCGCCGTTTGGTACAAGGCCCTTGTGTGGTAAGGACATAAGTATAAGTGGTCGTAGTCCCAGTAATGCACACAAAACGGTAGATCTCATATCTCAACCTGACAGTCTTTACAAACATTCTGTGTGTTATTCTTCATTCAAAACAGGAAAGATCAGTGTCCTTTTATTTATATAACGACATCCCTACGACCCTAATATATATCTATTCATTCTTTCTTAAAGCTAACATCATAGTATATTTACAATTCTGTTTGGTGATGCGAGTATTGCAGAAACTTAACCTCATTGGTTTATTTTTTCAGGGAACAAGGAACTCAAGCATGGAGAAGGATTGGGGATTACTTGGATTTCTTGTTCTGTCATTATGTTTTCTTGTCAGCAATGGGCAACAACTTGGTAGGGGCAGAATTTACTAGATCATACGAGAGGATTATGTTCAGTTTTGTCTGATTGTTCCTCAAATTAAAAGTCTGTTTTCTTTCTCTCAGTCTGTACACGGGAGACAGTGGCTGATATTGTATTCCTGGTGGATGGCTCTGCCAGTATTGGGCTGGACAACTTCCAACAAATCCGTGAATTCCTCTCCTCGCTCGTAGAGAACTTTGAAGTTGCTCCTGACAGGATCAGGATCGGTCTGGTTCAGTACAGTGACACACCTCGTACTGAGTTTTTGCTTAACACTTACCAGAACAAAGAGGAAATTCTCAACTACATCCAAAATCTGCGTTATAAAACCGGTGGGACGTTTACCGGCCAGGGTTTGGAGTTCATGCTGAAACAACACTTTGTTGTAGAGGCCGGAAGTCGAGCACAGCAGAATGTTCCTCAGATTGCCATTGTTATCACAGATGGTGATTCTCAAGATGAGGTTGAGTCACATGCTCAGGAGCTAAGGCTAAGGGGAATCGAAATATACGCCATAGGGATCAAAGATGCAAACGAGATGTTACTGAGACAGATCGCGAACGAGCCGTACGATCAGCATGTCTACAGCGTATCAGATTTTGCAGCTCTGCAGGGAATATCCCAGAGTGTAATCCGGGAACTGTGCACCACTGTGGAGGAAACACAAAAAGAGGTCATCCTGATGTCAAAAGGTAACATTTTACATTGAAAAACTTCTAATTCAAAACTCTTGAGTCAAAGCTTTACTGGAAATCTGTGAGAGAACTACTGAGAGATCAGTAGCCAGTTGCTACAAATCCCTTTAAGCTCTTTATTGTATTCTTTAAGTATTTTTTTCGAACTTTGAATGTTAGCTTGACAAAGCCTTGCCTGAGAATTTACAATAGTTTGAGGGTTAGCTTGAAGGTTATATAGGAAGTGTGTAGTTTGAACACTTGGATCAAATCAAAAACATTCCAAGCTAGATTTGAATATTCTGTCAATATAATTTTGATATTTGATATTTTTGATAATGTCATATGTGAAAGTCTGATCATTTTAGAATAACTAAAGCATACTAAATCAGAACAGCCTGTAGGACTGTTGATTTTGATGCATGTAGCTTGAAAGCATGGATCATGACGTGGTTGTGTCATGTCCCATAAATGTGCACAAGGCAAGCCGCGTTCAGTCACAGCACAAGGTTCAGGCTTATTCATTAATGACATCATCAGCGACTAGTCCATGTCGACTCGACTTTCATCACCAAAATGACAACTTAAAAAAATCTGAAGTTGTTCAAACCTTAGTTTACTCCTGGTATTAAGATGCTTTTTTGTCGATCGGATCACAAGTGGACGACGCTAAATACAGGTGTTAACGGGGTCTAAAACGTTTTGATCTTGTCCACTTTCAACCACTTCCAGAGGTAGTCGAACGCATTCAACCGGATTGCTTTCGTAGTGCAAACACTCATGTGGTCGAATACGTTTGAACAGCCACAAAAGACGCCTACTCTCCGTCTACTGACCTAATGAGTAAACATTATGGGACGTTGCACGCTAGACAGATGGGATTTAAACTTTGTCAAGTCAAGTCAAGTATATTTATATAGCGCTTTTCACCAGATTGTATCAGAGCAGCTTCACAGTATCAATCAAAACAACATAACAATGTTCGACCTCCACGTTTGGTAGGGCTGATCAATGGTATTAATGATTGGTTAATTAATTTGAAGACCCAAGTTTGGTCTGAGGATGAAAAACTTACCAAACACAATGTTCTCTATTCTATATATATATATATATATATATATATATATATATATATATATTCACCCTCCACTCAAAGAAATGTGGACAGAAGTTGTTTAAAGTGGACAAAAGAGATGGATTAAAACACCAGGTGTAAGTGGGAAAGTGTCTCCCTCGTCTTCTTGTGATCCGATCGACCAAAACGCATCTTAATACCAGGTGCAAACAGGGCCCAAATGTTGTGGAATCTCAAGTTAAAGCAACATCATGACAGCACGTTCTCAGCAAATACTGATTTCATCCTTAAAATGACATTTCTATTATTCTATTTGTACAAACACTAGAATTAAAAGCAGAATTCAGTTGTCAAAGTTCTAACTAAAACTCTTCCATTTGCTGTTCTAGGCTGCAACGATACTGCTCAGGCAGACATTGTGCTCCTTGTGGACTCATCTACTAGCATTGGAGGCAATTTTGAAGAAGTGAGGAAGTTCCTCCATGCTTTTGTGGACAGATTTAACCTTAGACCTGACAAGGTGAGAGTGGGACTTGCCCAGTTTAGTGACAGAACATATCAAGAGTTCCTACTTGGAGACTATTTAGATAAAGTAGACCTGCACCAAAAGTTGGATGGTCTCATCTACCGTAAAGGAGGCACCAACACCGGTCAGGCCTTGACTTTCATCCGTGAGAATTACTTCAACCTGGCCAGAAAGAATATCCCTGGTATTGCCATAGTCATCACAGATGGGGACTCAAGAGATGCTGTAGATGAACCTGCCCAGAGACTACGAAATATGGGAGTTGCCATCTTTGTCATCAGGGTGGGAACAGGCAACATGGAAAAGCTGCGCACCATTGCTAATATCCCACATGAAGAGTTCTTATTCAGTATTAACAGTTATCAAGAACTGCAGGGTCTAAAAGAGAGTCTGCGCAACAAAGTGTGCTTTACTGTGGGCGTCCAGTCAGAAGGTAACATTTTACCTTGTATGATTTCCCATTTGTCCCACTTTCCATAAATGTACTCTGTAAAAAGAAAAAAATTTCATGATTTATCTAATTTTTTTTCTTTTGCCAAATCAACTTACTATTTTGAGTTTCTGTTGATTAAACCAATCTCCTTCATTGTTTTAACTCAAATTGAATTTTATTTTGATGCAACCAAGTTACTTGCTTTTTTAAGTTAAACCAACAATAATCTTTTACAGTGTACATGCTGTGAGTCCCATCATACTGTTAATCTACTGTTGTCTGCATTCTAGTGTGTAAATTGTTTAGATAGAAATAATTTATTTGTTTCCATTCTCTTCAGCTTTTTTGAAAAAATTTGCTGATATCTTCATATTGGTTGACAGTTCAGCATCTAAACAAGAGCAGCAAATAATAAGGAATTTGCTCTATAGACTGGTCAACCAGCTCGACGTGGGAAAGAATGCTAATCGTGTCGGCCTGGCTCAGTTTAGCGAAAATGTCAAAGAGGAATTCCTGCTTAATACTAACAAGACCAAGAATGAGATTGGGTCATTGATGCGCACCCTGCAGCTTAAGCCTACAGGCAAGCGTAGAATTGGCCATGCAATTGAATATGCTCGCACAAATTTCTTAAATAGCGCTGCTGGAAGCCGTGTATCGGAAGGTTTTAAGCAGTTCCTGTTAGTCATTGCAGCTGGAGAATCTGATGATGGTGTCATCCAAGCATCCCGTAAAATGAAAGAAGATGCAGTGACGGTTTTTGCTGTTGGCTTAAACAAAGCTAATCCGTATGAGATGAAGGATATCTCTAGTCAAGAGCACAGCTACAAGTTAGTAGGCAACATTCCACAAGTGCAACAGAAACTTAAGTCTGCCATTGAGACATGGGAGGACGGCTCTGTCACAGAGGGTGAGTGCTTGCATAATCTTCTATTCTTTCAATAAAATTCTTATAGTGTTATTAAACCTTTTCCCCCTTGGTTTGGGTTTTAATTATACTTTAAAAAACGATTATGTATAACATAATACGGTTCTTATGTCTTTTGACAGAGTGCAAGTCTGACGTGGTGGCAGATATCGCTTTTATTGTTGATCAGTCCACCAGTATCAGATCCAAAAACTTCCAACTTGTTCGCGACTTTCTCGAGAGCACCATCGGAGGTCTCGACGTGGGCGAGGGAAAAGTTAAGGTAGCGGTGATCCTCTATAGCAACTTCCCTCGAGCTGATGTGTACTTGAACACCTTCGTTGATAAGGCTGACATCCTGCGCTACATCAGTAGCATGGCATATGGGAAAGGTAAAACATACACCGGCGCTGCTCTGAAGTTTGCCAAAGAGCATGTGTTTACCAAAGCAAGAGGTAGCAGAAAAGATGAGAATGTTCAGCAGGTTGCTGTTGTTATCACCGATGGAAAGTCCACAGACGACGCGGCCAGCGCTGCAGCAGATTTACGGCGATCAGGCGTCACTGTATTTGCGCTTGGTATCAAAGACACAAAAGAGGATGACTTGAGAGAGATTGCATCCTACCCACCCAAGAAGTTTGTGTTAAATGTGGAACGCTTTGATCAACTAAATTCCCTTGCAAAGATTTTAACCAAAACTCTTTGCAATGAAATCTCTGATGCCATTGTACCTAAAAGCTCATTCAGCTCAATATTAAAAGGTTTGGACAATATTTGTAATACATTTTTTTTATTATTACTATGACAATGTTCAACCTGTTTCACAATTCCAATTTCATAATGGAATATTCTTTCACTACTTTGTAGGTTGCAAGCAAACAGTCAAAGCTGACATGTACTTCCTTGTGGATGAATCAGGAAGTATATCCTATGCAGACTTTGAAGATATGAAGAAATTCATTGTTGAATGGCTTGATGTGTTCGAGATTGGGAGTGACAATGTGCGCATTGGGGTAGTGAAGTTTGCAAGCCGTGCAACCACAGTTTTCCGATTACACGACTACAGCACAAAAGCTAATGTGGAAAAGGCAGTGAATGATCTCGTTATGAATGGAGGGGGCACCAGGACTGATCTGGGGTTAAGAGAAATGATACCGCTATTCAAAGAAGCTGTACAAACACGTGGTGAAAATGTTCGTGAGCTGCTGATTGTAATCACAGATGGCGAATCGATAGGGACAGAAGAGTCGGTAGAAGTTCCTGCTAAAATACTGAGAACAGAACAGAATGTCACCATTTATGCCATTGGTGTGAAAAAGGCATCTGTGCCCGAGCTCGAATTGATATCTGGCAGTCCAGAAAGAACGTATTATGTCAAAAACTATGATTTTCTCAAGGAAATTAAGAAAGACATCCTTACAGAAATATGTTCCTTTGAAGGTAAGCAAATCAATTTATGACAAATGTTTATATGGTATGTTTGCACTGTTACTTGATTTGCACAATATTATGTTTGCACGGTTATTTGATTTTCACAATTTTCTATTAAATTTGGTGATAAAATAATAACAATAACAATGTCTGATTGTTGTTTCAAGATTCTTTTCACAGAATGAGTGTTCACTTTATAAATTTCTTATTTGTAGGTTGTGAAGGTCTTTTTGCAGATGTTGTCTTCCTGATTGATGGATCAGAAAGTGTTGGCTCTGAAGACTTTGAAAACATAAAGGAAATAATGGAGTTTGTGATAGAAAAGTTTGCACTCGGACCAGAAAAGGAGCGTGTTGCAGTTGTTCAGTATGGCACAAACACAAAAGAGGAGTTTTCCTTAGATGCATTTGATGATAAAGATAGATTATTACAGGAAATTGGAAACATCAGACAGATGAGTGGAAGAACTAACACTGGAAAAGCACTTACAGAAGTATTGCAATCTTTTGACAAGTCTAAAGGAGGGCGCTCGAGTGCCTTGAAGTTCTTGATAGTTCTTACAGATGGAGATAGTAGGGATGATGTAGCCCAACCTGTGAAAGTCCTGAGAGACAATTCCATCAACATTTTTGCCATTGGTATGAAACACGCCAACAGATCTCAGATTCTTGCCATTGCTGGATCCCACGAAGGTGTGTTCTTTGAAGACACAGTTGCTTCCCTGAAAGAATTAGGCAGCGAGGTTCTTCTCCAGATCTGTAACACGGGTATGTAAACAAAATCTGAGATTTTTAACAGAGAGTACATTATGTTGGTAACCTCTTTTAGTTAATGTTAAGTTTTGTGGTTTGTAGTCCATGTCTGTTAGCTTTGAGGGCATCTACTCCTACTGTACTCTTAAAAGTGAAAACATTTGCAACAAATAATCTTTCTTCATTAAATTGGACCAAAACTACTGATGACTCATCTTACCCTCCATTTCCAAAATCCATCTGATTCTGACCGGCAATAGCATGTTGACATTTACGGCTTATGGCTGTTTTGCCAAAAGAAAAGGAATGTACATTTTTAGGGTTAGTAGAAGGGTTTAGTAGAAGGGTTAGTTCCCCAAAAAATTATTATTTCAGTAATTCCTCACCCTCATGTCGTTCCAAACCCGCAACACTTTCTTGGGAACACAAATAAAGATCTTTTCGATGAAATCTGAGAGCTTTCTGTGCCTCCATTGACAGCTACTTAACTGACACTTTAAAGTTTTAAAGAGTTCATAAAGAGATTGTAAAATTAATATGAATTGAGCGGTTTAGTCCTAAATGTTCTGGAGAGACTTTATATGATAACCAGATTGAATTTAGGCTTTTATTCACATATAAACATTCATCAACTCACACATCAGTTGTGATAAACGGAAGCTCAAGCATATTCTCTTGACGTATCAATGTTTATATGTGAATAAAAACCTACAGAAAATTCAATCTGTTTATCATATAAAGCGATCGAGTCTCTTCAGAAAATTTGGACCAAACCGCTCGATTCATTTGGATTCGTTTTTTGCTTTTGGGTGAACTATCCCTTTAATGTGTACATCCTCTAAAAGATTGTCAACTTTCATTTGTATTATAATAAAAACCAAAGCCAATGACTTCTTACATTATGATCATATATCTTTCCAGAATGCAAGACACCCGAACTGATTGACATAATCTTCCTTGTGGATGCCTCTGGTAATCCCAATAAAGATGGTTTCAAGGAAATGATCAACTTAATGTCATATGTGGTGGGCAAATCTGTGGTTGGACAAAGACGAGTACGATTTGGTGCCATCACCTACTCTAACAGCCCTCAATCAGAGTTCACCCTGAAAGAGTACAACAGTCAGGCTGATGTTCTGAGGCTTATCTCAAACCTCAAATCTTCTGGGGGAAGAAGAAACACGGCCCAGGCCCTTCACTACACACTCTCCTACTTTGACACAACTCATGGTGGACGACGGGCAAATAATGTACCCCAAGTGCTATTTCTGATTACAGATGGCAAGGTTAATGATTTAAGTGGACTGGAAACTTGGCCTCAATCCCTGACTAATTCAGAAGTCAACTTTTTTGCTATTGGTACTGAAGATGCAGATGAGGTCCAGCTAAGGGAGATGGCAGGAGAGAAAGGCCGAGTGCACTATGCAAACACCTACCAGGGTCTGCAAGGACTACAAAAAAAAATTACCCAGGAGCTTTGCAATCTTACCAAACCAAGTAAATGTATTTTCTTATCAGCTTCTATTAGTGCTTGGGAATAACTAGCTAAGATGGCAATGCTACTAACTTTTAAGCTGTTTTTAAAATTCTGTAGATTTTCTATTAACAAGCTTCCTTGTTTTGATGTTCATTTCTTTTTCAACGCCAGTTACAGATCCTTTGGATTTTTTTCTCTTTTATGTTGTATTAAGTGTGAATGAATCTGTGTAATGAATTTTAATGCTGACATGCTCTTTGAGTTCATTTGGTAAAAAAAATCTGAAAATGTATGGCACAAAGACTTTTGAACATATGAACTTAAAGCTCAACATGTGAATGTTCTTCTGATTAAATTATATCAAATGAATGTTACTGTATTTAAAAAAAGGCGACTACTTAGATAGCTTAAATGTATTCAGCTACTTTTTGTCAGTAACTGCGTTTTAAATAGAGTAATTTCTGCATAATCACGTCATGCATCTTAATTGATCGGATGTCCATTTATACTTGGTCACATAAATCTTTTTAGTGCAAAATAGATATAAATCTGACCTACTCTTCCCGTGTTATGTGGCAATATAATTCAGTTTAAAGCTATCTATGCCCTATATGATGCTTAGTATTTGTGTTTATTAGTTGCTGTCTCCTCCACAATTGCTTGCTCCATGTGGAGTCGCATCTTGTATGTGTCTCATACTACCTTCTGAGATATTTGTAGCTATATGCAGTACAAATGCAAGATCTGAAGTGACCAAGTTTAAATAAACCCTAAATCATGAGTAGCTTGTGGCTTGCCAATCTAGTTTCAATGTTGCTTTCCCAAAACTGCAAACTATGCTTTTGTTTTTGTCTCTGTTAATGTTGTTTGTCCTAATGTTTTTTTTGTTTCTCTTTATAGTTTGTGAGACGGAGCTATCAGACCTGGTTTTTTTAATTGATGGATCAGAGTCTATTAAGGAACTAAGTTGGGATATTCTCAAACAAACCATGATTGGCATTGTGAAAGAACTGGATATTGCTCAAGACAAATGGCGAGTTGGTGTTGCCCAGTTCAGCGATAAACTCTTGCATCAATTTTACCTGAACACATACACTAGTTTTGCTGAAGTGGAGAAAGCTATAAACAACATTGTGCAAAGAAAGCAGGGCACAAATACTTGGGATGCCCTGAAATTAATTAAACACTACTTCACAAAAGAGAATGGATCCAGAATAGATGAAGGAGTCGCTCAGAATCTCCTGCTGATCACCGATGGACAAGCTAATGATCCAAAAGACTTGAATGCATTAGCTTATCTCAAAAACAAGAACATAGCAATCACTGTTATTGGGGTTGGCAATGAGATAAAAAAATCGGAGCTGCGTGAAATAGCTGGGTCACCTGACCGGGTCCTCATTGAGTCTTTCGAAACCCTTGACCTGAAGACAACAATAAGGAGAGTGTTACATTTCCTCTGTAAAGACCAAGGAGAAAGAAAACATGGTAAGTAATTAGTTTTTATACTATAATTGATGATGATTATTATTATTATATACTAAATACTTTACATATCAGCACTGTTTCTAAACTTGATGAGCTGCGCCGCCTGTTTCCAAATATGACCATTAAAACGCTGCCTTATGTGGGAGCTCAATAAGTCTTGAATCAGAGCAATAGCTATAGGGTTAGTTAACCCCAAAATGAAATTTCTGTCATTGTTTACTCACCCTCAAGTCATTCCAAATCACAAGTGAAGATATTTTTGATGAAATCTACAGAGTAGAGTCAGTCTACACAACTACCACTTTCAAACCCCAGAAAGGTAGTCGATACACAATTAAAGTAATCCATGCAACCTCAGTTTTGTGAAGTGACGCAAAAGCGTTGTTACATGAACACATGTTGGACATTAGGCTAATAAAAAAGACACTTGAAAGTGTCAGTTGTGTAGCTGTCAATGGAGGGACGGAAAGCTCTTAGATTTCATCAAAAAGATCTTCATTTGTGTTCTGAAGATGAACAAAAATCTTACAGATTTGGAACGACATGAGGGTCAGAAATTAATGACAGAATTTTCATATTTTCACTGGATGTTGGGGTTTACTGATTAACTGACCTTGACGATTTTTGGCGTTGACTAATGCCATCAGGTAATTTATATGTTTTATAAACGCATTTGTTTTATTTCTTTATATTTTTAGATAGCAGTTGTCTAAAAAGCAGGTTTGCGACCGGTTAACCGATAAAAAAAAATTACATACCTAATTAAACACTTTTTAATTCATTTTTGGCCAATAAAAGCTAAATTACTTTGTCCTCTAGAGACTAAACATTTAAATTCTTTAAAATCCACAAGCTGAATCTGAAAACACTTTTTTGTAGATAGAAGTAGACTGTTGTGATGTTAGGAAAACCTTAGTCAGTAACACTTTAGAATAATGGTCCGTCATTAATTGGTAACTACTGTATGTTAGTTGATAGTAGTAGCTGAAGTGTTAATGTAGTACTACTCATTTTGTCCTGCATAGTTACCTATTAATGACGTGTTACCAAAAAGTCTTCTAACATGGTCAATGGTAATAGACATATACATACATATATTGTATGCATGGTATTAATGATAATTATGTGATAAATGATAATTATGTAAACTATTTTGTCTATTCCCTCTCTTGAAGATTGTGACCTATTATTTTGTTTGAACAGATTGCAATATTGACGTTGCCTTTGGGTTTGACGTGTCCAGGCGATTAAGCACGCAACCTCTGTTGAGACCTCAGGTGGAAATGTTGGTTACTGCAGCCATCCACCGTATGTCCATGATGGGTGATCTGTGCTGTGTCAAAGTGGACAAAATTACAACTAGATTTGGCTATAGGCTAGTGTCGGAAGATGGCCGTGTTCTGGAGGATTTTGGCTTTGACAAGTACAACGAGGATGTGGTCAGGAAAGTGATGTTATCGCAACCTTCGGAGCCCCTTGCCTTCAACGAGTTTCTGTTAGAATCCTTCAAAAAAATGTTTGTGTCCTCTGAAGCCAAGGCAAAGGTGGGAATGTGTCTGAGATATAAAGTTGACCATCAAAATTATTGTCAACTATATTACATTCTTTATATGAATGTTTGGTTTCACTTTATTTTGATGGTCCCTTTAACACATTCAGTTGTCTATAAGTAGCAATGGACCTACACGTCTACTAACTCTCATTAGAGTATTAGTAGACTGGTAGGGTTAGGGTTAGATTAAGTTGACATGTAGTTGAAAAGTTACTTATAGTCAGTAGAGTGTCTGTTGGAGGAGCATCACAATAAAGAGTTAGCAGATATTAATCAGACAGTCTACTAATACTCTAATGAGAGTTAGTTGACATATAGTTGCAAAGTTACTAGCACGTTCAAAAGGGACCATCAAAATAAAGTGTTACTGAATGTTCCCTTAATTATACAAGAGCACTATGCTGATGTTATTTAAAAATTGTTTTTGTGATGTTGTACTGACATAGAACCATAGTTGAACTATTATTTGAACAACCAAAGAAACACCATGCACTTGTATTTGCTATCATATTTGGTAGTACTTTATTTTAAGGTGACGTTGTTACATTGCACTTAAGTACTGAGTAATATTAATTATTAACTGCATACTATTTTAGTTACGTTTAGGGTTAGGGGTTGGTTTAGGGTTAGTTACTTGTAATTATGCATAATTTACTGTTATTATTACTATAGTAAGTACATGTAGTAACGTGTAACTATGTCACCTTAAAATAAAGTGTGATATTTTACCCAAAATGGTGAATTTAATTGCTTCTGTATGAGGACTATTGGAAAAAAATATATGAATTTTACAAATGCAAATGGTTGGGAAATCAGATTCAGCATTTTGATCACTTAGATCCATATCGGACACCTAGATCGCATTAAATATTTATTGTTCATTCAAGACAACCTGAGACAATGGAACTCAGAAAATTGTAGTCACACAGAATGATGCTAAAACCTCTGACATTTAATTCTATATGTTTGTGTCTAGGTTTTAATAATCTTCACAGACGGGTTGGATGATAGCATTCAGCGTTTAATGGAGAGTTCAGAAAGACTTCAACAAAGTGGTAAATAGCTAAATATCCCAGCACTCACTTTTTAGAGCTGCTTTACAGCAGAATTGAATTCTGTTTGCATCATTGATCAATATTTTACTGTTTATCACAGTAAAACTGCTTTTGAGACTCTATATAAATAAAGGTGACTTGATTTGACTAAACATTTATCTTTTAACAACACTATGAAAGTGAATAGCACATACAACCATAGTTATGGGTACAATATGCATCACATGACTAAAGATCCATCATCAGTTCACACTATAACACGAAAACTGTTTTCAAATTTATCCACTTGTAAGAAACCCTTAAAAAGGTCTTTTAAAACTACTCTCTGTGGATGGTAGACCAAAGCATAGAGAAAAAGATGTGTTTTCCAATTTATCCAGATTAATGTGGAGATACAGTAGCCTTTATCACTGTATCATACAAATCTGGGCCGTTGTACAGTGAAGTATTTTAAGATAGATCCACCCATTCGTACACTAGAGTGATTCCTTGATTTGTTCAGCTTAATGCAGAACTTTAATTCATTTTGTAAAAGGATATAGTCACCCCTCCCTCTCCATTTGCAAATCTGAGGTTGCATATTGATTTCTGTTTTGTTTGATTTGATTTGGAAGAACTGCCTTTTATCTTATTAGTAGTCTTGCACAGCCTCCGTGTTTTTTTTTTTTTGGAGGACGTTTTCCCCATTTAACCTGAATGTGAAATAAAATCGAAGTCAAAGTGAATTGAAGTCAAGTTCAGAGATTGTGACCCTGAACTTGAACCATTTCAAAGCTATTTGTGCTTATTTCTGATGTGTAAACTAGGGGTCAGCACACTGCTGATTGTGTCTTTGGAGGGAAGAATGGATGTTCACCAGCTGGAGTTCGGCAGAGGTTTCGGCTACATGCAACCACTGACCATCAACATGCTGAACTTAGGCAATGCTCTTATGAAACAAGTTGTAAGTATGAAAGCAATGCTTATGGACTCTGTTTACTCAAAGAAGCAGTTTTCAGCTCTTGCCAAGCTTATTTTTTGACACCATCTGCACAAGTTGCATCAACGGCTTAGCAGCTGTTCTGAAAGAAATCTTATAATTGAAACTGAATGTTTATTTTGTGTATTTTAACTTAAGATTTGTGTAGATGAAACTTGTGTAGATGAAATAGTGTTGCTCATGTTGTCATGCTGTCATGCTTTTTCTCTCTCTCATTTAATAAATGAGCAATTAGAATTTTTGGCCTTTGTTTCAGGAGCCAGATTTTACATCGTACAGAAAATAATATATTGCTCAAATATTGAAATGTATTAATATTACCATGAACTACATTGACACAGTCATATGCACAATTATTAACATCTTTGATTTCCGAATGCTCTTGGCAGACTAGAAATCACCACACAAAACACATTGTAATCGACACAAACCATTTCAACTGGACCAATATTTAAAGTAGTCTGGATTGTAGCTTGTGTAGATGTGTTTATAGTTTTCAGAGATGTCATGTCCGTGTTGCCAACCGTCTAATTTGGCGAGCTTCTATGAAGTGAATTTGTGGTAAAATACCCTAAAATTAAATGCATGGCCTGTGACTTCAACAGCAATAGACGAAGAGTTTCACACATTGTGCGCCTTTCTCTCCCCTCAGGAAACAGTGGCGCTGAGGAAATGCTGCGATGTTCCCTGTTCATGCTCTGGTGTGGCTGGACCACGAGGACCCCCTGGAAGAGCGGATCAAAAGGTCAGAGATCTTCAATATGTGGATTTACATCATTTCTCTTGTTTCATCTTCATTGGATTTTTTCTCACTGAGCTTGTTGCATTATGCAAAGGATAAATGCATTTCTGCTTTCTGCTTTATCCTTGAAGCCAGCATAATTTTAAACTGGCTTTGTATAGGGAACATGCCTATAATACCTTTCTAAGAAATAAAAAGAAATTTCATAAAAGAAATTCTAATTATGTAGGGCGCTCACTCAGTTTTTTCTGTCAGCATCCCTTTTTTGTTTTTATTGTTTAGGGCTCAGTTGGTCAGAAGGGTCATCCTGGATTTCCAGGAGATGAAGGTAGTATGGTAAGTAAAAGTGTAAGCCTAAGGTCTGCTCTCATTCTCAATATGTGTACTTCATATTCCAATTCAGCAACTTCAAAATTAGTATTTCAGAAGATGATGTATAGCTGATATCATATGGTAGTTTTTTTTTTATGTTTCATTTGCAATTTTGCCCTAAGACCTCATCTGTAGCCATGTGTCACTGAAGATATAGGACAAAATACACATGTTTTAGAGAGGATGTACACTGTATATGCCGTGGATAAATATTCTCTCTCCCGTCATGTGTCTGGCAGGGACAGCGAGGACCACCAGGGCTGAATGGAATTCAGGGACATAACGGTTGCCGTGGAAACAGAGGAATCAAGGTAAAGTAATGTGATTATCATTGGAGATGCATCTCTTGATTTTGTTTGTATCAGTGCAGTTTTCTGCTTGGAATTCCTGTATTTATCTCAGAAAGTGAATTAGCAGAGAATGTCTTAGTACACCACTTGTATTTAGAACATTAATTGTATTGGTACTTTTTGCAATCATCAAAATAAACAAAAATAAGATTACATACACAGAGACCATGAATCAAATTGTTCATGTAAAAAATAAAATGGTTTCATATTTTGTTATTTAGTGCAAACACATTCATGCATTTAAGTGTGACTCAATGAAATAATTTTTAGGGATAAATACATGATACCTGCATGGCTAGGGTATGTTAAATCAGACGAGATTGTGTTTTACAGCCGTGCTGAATAAAGGAATTGTTTTAAAATCTCGTTTCATTAGGGTCAGCAAGGCTACACTGGAAATAAAGTAAGTAACAAGAGTTATTATATTGTTTACTGCCTGTTAGGTCTATTATTGCTCCCACTTTAGCAATTACTGTTTGGACAAAAATATAAGCCAAAAAAGACACAAATAACTTTCAGAATGCTTGACCTGCTGTTTTTTTAAACCCATGCGAGCAAAATGGCATGGGATATTAAGAGTTTTATAGAATATTTTTGCAATGACAGAAGATGGTTTTTAGTGTGTTTTATACATTAAAGAAAAAACATTGGGAAAATGTGCTTGCACTTTTTTTTTACTGGAAAATAAGTCCAGATTCTCATTAAATATAATGATTTTGCAGTGAAGTTTATGGTTTCCAAGTATGCAAAGGTTATGTGTAGGGTCATAAACAAGTACATATTTATGCAGTGGTTGTTGATTACTTCCCTAAACATGACTGTAAGTGTGTGTGACCCTTTGACCTCTGTCTGACAGGGAGAGGATGGGGAGATCGGGCTGGATGGAGTGGATGGAGAACAGGTTCTTTCTCTTACATTCACAGTATCTTAAATTAATATGATGAATGTTCTATTAATTCATCTATTCATATTATATACAAATATTGGCTGAATGTATTGCATTTAAACTGTGAAACTGTTTAAAAAAAATTAATTACAGAATTAAGTTAGCAAAACACTAGGTTGTAAACTTAAGAGCAACAAAATGCGCATTATACGGAGAAATAATTTGTGAAGAGATGGAAATCAAGCTTTTGTTCTGTGTAAATGAAACGGTGCGACAGCATCGTAATCTTTGCTGTTAAAGACACTTAAAGGGATGCAAGAAAGATCACAATACACAAACTTTAGGGTTCCTACACAATTTGGAAAAGTGTGAAATTTGAGTAATTTCCAGATCTGGAAAATATGGGGGGGAAAAAACGGGAAAATTCTTTGTTTCAGACTATTTCCCTATTCGGTTTTCTAAAATATAAAATTAAGAATTTAAAAAATTTAATTTATGGCTAAAGTTTTGTGATTGTTTAGTGATTTTCAAACACGAATGAATGAATTCAAGGCGTGCATTTTCATAATGCAAAACTGTTTGTCTCTACCATTAGTGCATGTGCCACTCAAACCAGCCACAGATACAGGAGCGAACGATCATTTCATTCAGACTGTTTTTCGCTGTTTGGTGATCGACCGTGCAACATCAGACCACGATTACAGTATCACACCACTGTAGGGATGCGCGGTATACCGGTACTGCAAAAATACCGGTATATATTATATTTCAAACGGTACAATATCATCATTTTGTTCAATTCGGTATTTGATGCGCTGCTGTTTCGAAGTTCACCGCTAGGCGGCAGTGCGCTATCTAAACTGACGCGGGTCATGCGAAACCGGCAAACGGTGACAACAGAGGAACACGATGGATCAAACGAAGCTCATTCGAATTTCTACACGCCCGAAATTAATAAATAGAGAGAGAGCAGTGTGAGTGAAATAAGGCTTTACTTTGCCTACAAAAGTCATGAGAAAAGTAAAGAAACAGATCTCAATGCACCGCTCTGCAAACATAAAATCTGCCGAAGCACTTGACTTGTCAGTTGCACATCTTGACTTGGTCAAAGAGTTCAGAGATCGACAGGTTAGTCCATCATTCAACTGATTTAATTTAGACTTTTATTGAACACTGAACAGCGCACATACATAAGAGCTTATCAATTATATGATACGGTAAACACGAAAGCACAAATCTGCTTGCATGACACGGTAGAACCAATTCAGTTTAGGTCTCATCATTGTTATACCTTCAAACAAACATATATTAATTGAATTTGAATTAATAAAGAATAAAAATTTGAATAATATTAATTTAAGTATTAGTGATAGTAAAATGAATGGCATAGTAGTGCCGCTGTGGCGCGCGCTCGAGAGAGAGCGAGAGAGAGAGAGAGAGACAAATAGTAGTAATGTGAATATTACTAATGTTAGAATTAAGCTACATTTGTCAACATTCATTAGGTAACCTGACCTAACAGTATTATAGCATTTATTAATCTATATCAATCGATAATTAAATGACCTAAAAAATGTAATATACATGTTTAGCATGTTAACATTACTTTATGCAATGCAATAAACTAATATGAACCCAAACAGTAACCAAACCAAGATGAATAATGTGATTGTTGATGCATGACAGCTATGGTTTACATGTCATTTAATTATTCTATTATTATTATTATTATTATTATTATTAGCCTATATGTGAATCTATTATTATAGATATGAACCTATTTTAATTGTATAATTTCAGGGGGGGGGGGGTTTTCAACAATTTTTTTTTTTACCTACTGTATGTTCCCTGACTGATTTTTTTTTTTACATGTACATTTTGATACCTTTTCTTTGCGCTTTTGGTAGTGGAGAGTTTCAAGCAGTGTTTTTTAAGTGTCACTTAAAATGAGACTTTTTTTTTTTTTTTTTTTTTTTTTACCTGTGGTATCGATTTAGTATCGATACCGAGGTATTAGATTCTGGTATCGTACCGAAGCCAAAATAGTGGTATCGAGCCATCCCTACACCACTGTCAGAGATGAACATACGCAGGTTATAAAGCGTTTTAGATTTCATCATGTAAACTCATGTTATCACCTCGAGAAAACCAATGGAAAAAAATATTACAGATGATTGATTGTACTATATACCAAATATAACGCTGTGTAAACTATTAATGTTAAATACAGGCTGAAAAATCTACTTAGAGGTTTGGAAATTTGATTCTGAAAAAGTATGGAATTCTTTTAATTGAAAATGTGTATGAACCCTGCAATATGCAGATATATGCATCAAAAACATTCTATAAGCCTTCTATAAGCATAACATTCCCTCTTTTAATGTGATTCTATCAGTATTTTCTGCCCCTTATCTCGTCCACTGAGCGAAATTCATAGTTTTGACCACTTAGAAAAGAAGTAGCACGCACTTCCTCAACAAACCGCATGATTTGAGGAAATTTCATATGTGACATATCCCTACCCATAAGTATGAGCAATATTAACAGTATAAATAAATGTGTTTGAAGAATATTAAGTGCTGCCTTGTAAACACTGCAATAAATTAAACCCAATGTAAGTGACCTATGAAACTGCAAGCACACATTGTCGCTGGATGAGTTTTTTAAGTCACTTGATTGGCTGTACTCTGTATTTCTGTTGTGTGCAGGGCGATGCTGGTCTACATGGGCTTCCAGGACCTAAAGGAGACCCGGGCAGTGCTGTAACTACACAACCACACACGCATCACAAATGCCATCTGTTTAGTTTGATCACATATGTCTGCTTATTACTGTTAATATAAGCAGAAAGAAAATGTAAAAAATATCTTCTCTATCACTAGCTCATGTTATTTCTGTCTTTCAGGGTGTGAAGGGTTTCAAAGGGAGTTCTGGACCGAAGGGACACAGCGGTCTGAGAGGAGATCCTGTAAGGTGTTCCCGTGTGTTTACAGTAGTTGTTTTAAACGTCTAAACAACCTGACTTGATTTGTCTGTATATGATTCTCTGTTTACATTACAGGGCGCTCCAGGAATAGACAACAGAAATCCAGGTCCAAAAGGCGAGAGAGGAGACTCTGGGCTCCCGGTGAGGGGCCTTTTTTTCACTCCTCCTGGAAGATGTTAGCACGATTTGTTTGTGTGAGAGTGACAGATGGTTTCTGTTTCAGTAGTGACCTGCTCCAAGTCAGATGTTGTAGATTTACATTCGTCCTGTGTGATTATACAAACGCACTACTGTAAAATCCTCCCATGCGGCTTTGTATTTTTATAGGCTCTCAAAATTAACACCTTCACACTTGTGATTTTATTATATATGCTTAGCATTGGTCATTTTAACACCACTAACACATATGTGCAATTTGAAATCAACACATGGACACACTTGGCACTGCTCCTCTGAAATGTCTTTACTACTTATGTTACCAGTTGACTGTTTTTTTTTTTTACTCCCTTTTTTAATAAAAATCCAAATTAAGAGGTTTAATAAAAGAGGAGAATCAGGTGATCAAGTATCAGAAACATATCAGATTTAGAATCACATTTTTCAGGATGTTACATGAATATCCAGTGTGTAACCGATAACAGTAAGAGTATGTTGTGACTGTTTTCTTGTCAGGGTGACCAGGGGCCCGTTGGACCCCCAGGCAGAGTTGGAGAGAACGGGGACCCTGTGAGTATTGCTTGTACTAGAGTAGTACTGTGGGCGCTCTCACTGCACCCATAGCTTCTGTACTATTCAAGTGTCGCTCATTTCTTGGTCAATAATCATGCTAAAACATTTGTACACAATATCCCATAACATTTACATGTTTTAGCGGTATATAGACTAAGGTTGTTAAGAAATGTATAATTGTATTCAACAAGGATGCATTGCATTGATAGAAAAGGACAGTGAGCACATTTATTATGTTACAAAAGATATTTATTTTACATAAACGCTGTTCTTTTGTTCATTTTAAAGGATCTTGAGGATCTTGAGACCCTGTAATGCAGGGCAATTTCATGCACTTTTCATATTTCTTCATATTTCATAACTATTTTCAGCTGTGATCATAATAAAAAAGGTTGCTTGCCAAGTCAGCATATTAGAATGATTTCTGAAGGATCGTGTGACACTGAAGACTGGAGTAATGATGATGAAAAATTTAGCTTTGCCATCACTGGAAAAATAACTTTTTTATTTTTATAGATTTTAAAAAGAAAACATAATATTTCACAATATTACTGTTTATATTACTGTATTTTTGGTGATGTCCTTCATCAGAAGAGAAATGTAATTCTTCAGATAACTTGTACTTTGGTGTATTTTGATAGGGTGCTCCAGGAAGAAAAGGCCCACATGGATTCCCGGTAATGTAGCATGAAGAACATACATAGAATTCTGTTCTATTTCATTTATTCTGTTCTATTCTACTTGGTTGTATTTTAATTTACAGGTTAGGTTAGGGTTATTTCATTCTCTTTTAATCTTGTTTATTCTAATCGACTCTTAATTCTAACAAATTCTGGTGTTTTATTATATTCTTGTATCCTGATTTGTTGTTGTTGTTATTATTATTAATATTATTATTAACTGTGTTATTATAATCTATACATTTTTTTTTTTAGATATTCTGTTCTTCTCAGTTATATACTAATATACTGTACAATTATGTTTTTAAATAAGTCTATTCTTTTTCTGTTCTAACATTCTATTCTCTATTTCTAATATAATATGTATTATGTTCATTTGTAATGTGTGGTAATGTGTGTATCTGTAAAGGGTGAATCTTCGACTGAAAAGGGAGAAGCTGGACAGCCAGGGCCTGCTGGTTACCCTGGACAAGTGGTGAGATCTGGGACCAGACAACAGCTTTCAGATGATAGTGTTGAATTGATGTGTTGTGTAATGCCTCTGTAAATCTCGCCTGTTCAGGGTCCACCAGGGAGTAATGGGGCTCAAGGAGAATTCGGTCATTCAGGTGTACCTGGGATTCCGGTGTGTATTCGATTGTTTAAAGTAGATGCATGTTCATGTATTACCCTTAGAGCAAAGAATATATGATATAGAGCACATCTGTGAGAACCGTCTGTGTTTTCATAGGGTCCGTTTGGCCCTCCTGGAGCTAAAGGTTCAAAGGGAAGTCGAGGACCCAGAGGGCCAAGGGTATGTAAGACTGATGCATCATGGTTTCTTCCTCCTCCTTTTTTTCATTTCCTGAAAAATGCATTTCTTAAAGTACCCATATTATGCTCTTTCAAATAATACCTTTCATGCAGTGTGTAAGTGTGTATGCTATAAACCTACGTAAGAATGTAACACATTTGCATAATGGCAGCCTATGATCTTCATTGGCTGCCCGCGAACAATGTCTACTTTGACCCGCCCTCAAACACTAGTTGTAGTGTTGTGCAGGTGTGCAATGTATATTATTTTGACCTTGCATGTAAACCTATTGTAGCAGACCTCCTAAACAAATTAAAATACCATAATAGGGGCACTTTTACTTTAAACATTTTTATTTTTAAGCTGTCTTGTGAGTGATCAAATCTGAATACCAAAAGCATCACAAGACAGGCTTTTATTTAAGCAAATTAATACCTGGTTCATGTATAGTATTTTATGTAATACTACTGTGGCCATATAATGTTCCAGGGCAAATTTGTGCTCCTCTTTTCTCAAGTGTGCCTGCTTGTGTTTAGGGTCTACCGGGAGACACGGGGATCAAGGGAACGCTGGGGCCAGAGGGATTCAAAGGGCCTCCGGTCAGTTGGTGCATTTGTGCATCTGTGAATTTTAAAATGTCCATCTAAATCATGTGGAATACTTTGGTGTGACTTTTTGTATAAACAGGGACAAGATGGAAGAGATGGTTACGGACCTGTTGGGCCCAAGGGACACAAGGTACCTGTGATATGTACATTTACTGAAAAATCCTAAAAGTTTTTCTTTTTACCATATTTTCCAGAATATAAGTCACTTTTCATCATTTGAAACATGCTGCGATTAAGATTACTTTCCAAAACGACTGTAAAATGCAATCAACGTCAAGCACACATTACATAAGCAAAGCACAGATTTGGACTCTCCCATTGGCTCAGTGAGAGAAGGATGTGAGCACAAGTTTATTTGCTGTTAGTGTCAGATTTGCTTTAAATACATTTGTTTAAGCGTGGCCATTATAATACACATTGTTCAAAGTGAATGCCACTATAAATTATGAAATTATTTTTTTTTATTCTTATGTTCCTGTTCTCTTCTGAATACTGTTAAATTTAACTATAATTTAAGCTAAAAGTGTTTATAATGTTTGTAAACATTTCATTTTTATTTATGGGTATTTTACTTTAAGTCGCATTACTATGTAAGTCACATTTTATTATTACGTTCAGAAATAAACTCCGTTATTTTCTGGAAAATACGATAACTTGTTTTCTCTCTCAATTTCCTTTGTGTACTTTTATGGATATTCATTTAACAGATTAAATGTGCTTTTAGGGAGACAATGGATACTTCGGCCTCCCTGGTTTGCAGGTGTGTTTAAGCTAATCACACATCAGCTCATCACTAGGCATTTTATGTAATTGTGTAAATGTTATTAATAATAATTAAAATATAACATTCTTTATAACAATGATAATAATAATAGGGTGAGGATGGTTACAAAGGATCCAGTGGAGGTCAAGGACATAAAGGTTATCAAGGAACACCGGTACAACTTCATTTAATTTTCTTTTTGCTCATTTATTAACCTTTTGAAAAGTTAATATCCAACAAAGCAATCATGTTATTTGAGCATGTCTTTTTCAATTGACTTGCATAATAAGATTATAGAGAAGGTTCTGTAAGTATGCAATATCCTATAAAGTGAATGAGTTCTGCTGTGTTACTGTATTGATGTGATCAGGGGAACACTGGACGTCCGGGTATGTCAGGTGTTCCAGGAGAAAGAGGGATGGACGGACACATGGTCAGTCATTTGCATATTAATAATTCACAAAATTATGTCAGTTTATGAACATGTAAATCAGGTGTACTGATGATTTACTGTAAGATATTTCTGTAAGTGTTTGTGTAATTGTTTATTTAACTCTATTTTATTTTTAGGGTAAAAAAGGACTTCCTGGGATCAGTCCAATGCCTGTAGGTTCATATTACTATAAATTATCTTTAAACAGTATTAAATTACTCGGTGCAACATTTTTTATTGGTTTCTTTCTATCCTCCTTTTCTGCTTCTCAACATAAAGGAATGTGACCTGGTCGAATACTTGCGCAAAAACTGTGGTAATTACTCATTGAAAAAAAATGTTTCTGTCTCTCCATGATCTCTTAGAATTGCCTTTTAGCTTGTTAAACCTTGAAATCATTTTAAACGTATCTACATGTTATCCTTCATTTTGTCTTCACAGCTTGCTGCGCTGGTATGCTTTGCCCTTTCCTTCAACTACATTTCAGTGCCTCATTTATCAATAACTTTTAAAATCTTTTATAACTGCAAACTTTTTACAAATAGTTAATTTTATTGTTTCCCCCCCCCCCCAACAATGCTTTCAGGTAACCGTTTCCAGTGTCCAGTTTACCCCACAGACCTGGTGATAGCCTTGGACATGTCTGTAGGCGTATCTTCTGACGTGTTCGAGCGAATGCGTTCTGCGGCTCGCTCCTTACTGGAAGACATTTCCATTGCTGAGACAAATTGTCCATGGGGAGCTCGAGTGTCTGTGATCTCCTACAACAGCGAATCCAAGAACCTGATCCGTTTCGCAGACCACCTTAAAAAGAAGACTCTTCTGGAAGCTCTAAGCGCAATCGCTTTAGAGAGAACCACAAAAAACAGGGACGTCGGACAAGCCATGCGCTTCGTGGCACGAAACGTCTTCAAACGAGTCCGAAAGGGCAGGCTTATGAGGAAGGTTGCTGTATTCTTCACAAACGGGCCATCGAATGATGAATCGAGCCTCGCCACAGCAATGCTGGAGTTCAAGGGTGCAGACATTGGCCTCGGAGTGATCGCTCTACGTCCCGCTGATGATGTGAGACGAGCAATGCAGGTACATATGAAAACAATCAGATCTGGATATGCCAATGTATTTAGTGACTGTGATGACAAACAATGACTGATGGTGACTGAAAGCATTAACAAATTAGGTCAAATATCTAATAATCTAAAAAATAAGCTAATAAACATAACACAAGATCCATGATTTTGAATTCTATGGATGTTTGAAGTCCTCCTTTTTGTGTCCTCCATAGAATTGGAATGCCCATCATTTACAAAGTTCTATACAATCCACATGCAAGTTTGTTTATTGGGTTTTGGGATCATTTTCGAAAGTTCTCAGCTATGAATAAGAGTCATTTCAGCTCCATTTAGCACATATTACCATGTTTAAATCCCTTTCATGGAAATTCCTCCCACAAGCTGTCAGATTCCAGATAATTTTTAACAGCCCAGACAGAATATGTTTCCACAGAAATCATTTCTACAGAATCTGGATGCCCATGATTCACACGCAAATGTCTCAAAATTGAATTTCGAATTAAATATTAATGCATGAACCATATTTATGTACAATAGTTATTAATTCACCTCAAATGTTTGTCTCAGGTTGACGACACAAGAGGCTACATTGTTGTTGATGGCAGAGAAATGAATCGCATTAAACAGTGCCTCATTTGTTTTGGTAAGCTCAAGTACAGACACACACAACAGTTTTAATATATTTTTTAGATATAATTTATTCCCGGGATGCAAAGCTGAATTTTCAGCATCATTACTTCAGTTTTCAGTGTCACATGATCCATCAGAAATCATTCTAATATGCTGATTTGCTGCTCAAGAAAAATTTCTGATTATTATAAATTTTTTAAAAACAGTAAGTGCTGCTTCATATTTTTGGGGAAACCATGAAACATCATTTCAACAGTTCAACAGAGCAGCAGTTATTTGAAATAGAAATCTTTTGTAAAATTTTAAATGTCTTTACTGTTATTTTTGATCAATTTAATGCTTCATTAACTGAATGAAAGTTACAGTGGCTCTGTTTGCACGCTCCTTGTGTGAAGTCTGTTTCAAAATGTAAGCAGCACAATTATGCTACCTCCAAAAATATAACATTTTATTAAAATTCAAAGGCAGCAAGTATCCATTATGGAGAAGTCAATTCCATAATGCATTGCAACAACGTTCGGTAAAAAATATCCAGTTATGATGGTGGACGAACTTCGAGAAATGTTGATTAAAAATCCAAAGGTATTATTTTGACCAATATTTCTGTGCATTATTTTTTAGTAGGCTATGCTTACTCCCCAATGAGGAGCTCTTTTTGATTGATGCACAGAGTTGCTGCCTATGTTCCAAATCAGTCATTTATGCGGTTCTGTTTCAGTAAGGATGCAGACTTCGAGGTTAGCTGCTTATGTAGGAAGGTTTTATCACATGGATGTCTTTGAATACAAACTAACTGTGTTTTTTTCTCCCCAGACCGTTGTAACCCAGACCCGGCGTGTGGTATAATCCTACAGCCGCCACCTCTACAGATGGATCTGGACCTGTCTTTGCTGCTGGATGGGTCTAATAACATGAACACTCAAGAGTATTTAAAAGCGAAGGAGCTTGTTCTGTCCCTGTTAGACCAGATCGGTGTGAGCAACGAGCCGAGCAGAGCGGACGGGAAAACCAGGATAGCCGTCTACCAGCAGAGCTCCATTTACGGCTCCTCTTACATCAACGAGGAGTTCGGCTTCACTAAGTTTAAAGATCGCGGTATCATGAAGCGGCATATTTCTAGTACACTGAAGCAAGTGGGCGGGACATCCCATCCTGAGTTTGCTTTGGAGTGGTTGATTACTAACATTATGCTTAAAGCAGAGAGACCACGAAGCAAACGAATGGTTGTGACCGTTTTTGGTGAAAACTCTGAGCACAGCATAGCTCAGCTTGATTATTTGTCTAGATTATGTAAGTGTCAGAATGTTGTTATGTTTATCCTCATGGCGGGACAGAGATTCGACTGGACCCGGATGCAGGAGCTCACCAACTCTCCTCTGGAGCAGCATCTGGTATTCCTGGATGACCGAGAGTACGCCACACGCTTTGTTTACGCCTTCCTGAATATGTTACACAGTAAGGAATATTCATAAGACCGATGTGATAGAATTGCTTACTAACCTGGTCTGGTGTGTAAACTTGCAGACATTTATTTGTTTAGAATTTTCTATGAATATAACCCAAAAACTCTCTATCTGCTTTCCTATTTCTCTGGAATTCTAATTTAGTCATTTTCAAAAATCAGTTTTAGTTAAATATGAAAATGATAAATGTTGCCTTGACACCTAGCTGAAATTAAATGAGTATTTTATTTTAGTATTTTAATGAAAATGTTTTCTTTCTTTTTTTTTTCATGGTTTAAGTTTTAATTAAACTTTAGTTAAACTTTTAATGTAGTTAAACAACTGCTGCTGTTTTGTAGGAGGAATCCTCCCCCCGCCACTGGTAGAGACCCGTGATTGTCGTGGTTTTGTGCCGAGGCCTGTTGAATTTGCACAAGAAACCACAGAGAGGTAAATCATTCATCACAAAGGTTAGCATATTTTCAAAAGCAGAAGCGTGTGTTTGTGTATACACTGTACGTGGTGTGACAGTCAGTCGGTTAAGATCTGGACTCAATAATCCAGAGGTTGTAGGTTTGAATCCCTCCTAGAGTGGTCTAAATATTTTACAGTGTTGACTTTTGAGTCTTTGCATTGTGCCAGAAGTGTAGGCCGTGCTTGGCCCTATCTAGAGATAAGTGCATCTGTATTTACTGTTGTTTCTTGCTAACCTGAGTAATCACAATAGCAAGGTGTGAAAGCATTTCTCTGAATGAAACAAGAAAAAATAAGAATTATCTCCAGGGATATTCTCGTCTATGCAATAAACCTTTGCTCCACTGGGTTTCATGAGCCATATTTTGTTTTTGTTTGTGAGTTGAAATTCAAACAGATGCTGGAACATTGGACATTAATTAGCTTTACAAGACATAATCAGTGCTTTTTAATAATATGATTTCATATAAATGTGTTTCAGAGATCTTCTACCCACTTATGCGCCCACCGAAGAGCTCATCACAACAGAAGAACCTCTGGAGGAATATGTTTATGATGAGCAAAGTACAGAACCAATCGCTGGACCTCAACTTGAGGACACTGAACGTGTTACAGAAGAGCACATAGAGGACCACACCGAGCCTCCAAAATCTAAAGGTGCTGAATTCAGATCTTCCTGGCCTCATACACTGTAGATGCTCTTCCTTCTTTGAAGTTGCATATATCTCTGGCGCAATAGTGAGCATGAGTCCTCACCCATATTAAAAATGCATAAGCTGTTTTTATGCTGTTTCTCTGACATAGTTCAGTATTCAGTGCCATGGGGAATTAGTGCAGTGTACTTTGTGTCCAACAGCACGATGTTTCCTTGGAAGAGATTCTGGCCGTGTTTGTGCATCGTATGTGTCCAGTTGGTACTACAGCCAGCAGACTAAGAAATGCTTGCACTTTTGGTACGGTGGTTGTGACGGAAATGAAAACCGATTCTTGACAGAGGAAGAGTGCTTTAGAGAGTGTGGGTCCACAGGTAAATTCACCACAGCTCGTTTAATGATATTTTGGCTTTGGTTTGTAAGTCTTCAGTTTTTTTTTTACAATTATTTACTTGTATTATCATTATTACATTTGAATGTATAAATATACATGTATAATTATATGAATATATAATGTGTTAACTATAATATTAAAGCTTATTGAATTCATGCCTAAATTACATTTAGGGTTTTAAGCATTTCTGCATTTCTTTATCATTTGAATAGATATATATTGTATGCTTTATTTTATGTCGTCCTTTTATCTGTAGAGTTTTGAGATTGCATATAGGATTTTATGCATTTATAATAATTTATTTCTATTTTCTAAATTAGATGCTTTATTTTATGAATCTATACAGAGTTTTAACTTAAGATTGTTCAAATTATTCCCACAGAATCTGAAAATCTTCCACAGGATGATCCCAGTGTATTCAAGGGTAAAAGAGACATTCACTTGGCAGATATGCCATACCTTGGACACAACTGATTATGTATACAAGTATACTTGCCAAGATGGGCATTTTGAAACTATTCTGTTTGAATACGTCTCAAGAAGACATGAAAGAGAGCTCAATTCAGTATTGCGCTCTCTAAAACGTATTTGTGGGCATGCGCTTCGGATGTTTGGGCACAGAAAACTTCCCACACAGCGCACGAGTAACAAATTGAGTTCCCTTTCACGTCGTCTTGCGCTTGAAAATTTTTGATAATTTAAATTGGCAAGGCTTAAACTTTGGCGACGATGCAGCACTGGCCCGTCAACTGGCCCGACTCTCTAGCGTCGTTGACATTGATGTTCTCACCACAATATTGCATTGTTAAAATGCATAAAAATATTACCGGCCAACACTGATTTTTACTCGCATTTTGCGTTTGACTAGTGTCGGTTTTAAGCCCAAACCATAAAATAAAACATTTAGCATTTTTAGAATAAAAAACATTGTTTTCTTTATGAATTGTTTATGTTTATGTTAAAACAGTTATGCAAATTAAGTAACAAAATTAGTGCAGAACTCATATGCATGCAGCAGTGACAAAAGAATAACTTAAATACTCATGGCACAACACAATATCAGCTTGTACACTGTAGCACCCAGTTAAGTTTGACTGTAAAATACCTCATTAAAACTCAGTTTTGTTTTGTTTTTGTTCAGATATTTGCCAGCTTGAGGATGACGCAGGAACTTGCTCAAACTTTGCAGTGAAATGGTACTTCAACGTCCGCAGTGGTGAATGCGCCCAGTTCTGGTATGGAGGCTGTGAAGGGAACAGCAACCGGTTCAACACTCAGGAGGACTGTGAGAATCGCTGTCTCGGGGCCAAAAAAGCATCTCCTAACAAATCTAAACTGTAATATCTAATTATGCAAAATCCATTTATCTACGTTTGGCAGCTTCTGGATTCATGATCGTATTCTCATCATTGATTATCAAATGGCAGCCCTACAGGCGAGTCTTGAAGTTTTAACTAAATGTATTTGTACAGACGAGTTCATACAGGCCTTGTGATTTTACAACTGATGTGTAGGACCTTAATTTGGAAAATGAAAAACTGTTTCAAAAAAAGTTTAAAGGTGACGTATGTAATTTATGCATAATTAGCAACACCAGAAATAGTTGCAAAAATAATGATTCAGTTTCAATCACTTCAGCCATTGCTCAGATAAACAAGTAGCCCCGGCCCAAACTCAAGTCATTGGCTAAGACAATGTTGTTGGACAGCTTAAATGAACAGAGTGCAATTTGGTGCTATTAGTGGTGCAGAAAAGGCATCTTCACCTTTAACATAAACCTTTTTTAATCACCTTTTATAAATCCTGAATTTCACAATATTCCTTGAGTTGGACTGGCTATGCTTTATTAAAGGCACATTGTCATCAAGACAACTGGTAAGTGGAATAAAAATATTATGAAATTAAGAATATGTTGTACTTCATTTCTATTTTAGGAGTCACTACATTTTGACAATTATAATCAAAGTAGTCTTTAATGCACGTTTCAGGCTATGTGATGTTTAATAAGCACTAAACAACAAACTGTTTGTTAAACCCTCAGAGACCCAACATTTATCAGTTGATCGCATTCATCAGGTGTTGCTTGGCCTGGGAATTGAACCCATGGCCTTGGCGTTGCTTGTGATATGCTCTACTGTTTGGCTATAGCTCAAAACCCAAATATTGATATTGATATTATTTTCCTCCTAAAAAGTGTTTCTGGAAAGCCACTGGATATATAATCTAAATTCGGAATTGAGCAAAAAAAAAAACATTATAGGTCATCCAAAACAGCTGGGAAACCTGAATTTTCCTGCCAAAATAAAAACACTTGATAGTCTGATCTGCTTTTGCATGTAGCCGTAAACCATATTTATTCATTATTTTATTTCTTTAAACATTTTTTCTTCCGTGAGTCTCTGAGGGTTTAGATGCCTGAGGAGGGTGCTGTCCCATGTAAAAAGCTGAAGTGTGTTTTTAGATGTTCAAATACTTTCTTCCCATCCCAGTTTAATAAAGAGGCTGCTCATTGCAGAGCCATGGGTTGAGCTCCAGCTCCGCCTCTTTAGATGTAATTTGGGATTAATGGGTGGAGCTAGAAGGGCCGCCATTGATTTGTCCAACCAATGGCAGACAGTGGGAGTGAACACTGTCATTAGATTTGCTATTCTATATTCAGCTTTATGAGGTGTCACAGTAACAGCACAAAAGACGTTTTCAATTCCATTTTATAAGATTTAATGACAATCGACGGGTTCAGGTTAGTGTGGTAAAAGCACACAGTAAAATTGAGAACATAGTACAGTGATTTCAGTCCGTTAACTTGAATCCCACAATGTTATCGACCACCATTAACTGTCCTGTCGGTTTAAGTGCAATCCTGGAGGCCGGTCAGAATCCCCCGTGGTATTATTGCTGATGTGAAGCATGTTCAGCCCTTGTTTAGAGAGGATAGTCTCCCTCAGAGACGACGGTGAGAAAGCACAGGGAATGTCCTTAAGAGAAACATCATATTAACTAAACAGAAGTTCTCTGATTGGCAGTCCACAGAGAACGTTCTATATCATTCATCAGCAAAAAATTATTTCTCATGCCATTTAAAATGGCTGAAACCAGGACTGATATCATAATGAGAAAAAGAAGAGAGGCCATTCACACAGAACGCGTTTTTACATTCCACTGCGCTACTTTTCCATAGTTTTTCAATGTAAACATACTAGATGGTCGTCTTTAACCATTTTTCAGCTTCTCGGACATGAAACGGCATTCTAAAAAAGCAATGTTCTCTAGACTTTACGTTTTTTTCTTTAATTACACTGATCTCTTTCGTGTTTTTAAAAGCAAAAATGCGGTCTGTGTGGAACCGGCCCTTTACAGTGTTTAATGTACTCAGCCGTACTACTACTACAATACCTTTTATCAAAGAATAAACACTATATATAGTCTAAGGTAATATACACAACCAAACTAAAGTATGATAATAGTTTTGTAGTATCTAGCAGTAATAGGTACTTTTTTTGTCAATTCATCTTTTTCAGTTCCATGACAGTAGCTCAGCTGGTTTCAAAAGTGTAATTTTTTAAAAAAAAACAAGCTACTTTATACAAGTATCAAGGCAGTATAACAAAACCCCCCACATCTGTTTTTGTTTTTTTGTCACATTATATCACCCATAATCAAACACACTCTCATAACATTGGAGTGTATTCAGTGAATTCATTTAGTGCAGCCCCTGCATGGCATTTCAAGTGCTTCTTTAATAGTGAAATATTTGGTTAAATGTTGCTGTATTTAAATAAATGAGTGTATCTGTTCATATTGAATCGAGAGTGTTCATTCATTTAAATCACCTTAATGTTTTTGTGCCAAAACAAATATAGATCTGATTAAATTATTCATTTTAATCTTAACAAGCTTAAATGAACTGAATGAACTTTTCTGTAGCTTTAGGCTACTGAATTCCACCTATTTTAAATTATGAGTGGCTTCCAGTTTTAAAGTGTCTTCCCCAGCACTGCTGGTTTAGTACTTCAGTTTTGTTTGTCAAGTATCTCTGCAGGTGTAAACAAGAACACAATCAATAGAAGTAAACGTCTCTTCAATATAATGAAACTAAAGTACAATTATTCCACAATATTCTTTCATCTCTCTGTCAAATCTTTTTAACCAGTCAAAAATAATCCATCTATTCTGTGGATAAACGCTTGATGAATCCTTGGAGGATCTTGATGTGAAACATTAATATTCCGGTCAATTCTCTGATCTTACAGAGAGGGGTCCAAAAAGTCTGAGACCACTAGTAAAATCATTCAAGTGCGATCATGTTTTCTTATTTATTTATTTATTAAATTCCATGTTCTCCAGCATGGTTTGATAATATTGAGCAGTGCTATCTCTGTCAGGACCACTATCGTCAAATACGACTGACAATTAGCATAAGGATTGGCGTTATGGTTCGGTTCTGGGCGAGAACTCCCAGCGCATCCATACAGCCTAGCATTGATAAGAGCAGGGAGAGCAGCAATTTACCTATTTATTAATTATTATTAATTCATAAAATAACCCTTAGGGTTAACAGAACAGAACCAACATGAATGTATTGCAGATATCATTAATTCAAGATTTGAAAGTAGAACATAATTGGAGAATTTATTCTGATTCTAGGGGCCTGAAGAGAGGAGGAGCTGGGGAGGGAGGAGGGTAATTCACTCCTGAGAAACGTGATAGCTGCTGATAATACTGAAGGAGCTTATATATGTTTACGGTGATAGGCGTCATATTCCTATAGGCGGACGTAGATCAGCTGAGAGTCAGCTACTGACTTATAAAGCCCTAAATGGTTTAGCTCCAGTCTATTTAACAGATCTTCTATCACCCTACAATCCATCGCGCTCTTTAAGATCACTAAATTCAAGGCTTCTGGTCATACCTAGGATATCCACCAAAGGAGGGAGATCATTTTCACATTTAGCTCCGAAGCTCTGGAATAGCCTTCCTGATATTGTTCGTTGCTCAGACTCGCTCTCCCAGTTTAAAACTAGACTAAAGACGCATCTATTCAGCCAGGCATTCATATACATTTTTTATCTTACAGTTACTGTAAATCCGGCCTCTAGTTCATAAACGCCAGAGGAGAACTGGCCCCCGACTGAGCCTGGGTTCTCCCAAGGTTTTTTTTTCTCCATTGGGTTACTTGATGGAGTTTTAGGACACCATTAGGTCACTTGGAGTTTTTCGGTTCCTTGCCACTGTTGCCTTTGGCTTGCTCAGTTGGGGATATTCAGATTAATTAACCAATCATACCATTGATCAGCTCTACCAAACGTGGATGTTTTCTTCCACTAATAAACGAACATTGTTATGTTGTTTTGATTGATACTGTGAAGCTGCTTTGATACAATCTGTATTGTGAAAAGCGCTATATAAATATATTTGACTTGACTTGATGCGAGCTTGACTAACGTGACCTGCCAGAACTGATGCTACGCTTGATTTTAGTATTATTTATATACTAATTTAGTATTTATTAATATTTTGAATTGGCTTTTATTTTTTATTTTAAGTTCTGTTAAGAAATTTGTCCATTTCTATTATAATTTATTTTAAATGTTTTATTTTTGTAATTTAATCCCATAATTTAACTTAATTATTTCGGTACGTTTTTTAATTATGCATTGAATATTTATTGTTTATTTCAACTTTATTTCAATTACCAGAAATAATTTTTTATAGTTTTAGTTAATAATAACAACACTGAGCTTCAATGTAAGTAATTACTCTACAAAGAGTTACATGATTAATATCACAAATTTGTCTAGTAATTGTTCAGAATCTTAAATATTTCTCATTCACTTCAATATAACTTTGTTTGAATTATTTCCAATTATGTTTTATCTGGTATTTTAAATGTGGTTTCAGACATTTGAACCCCAATGTATGTCTTCCATTTAGTTGCTTACTACAGATGTACTTTACTATAAAAGCCTTCATCACCATTGGATAGCAGAATGCGGATCATGCCATTTGAAAAGGGTAAAGAGAAAACCAGATAAAGAAGCAAGGCTCAATGTTTTCGAGTTTAAAAAGAGTGTTTCTGAATGGGTGTGCATCTCAGTCTTTTTCCCCTGCTCTTCTCTTCAGAGGCTTTTCTCCTGTCCCCGAACAGCCTCAGATTTGGCCTCGTCTCTGAACTGCTGGAGAAAAAAGTTCACCTTTCAGGCGCTCGCTGTGCCCGCAGGATCATTCCAGCTATCCTCAGCAATCTTCCACAATTCCTGCTTTCTGTTTTGAGGATGAGCACATACGCCGTTCTGCAGCCCCATGGTAAAAGCAGAATCCTTTGAAACTCAACAATTCCTGTCACACTTTGATCATTTTCACAGATGGTGTTGGGTTATTGTTGTTGTTGGGGAACTGTGGAGATGGAAGCAGATGTCTAATATTAGTGAGAGGATTCGAGCGTTCGACACAGAACATGGTGGAGTAATGGTGAAAGAGGTGATGGTATGGCAACATAATTAAACCCTATTCCACGATCATTATTTTGAGCACTAATTCAATATTGAAGTGTTGATTTAAAAAAAAAGAATATCTGTTGGGGAGAATCAGAATAAAGTTATAGCAGATATAGTCTACTAATACTCTAAAGAGAGTTAGTGACATGTAGTTGCAAAGTTACTTATAGTTTGTAGAATGCACAAGTTGCAACCAAATTGCATTATGGGAAGTGCATTTAAAGCTAATCCTATGAAAATAAGACTTTATATATAATGTTTACTGAGAAAATGATGCTTAAATTGTCTTTTTTAGACATGAAACGGAATGTTAATGGAGTTTGGCAGGAGTTATATTTCAGGACGGTTTACCTGCCTCGTGTGGTCTGGGCCCTCGTAGGGTGGAGGTTAAACCTTACTGCGCAGCAGGCCTCCGGACGGATGCTCAGGGGTACTGCATTCAGACGAGTTCTTGGCTTTGTCCTTGTTATTGTTTGGCTCGTTGTCTTTGATGATGTCGTACTGGCGGCAGAAGAGTGCGATCACACCTGAAAGAGACAAAAACACATCCACCCATCCACCTTATTTTTAACGGAAGAGCAGCGTGGCCGTTTGTAACCTGAATGTGCGAGGCTTCTGGTTTCTGCTGCTTCAGTTATTTTTGGCCCACGTGTACAAAAACAGTCCATTATGCTGCTTGATATTGCAGACTGGGATTTGTTATCATACCAGTGCTATTTACACTGAACGCAGATAGTGTCAGATGCTATTTACACTAATTTACACAGTGTAAGGAGCAAATAAAAGTTTTTTCTTTGCACTAAGTGTAAATAGTTGTTAAATACACAATTGTATAATTGAGGCAGATAGTATTTACACCTCAGTGTATTGTAGTACATTATAAAACTGTATGCAATAATAACAACAACATATTCAGTGTATTTAATTGTATTTATTAAAGTCATTAAATGGATGCTGCCTTATGGGACATAACTTGTACTTGGCATCACCTCCCCTACATCTACTCCCAACCCCAGCCGTTAAACACTTTATTCCCACTATTAAATACCAGTTAGGCACTTTATTTATACTTTTCTTGATTGTTATTTAGAATAAATGTCACTCCGAGGTGAAAAGGGAGAAGTACTGAGTTTGGTAAAAGGTGGATTCGAACGGGGCAGTAGTGCCAAAAGCTAAAGCCACCCGCCTAATATTCTCTCCGCCACCACAGATTTCAATCAGGTAATGGTGGGCGTAAGTGTAAATATATTCTGCCGATAAGGCATGTATTTGCACTTGGTGTAAATAGACACTCTGTTTACTGTGTTATCATAATCACAAACACACTGGCTTGTAGCGCAAATAGTTTTAACGTTTACTGCACTTTGTTATTCTTCTAGATATTTATTTACCTATGAATTAGAAGTCTCGCACATTCACAGAAAATTGTTTGCTTCCACGTTTTAAAATAAGATGGATAGATAAATGCCGCTGCTTTCAATATGCTGTTTATTTAGCCATGTGATTGTAATCCCTGTTGTCTATTAACTGATTGTGTTCCATATGGAATATGGTTGCAGTTAATGTGTATTTTAAAGGCTGGAATACACCAAACTAATTACAAACACTAGGCAACTTGCCGATATTGTAGAGAAAAACTGCAACAAAAAAAAAACACTAAAGCTGCCTTTCCATGATCTCCGACATTCACATAAGATTAAATCTGTTTGATTCTGATTGGTTGTCAATGTTGATTCCAGCTAAAAAGAAAATAGTGATTCCAATGATATCGCTACTCTGTGCTGTTATAGATGTGGTGTGGACTGCTATTCTTTTGATTTTAGGATGATTTTTATAACAATATCTTTTTTATGAAAGAGTGGGTGTGGCCATTTGTAACTTGAATGTGTTCATTATGCTGCTTTACATGGCAAACTTAATTGTTATCATATGATTTCAATTTATTATCATAAACACAAATGGTTTGTAGCACAAATACTTTGACCGGTTACTGCACTTTGTAATCGGAAGTCTCGCACATTCACAGAAAATACTTCCGCGTTGCAAAATAAGGTGGATTGTATGCTAAAAAATACTCCTCCACACTGTAAAGCGGTGTAGTGTTTTCCAGCCTTCATGAAGCAGGATTTGAGGGATGTAGAGATGTAGTGACAGTAGATGTAGTGATGACAGAGCTCACCTGCCCACATGATCAGAACCACCACAATGATGATGATCTCTCCGGCCCTGAGCTGAGCGTTCTGCCCAACTTCCTCCATGGTGACTTCGTCTGGCAAGAACACAGTCAAACATAACGTCTAGGCCTAATGGTTTTATATCTATCCCATAAAAATAAACAATTATTAAAATCTACTCATACAGCAGTTTAATATAATTCTGCATCATGTTTGCTACCTCAATTAAATTTTTAGGAATTATTTTTGAGTCATTATAAATAAAAATTTCAACGAAGCGAAACCCTGGTACTATTATATCAGAGACTACTTAAAAGTCTCTCAATGTCCCTTTGCAGTACTGTAGATAGATTAAAACCATGCGCTAATCACAGATTATTGATTGACTGGGATGAGCTGCATCCTTAATGAAACTAATGGATCTTAATCACTGAATTGTTCTTCAGGCGCATTATTTATTAATCACTGATTTGAGAAGTAAAAGAAGTGAGTGAGTGATGAAATGTCAATCATTTAATAAGACACACATCATGAACTGAGAATAGCTGTTTTACTGCCAAATTTATTATTATAGGTGTTTTTTTCGTTCAGAAACAGTCAAATTCTTTATTATTATTATTAAATTAAGAATGAAGTGTTGCCAAATTAAAGGCTTAAACAAATGTTTCTTCAAGAAATAATGCAATTAAAACATGCATTCCTTGATGTTTTTTTTATTTAAGTAGTCATTGGGAAAAAGACATCCCTCTTTCTCTTCCTCACATGATTTATTAAAATATTTGGGCAAGCAAAGATTGCTATATGGTTGTCAAGAAAAAGTAATTTGAATGATAAAGGATCAGCTGATGTTATTTCAGTATTGAAGGGATTAATAAAATCCCCTATCAACAGAGAATGATCACCAGCTGGTACTGTAGATGATTTGAAGATTTGAGAAGTTGATTCTGATGGCTGCTTGCAAATCTATATTTGAGGAATGTTTGCTTGTAAAACTGCTCTCATATTTGTGTGTATATTTATTTATTTATTCTTTTTCCTCATCAGATCTCTCTCTCTCTCCCTCTCTCTTTATTTATTTAGTTATTTATTTGCTGTTATAATGATAATAAGCACACTTATACCCACTGTATTCAATAGCTGTGCACTTATATGTATTTCAAACTGTCGTACTGTGGTGGTGTGTGTTTATTTGTGTTTGTGTCAGTACCTTTGCTTTTAGAGGCCTGTGTTTCTGCTTCTTTGGGGGTTTTGAAATGCAGCGTTTCACTGAGGGGACTCGGTCCGCTTATACTGATAGACTGAACATGCACAATATAGTCCGTATCTGCCTCCAGATCCCACAATGCACAGCTCCTCGTGGTAGTGTTCACTTCTTGGATAAAGCGCAGCATGCGAACGTCTTTTTTCTGTTATGGATAGATAAAACGAGTATTTAACCAAATGCTTTCTCTTTTGTGAGATGCTTTCTACTAATGAACATGAGTGCTGAGTGTGTGACCTTTCCTTTCTCTCTCTCTCTCTCTCTCTCTCTCTCTCTCTCTCACACACATCTTCTGATTACCTGTTGTGTGATGGCAAAGCCGATGACTGGCTCTCCGTCCGGGGTGTCCCATGTCACCACAGCTGAGCTGCCCTTTAAATCTCTGATGGACACGTTCACTGGAGCAGCCAAACTGTCTGAGAAGAACAACAGTCAAATAATCTTCACAATAGCAGACCTCTGATCCAGTTAAAGTGAACTCAAGTTCTTACTCTCTGACATGAACTTAGGTACAGACACCTTCTCCAGATTTGTACCAATTTAATTTTTTTTAATTCACATTCCTGCTCTTATTTATCTACACTTATCTCATTTTGTATCTTTATAATGAGTAAAAATAAAGTAAAATTTTTGAGTAAGATCCCAGTCTTTTAGCTATTTCAGTTCTGAGCCCCAGTTCTCTTTTGCTTCATGCTGACCTGTAATATAACGTGTAGGTGTTTGTGTGTGTTGAAGTGTTCTCAGGTTTGTTGAATGAGTGCTGTGTGCTTCAGAGAGCTCAAGCGCTGTTCTTTCTCTTCTCTACCTACACTGTAGACGCCACTATTTCACTCACATTGGGTTAAAACGCTATTTCTAGAAGATAGAGGACGTGGTAATGAAGCCGTTTGGAGGGATGATGTGCGAGAATCTCACCCACCAGTAGGATTTACGGAGGCCCAGATAAAAAAAATTGTATGCAGAGAATCTTAGTAAGTGTAAATGGATTGCATTCATGTTTTATGCATAGGTCTCTGAAACACCAAAATGAAGCTATGCACTTTTCCCCCTAGCATTTTAATCCTTTATGAAATTTCTGTGAACATTTGAAGATGCGGAAATCTTTTGAGATTTTTTTGTATATATATTTTGTGGAAAATCATCCGTATTTTGTCTTCACTAGCTGCATGCGTTAATACCATACAGATCAGAGTAGTGTGACTCATGAATGACTCTTATAACCAAATACTCAGTCAAATTTGAATCGTTCTAAACACTCTCATTGAATCAGTATAAGTGGTTCTCGTCTTTCTGAACAGCAAGCCGTTATTTTTAGTGTTTAGAATTAGAAATGTTACTTACTGTGTTGCGTACTGAAAAAAATATTTTCAATCAGAAACTGTAAATTTCACGAACAATTACAAAGAAACGGCCCATTGAATTAAGCATGAATTTTTAAAGTAGAAAGATTAAAATAGCATTTTCTTGTAAAATGTTGTCCAATGATCTTTATTTTATTTCCAACTCTTAAATTTGTTTTTACAGTGTGTGTACATAAGGCTCGTATGACTTCCTACTATGCTTTTTAACATGTCTTTAGTGTGTAATGTTGCTGTTTGCTCTTGAATATGGTCTACAAAGTCTCTCCAGTGGGAGTTCTTCTCTATATCAGTGTCACTGTTTCTGAACTCCCTGAAACGCCTCCATGGTAGTCCTGAGTTTCCTTCTGGGACGAACACGTCACAATATTCATCATCTAAATAATTCCCGCCCAAGGCATACGCAAAATAAAGGGGCGGGGCCTGGTTGAGTTAGTTAGCAGTGTGTTGAAACTGTCAGTTATGGTGAGGGATATTTCCCAAACACATTTGAATTGTTGACCAATCACAACACAATGATCCAGCCGACCAATCAGAGCACACTGCACTTTTCAAAAGGAGGGGCTGCGTTTCCCAAAGCCAAATATGGTCACAAGTTCTGTTGTTTCCAATAGAGTTCAATGGAACATGTGACCATAGCATTACTGACAGACTGGAAATAGAGGTGCTGCACTAATGTCAAATATGTGAAAAATCATGTTTGTTTTGAACATTTAAGCATGAAAACCGTTTCTAGTAGTAAAAACAAAATCAAGACTTTGAAAAAGGACATAATACATCCCCTTTAAAGAAAGAGAGGAAAAATCCCTAAACAGTTGTACCACTTTCTCTAGGACCATGATCCTCTTCGAACTGAAAAATGACCATGGAAGTGACAGTTTATGGTAATGCATTCTGAAAATGCGTACATGCATTTGTCTTCTGACATATGTAGAAGATGACGCATAAAACCAAGCTTGTGTAGCTAGAAGCATCTGTTGAGAATGTTTCGGCATAATAGCTCCCATAAGACATACTTGATTTGGTGCATCTGTTTAGTGCTTGCAGTAAAAGACTTCTCTATAGGCTGTAGAAAGGCGTTCTGGGAGCAATAACATTCACATGCTGTTGAATTATAAATGAAGCACCCCACATAGATGTAGAAGACAGGCTGGAACACATAAACCTGACACTTAATTTCATTCACTTGTACACTTTATTGTGATTTGTTCGGACATTGATTAAGAAATCGTTACAATGTAGATATATCTATCTAAAGACATCTGCATTTAATTAGTTACAAACACTTAAAATTGATAATGATTTTTGTGTTTTTTGAATAATTAGCCATCAATTGAGACTAAAAATAAAGAATCATCCCAATCTAGAAAACAGATCAAGATGATTGTAATAAAGGAGGGACAAAATGAAGGAAGGCTTTGGAACTAATAATGTTCCTCTGAGGGTTTTGACTTTAATTTTGTTCAAAGCCTCGCTATGAACCTTCTTTTGAGTTTATGCAACTGTTTTACACAAAATGAATAAGCCACATGAAGTCACGGTTTACAGTGGGTTTATCGTGTGAGGGCAGTTTCATAGGTATGAAACATTATAGTTCATTAGCTGTAGGCTATTTATAGTTGTCAAGCAATGTCGCAATATGATGGGAGCTATCCATTTTATAAGAAAACGTGCCGTTTCAACAGATACTGTAAAACTCTAGTTGTCATCGCAGTACTAGTGAGTGTGAGTTTTTGAGGGAAAATGCATATTTTAACTTTATATGGAAACAAGTTTGTGTTGATAGCCATGCATGAACTGTTTATGGAAGAGATTCACCACAAATTCTCCTTTTGTGTGTCACAACATACTGGCCTATGACAAGACATGAGTGTGAGTGAATAATGACTTAATGTGCATTTTTGGTGAACTATTCCTTTAAGCTGTTAATCACATCATATTATTTTTACTATGCTGACCTGATTTGCTCAGCCACGTGCTTAGGCCTTTATTTTTGCCTATTCTCGTCTTCTCTGCCACAGTTTCATTTCAGTGTTTAATGCTTTTCCCTTAAGTAAACTTCCGATGTGTTTTATACTGAAAGCTCAACCTCCTGTCACTGGAGCCTCTAAAAGCATCAAGGATCTGATGGCTGCAGCTGCCAGAAGCCTATTTACATCCTGATTCATGGCTTTTCCCACTTTACGGGTTGAATATGGTACATTAAGATATAAAATTTATTGCCCATTAAGTTGAAGTAGGTTGTAGTAGTTGGGATTTATTATTTTGCTGGTTCTGGCTGCACTAGAGGAGGCTTCTTTATGGTGCAGCATTAATGTATCCTGCTTAAATTAGCTGGTGACAGAATCACATAAACATCTATCACTTACTGTCTTTCTCTAATTGCACTTTGAAGAGCCAAATCATGCATGCCAAATCATCTGAAAACTATGTAAAATAGTAAAAATAGAACTATTTAAAATAGTTTAGAATAATGCAAAAACAATATTCGTAATTTCAAATAGCCTACACAAGACACATTGTCTGCTGTGTTTTGCGGCTTTATATTTCCCCAGGTTCTCCCCATCACATCATTACACATGCCACATGTGCCCACAACTATCTTGCAATGCCTCATCGGATGTCATAATTAATGGGATGTGCAACAGTCCCCAGAAATTCATTATTTTGAATGGAATGAAATCTTGTAAACTTACCAGCAAAGACCCACGACGCCCCGAAACAGCTGAACAGTAGGAGCATCGATGTGGGCATGAAGACCCTCCTCATCCTCTCCACGCCGGCTGGATGTGAATGTCTCGCATTCACGTCGATGAATGTCTGAAGCTCTGTGTTTCAGCCCAACACACCAGCTCTGCTTCAGTTACATCGTTCAGCACAGCGGATGTTCATATGAACACATTAAACGGAGACATTCTTTGTGATGTTTTTTCATACGGCTGTCATGCAGCCTACCCGCTGCGAGCCTGAAGAGACTGACTGAAGGAGAATGTGGAGAGCCTGTAGCATCTCTCTCTCTCTCTCTCTCTCTCTCATCAGCACACACACACACACACACACACACACACACACACACACACTGATTATGCGTCTCTCTCAAATTCGCGATTTCAGTGCTATGAGTCATCGGTCATTTTTCCATTGTGATCTGGCAACATGATTAATTTGAATATAGATTTTTTTATTTTTAAATATTTAATTTAATTTTAAATAGCCTATAGAAGAAAATGGTAGGCCTAACATTAAAGTGTTAACCCCGTTGTTCTTACACTGACCTCATTTACATGCACACAATTTTCCAATCAAGATCTATATAGGCTACTTCTGGATTTCCAATTCATATTCATGCCCAATTCATATGAACTCTTTCCCTGCCAGCGTTTTTTTAAAAAAGTTGCCAGCAACCGCCAGCATTTATTAAAATCATTTTCACAAAGGTTTCATGGCCCCCAGAATATTTTATTGTAAAAATATCTGAACATTCAATAGGCTATATTAAAATAATGAACAGACCCAGCTGCTTTTAAACACTTCTTTTCCAGTCTATGATGATCATGATCAAAAATGCCACAAAAAATAAATAAAAAATAAATCTTCCAACTGATACTGGTTCCATCCACACAGAAAACAATCAGACATCACCTTCTCTCATCATGGGGTTGGGGAACTTGAACTCCCTGATCTTGAACTTGCATGTCTAACTCTCCATTAAATCTTTGAGTCGTTACATCACACAAGCCACAGCGATTCTCATCAAACCTGCCGACCTTCGCCTCTCGCGGTCTCCTGTGTGTGTGTGTGAGAGAGAGAAAGAGAGAGAGTGTGTGAGGCAGGACTCCTGACCTCTACAGAGGTAACAGGAAGTTCTCAAAAATGCTGACTTCATACTTTCCTCATCTTGTTAAAATGTATGATTTGGCATCAGTGGCTGTCGTGTGTGTGTGTTCTGTTCCAGACAGCAAGTGTGTGACATATATGATGTACTGAGATCAGAGTAATAATGTGGCGGTGAGTATCAGTTGTGCTGTTAGTCTTTATGGGTAACACTTTACGGTTACATTAGTTAATCACGAAAACACTTCTAAAGCTTTTATTAATCTTATTTAATGTTAATTTAAACATTCACTAATACATTATTATTCAAAAGTTGTTAATCTGTTAATGGAATTTATTGGACATTAATGAGCAGTTGTATTATTGTTAACTAACTTGTAACAACTGTATTGCTCTTTGTTAGTCAATTTTAGTTAATACATTTACTAGCATTAGCTAATTAGGCATATTGTAAAGTGTTACCACTTTATTTAAAAAACTGTATTAGTAAGACAGTAAATTTTAAATTAATATAGTTTTTTTTAACCAAATAAATGTGAAATAGATTTTTATTTTAACTATGATGTTTAGATCATCATAGTTTTAAACTACAAATATTGAATAAAATCAATATTGAAAGTCAGGGTCAAGAGTAAAACATGAATAAAATATAATTGATAAAAGGTATCTAAATTAATACACGTTTTATGCATTATAATAAAGTTTTAATGTGACCGTTATAACAAAAAGACAACAAAATAAATAGCATAATTAATATCAGTGAACCCTTAAGTGCTTGAATTTCTGCCTCTGGCTTTGAATATATTGTGTTTGTTTATTTACCCATTTTCCCCTATATCTCACGTATTCCTCTTGTATTTCTAATGTTGGTGAATCGTAATGAGATTTTAGAAAAAGCAATCCGATAGCTTATTGATTTATGAGATGCAAAGTTTTGTGTATTTGCTTCTAAATGAGTGTGCATACCGGTATGTAGATGTTAGTGCCTCTGTATGTGTTTATGTGACATGTTTTTGTGAAACTCAAACACTTATGATATTTATGCATATTTTGGTTTTATTTATTTATTCACTTTGCATATTGCTGGTTATTTATGGTGTGGAATTGAAATATTTTCTGTGTGTGTGTGTATTCAAATGCAAATGTGGGATAAGAGCATACATTCAGGTCTCATTTCACTGAGAGATAAATGAGTGTGAATTTGAGTCAGTTCATTATATAACCCAAATGGAGCACACATAAGCTACAATATGTAAGAATTTTGTATCAAAATATCCAAAAACCACTTGCACCGTGTTATATTTCGTTCAATTATGTACTTATCCTAAATGTTTCCAAGAATTAGTAAATTCAGAGAAATTCACAATTTAAATAGTGCCGTCTCTGTTCACTTTTTGCCTTTCAATGACGTAATATCCGCGTTATCCCTGGTTTCCGCTTGTACTGCCATAGTAACCATGGATGGTGACAAACGTGGACAACAGAGTAATGTTTAGCGGCACGCTCACGTTGTTGTTGTTTCGATCAAACATTATGGATCATGGCAAGCAGACTTTGGGACAAAAAGACAACTAAAACGAGGATCAATATCGGCGTGCCGAGGTTGCCGAGAGCTTCACGTCCGCGACTAACTTCGACTTGACAGAGACGCCACTCTTGCATGTACTTTATTAGACAGGTGAGCAAATGTACATAAAATGAATCAATGTTATATAGCTCAACATGACGAAATGTTAGAATATGTTCAGTATGTTATTCTAATGTTGATCTAGCTTACTGCTAGTCTCATACAGACAAACAATAACAATATAACTTTCAACACACTCAAATGCAGTTTAGTGTGATAGTGTAACGTTAGACCAAGTGAAAAAGCGCTGCGTTATCTCACAAGTTTCATTCGTCTAATAATCTGACCTGTGTGAGTAAGTAATTCAGCACTTGCGTGTAGTTCGGTAGAATGAAATGTCCTGATATGCGCTGATATCTGTCTCTCATTAGCAATCGCGACCCGCTTCATATCATAGTCATGTTAAAAATCCATAAACATTATTAGATCCATCAGCATGACACCAAAGTTACATGATTCCGCTTATTCAATGCATCATCAATCTACACTGTAAAAAATAATTTAGCAATTTAGTTATTTCAACGTATTTTTTAAACTAGATTGTCCAGACAACAAGAAAATTTGAGTTTTCTTGTCCTCAACTTATCGAAATAAGTTAGTTAAACTAAAAGATAACACAAAATAATGAGTTAAGTTTTTTTTACAGTGTACGCCTTTGTCATTGTAAGAGGTTAGCGACCCCTAGCGCTAGCGAAAAAAAATTACATATTGTAGCTTTAAAAACCCAACATCTGTGAAGATCAAACAGAGAATACCACAATATTGCATTTCACAGAAGAGAAATGTATGAGTCATTTCTACAGTTGCATGAGGTTGTTAATTCTATTCCATTTTATATTATATTTATATATCAACACTTTTCTTGCTTTATTGTTGCAGTGCACTAATATCTTCCCCTTGAAGGACACATGTAATGCTGCCTTATTATTTAGGCATCTTATTAGGCAGCATAAAAATGTTCAGGGGAAATTATTTGCTGACGCGAAAGAAAAAAATACTTTAGAATTGTTCAAGTGTGTGTCATCTTCAGAGTCACTCCTATCCTCATTTCAAGCATTCAACATCTGACCCAGTTCTCTAAACGAATCAGGGATTGTATGTACAGACAGGGCCCATTAAAAAGAGTTTAATGTGATCACTAGAGCATTCCAGAACATTCTATAAGGTCACTGCCACTCATGGGCCGCTTAATGAAACAAGTGAGGGACAGAATGAAAAAAAAAAGAGCAAAACTGAGGGGAGAAGTTGCAATGAAAACAAAGCATTGTTTTATTTTATGAAATCATCATGACATGAAGTGAGTAATACAGAAGCCACCTTTGTTTCTCTCCACAAGTTATCTTATTGGGTCTTTCATGGTCCATTTGTGCACTACACTTTCATCTGTTCCTGCAGGTTTCTGAATGTGTCCTCCATTCATCTTCTGTCTGCTCATCTGTAATTGCTCATCATTAGGCCTCATTCATGTCATGTTTTTCCTCTGCAGCGCTATGGCTCTCTTTCCATTTCATAAGGTTCTTCATACCTGGAGATATTTAACAACCACAATCAATATCATCAGCAATAAGACATAAGAAATAAAAATATACATATGCGTGCATTATATATGCATGTACTCAGTGTTCCAAAACCTTAAAAAATATATTTAAAAAAATAGAGAGAGAAAAGCATTTTAATAAAAAAAATTTTCTCATGAGTGTTACCTCTGATTAACAACACTGACTGATTTTTTAATGGATATGCATAATTTCAATCCAAAGTTTTCTTCTTATGGGAAAATGTACTAAAAATGAAAAAAAAAAAATGTCTGTATAAAAATATATGATATATTGATGACTCATTTTCCAATTAGCGGTGTATGCCAATTTTGATTTATTTATTTTTTGCCAATGAATCAAGGCTACTTTAGATAGAAGCATTTGCTAAATGACTCACTATGACTGAGCAGATATTTATCATTAGACTGTAATGCTTTTAATGTTTACCCAACATGCCATGGGTCTTTTCTTCTCAACACAGTTTCATCTTATCCAGCAGTGTAAACTCTTCAGACCTGTGCTCCTGTTACCGTTCATCCCAGCTCTCCCTGCTGTTATTAAAAAGAGATGCAAAGATCTGGTGACGCTTTAGCCCTCAGGGGTTCCCATTCTGCTCCCAAATCCCACTGAAACAATTACATAAGCATCTGCTAAACTCACGCAGAAGGAAAACACATTCCTGTTAAAAGTGCCATTGTGCAGAAAAATGTCCTGAAGAGGAAGAGAAGAGTTTGAGATGCAGAACTGACCTTATTAATCTTTCAGCATATTAATCATTTAATGTCACTATCTCAGGTGGCTACAGTTGCGTCTCTATATTTGGATAGTGAATCCAACACTTTTGAATTCTCATGATCCCAAACATCCTTTCTTCACGAATACCCTTCTGCATATGGTTTCATGGATATTTCTGAAGGTTATAAGTCCTTGTTTGTTGCTGGGTTTTTTCATTGCTCGCCACTAGAAAATCAGAATATGAGTTCTGTCAAGCCTTTTTTATTTTCATTTTATTCAAATCTTAGCATTACAAAATGGATTACAATAGGATTCTGTAAAAGGTTTTATATACAATATATAAAAAAAATTCTCAGATCTAGGCTTCCTCTTTTTGCCATCAATGCTTTGTTGCCTGTCTGGATTTCTTGTTTTTGAGTATGTTATTATTACCCATGAAAGAACACTGAGGCCTGGTTTCACAGACAGGGTTTAGATTAAGCCAGGATTAGGCTTTAGTTCAATTTGGACATTCAACACTGTAAAAAAAAAAAGTTTTTTCACAGAAATATACTGTATTATTTTAAAGATATTTTCTGTTTTTTAACATTACGTGTAAATGTCATTAAAATACAGAAAAAAACTTTTATTAAAAACATAAACCATAAAATAAAAGTAATAATCTGTAAATTCATATAATGAGAAATTATAGTTTTTTTACAGGATTATTCTTTTGTTTAATTGGCTTGAATGTTAAATTACATTAAATTCTATGTAAAAAGACAAAAAAAATCGCATATTTAAAATTAAGACAACTATGTGTTTTTTTTACTGTGAAACCTTAAATTTAAAGTAAATACATGTAAAAAAACAATCGTAAAAAAACGGTAAAAAGTCTGGCAGCAAAGTTGCCAAACACTTACCGTCAAATTACAGTAAAAAACCTTAAGTTATTCTACAGAATAATTCTGTTTTTTTAAATACAGATATTTACTGTAAACATTTTCTGTATTTTTACAGTTCCACTGAATGAAAAGAAACTCTCATTAAAAAACATGTTCACGATATTGGGACCGACCTTCAATGTTGAAATATGATTGAAATAATGTCAGTCGTTGAAACAACGTTGAAATAACGTTTAATGCTAAATGGTTGAAAAAGGTTAACAAAAAAACACTTCTAAATCAACGTTGAATTTTTTTACAAGATCTGTACGTTGAAACAACGTAATGTTTTCAACAACATAAATATCTGCCTTTTAACGTATTATTATGATAATTAATTAGCATTTAATGTTTTTTTTATCATAACAGCTCTTCAATGTATATATTTGTAAATATAATTATTATCATTATTAATAATAATAGTTTCACCCTCTCAAGAGAGCAGTGCAGCATTTGACCAATTAATTAATAATACAGATTGCAAATAAAATGTAATACACAGCTATGTTAACTCGCGCAAACTATTGCTATTGTTATTGGTTGTTTCGCCGGTTTACTTTGAGCATGATTGGTTAATCTGTCTGTTTTCCAGGAAACTGTCCAATGAGAATGTGCGCGGCTCTGCGCGCCTATTTTAAATTTGAAAATACGTCCGTTACTCTCGGTCGGTGAGCAGCTGCTGCTTTGCGTTGATTACTCGGTCAGACCTGGATTATCTGCCTGTTGAATTATTACATTTTGAGCAAATTTTAGTTGATATGTCAATGAAGAACAGAAGCTGGAATGTGAACAGAGGAAGAGGTCGTACATGGTCTGTAAAAAATACTGGCGATATCAGGTAAGAAAACATTTTTCATTTTTCATTCACGGGTAACTAACGTTAACTTAACTGTCATAGGTTTAACGTTACTGCAACGTTATCAGACTCAGAGATATAAGTTAACGTTATCTCTGTGTGTGTTTTTGTAACGTTACTGCTTCACTATTAGCGCAGCGATATTATCACATATTTCAATGTGTTGGTAGCTAACGTATACCATCTTTGCTGTGTTTTGTTGTTGGCAAGTTAACGTTACGTGTTTAATGTTGTCAGCTAACGTTAACTTAGTTTAAAACTCAAACGAATGAGAGGTAAAATTAAAAAAAGCGTGGTAATGAGTAAAGTGATAAAGCGGTCATTTATTAGTTAGAATTTACATAACCTCTTCAAACACTGATAACGATATTGAAAAGATATGTTTACTTGTTTTTTTTATTTATTTTTTATTTTTTAGATCAAGCATTGATTGGAATAAGATTTCTATCGGGGAGAACACCCAACAGAAAGACCATGCATTCACCAACTACAGTAAGTCAATTTTACCACGTACTGTTCGAAAACCTTAAGTATGGTTTTCATACTGTTAAGTTACTGATAGAAAGTCTGAGTAACTTTGTCCTTTTGTCTTTCTTCTGCTGAAGTGGCGCACTGAAAGGGGAGATTCATGTCACCTTCATCAGTCCTTTCTTTAATCACTGGAAACCATTAAGGGATTGCTATCAAATATTGTTTACATAAAATAAACATGTGTATATATTGGAGAATTGCTTGTAATTACTGTCTATTAATGTTTATATAAAGTGAACATTGAGTAAATGTCATGTTGATATATTGGAAAGTTGATTTTAATTAGTATAAGTTAAAGCAATGTTTATATAAAGTATACCTCATACATTGATGGTAACAGTATATAGATTTATTGAATCTAATATGTAGAATTATTGAAGAGTTGCTTGTAATTACTACAAATAATGTTTGTATAAGGTAATCCCCTGTACTTAAATAAAGTATGTAGAAATATTGGAGAGTTGCCTGTAATTACTGTCAAATAATGTTTAATATAAAGCAATAACTGTTAAAAATATGTTTCTGAAACTTAATATCACAAGATCTTGTTTTTTTGTACAGGATAAAACCAATATTTAACAGGATTTTACTGTAGATTGAATAATGACATAAAATTAAAGTTTAAATCAATCAATATACTGGTATTGGGCTTTAAATTAGGGTATCTGAAGGTAATTATACAACATTTTCTGTGTGCTTTACATAGAAAAGTCTTTACTTTGCCAAGGAGTTCTTGTAGATGGATTGGATTATCTTAAAAATATACCAAATAATACTGTATTAAAACCGAAGTCTTTGTTTTAATTATGTAATTTTAAGGTATTTCTGCAATATTTTTACGTTTTTATACAGATTATATACATTTGTTTAACATTCAACAGAGATTTTTTTAATGAGATTTCTTTTTCTTTCTACAGCAGTTTGACTGTAAAAATACAGAAAATGTTTACGGTAAATATCCGTTTTCAAAAAACAACATTTTTCCGTAAAATAATTTAAGGTTTTTTACTGTAATTTGACGGTAAGTGGTTGGCAACTTTGCTGCCAGACTTTTTACCGTTATTTTACGATTTATTTTTTTACAGTGAAGTACTTTTTATAAACGTGCCTTCGAAAAAACACTGATGTGCATCTTGAGTCAAAACAATGGCACTGACCTATTTTAAAGGTCCCCTGACATGAAATTTTCACTTTCTGAGGTTTTTTAACATTAATATTAGTTCCCCTAGCCTGTATTTGGTCCCCTCGTGTCTAGAAATTTCAGTCGGTGTAAACCGAGTTTTGGCTATCTTTCTCTGCCTGTGAGAAAATGAGATCTCAGACGGGCTGATCTTGAATCTCCCCTATATGACGTCATATAGGGGAAAGTTACCTCCCCCTTCTCTGCTTTGCCCGCCCATGAGAAAACGAGCTAGGAAGTACGAACGCGCGCGTGCGATTTTAGTTTATCCTCGAGAGATGTCATGGCGTGTGACCGATCGAAGCACAAAAGTTGAATAGAGAGATATAATGGCTTGCAAACGAGCGAAGCATGGCAGTTGATCAGTGTTCGGATGTACAAATGAACACAAAAGTATTTTTTAGTTCCTTCATCCGAGCCTCTGAAGAAACAATGGGTTCATTTTACTTTCTCTGGAAATGCGCCAACACAACTTTCCAAAGTTTTGGATGGTCCAAACATTTCACAGACGACTGTTTCGTTTCCTCAACTTGGGCCAATACAGAGCTGGCCTCGATGAACGAAAATAAATCGATCGAGCTACCAAGCAACAATTCAAGTTCAAGTTCAGACAGGTAACTTAATCTTTCTCTCAAAATCGTTCAATCGAGTTTATCTGGACAACTCGTTATGAAATCAATGACGCATGTGACTGCACTTACTGTATATACATCATCGTGTTTGCATTGGTGAAAGCATTAGAGAGAGTGCAGAAACTGCGTTGTCTCGCGATCAACACACTGACTGTCATCTGTTTGCTCAATGCTCATCACAGCAACATTTTATGTGATGGGAATAGATCTAAATACTTTAAAAACTTCTCACGATTCGTTAATCTCGATAGCTGTATTAGTAAAAACGTATAATAGCTGTAGTAAAAGTATTCGAGAGAGTTTCACATGTAATACGTAGCTATTTCATATGCACGCATGTCAGCCAATCACAGCGGAGGCCGGTTACACACAGCAGACACGCCCCTCGAAACAGAGCGTTTGGGCTCAGGGCAAAAATCAGGCTAGGAAAAATGCCTTTTATTTCTAAATTATGACTATTTTTGATCTAAAAAACTTACTAACATTATAAGGGCAACCCAGGAAACATTATAAAATAATAAAATAACCCCATGTCAGGGGACCTTTAAGATGTGTCATGTCAAGTTGCTTTCAGTTAAAAAAAGCTCAAACATGCATTTTAGTCTGAGACTATAGGCTTAAGCCTTGTCTGTGAAACTGGGGGATAAAGTGCCAACACATCCATTCAGTGTGTTTTATTCCACATATATCATGGCTTTAAAATGTTAACGAAATTTGAATCCTTGGCTTTGCAGACTTCTGGTTTGGTGCCCAGAAACCAATTACTATGCAAATATGTCTTAAACCTTTTGTTGACTGAAACCAGCAGAAGGGGGAAAGAAAAAAACAGAACATGTATAAATAGCAAAATTGTGTGACTGTTATTGTGTCCAAGCCGTGCAAAACACCTCACAATTGTTTGAATAAATAGTTTCATATTTTTATGGAAACCGTGATACATTTTTTCAAGATCCTTTGAAGAATAGAAAGTTCAAAAGAACACCCTTTATTTGAAATACAAACTTTTTAAATATTATAAATGATACTGACACTTTTGCCTGATAAAAGTAGCCTATTTCTTACTGAGCCCAGACTTTTGAACAGTGTGCATTACTTTCTTACTACTCTAGTTGGCTTATCTAAAGCTACAGCCTGAGTGAGAAATGGTGAATTGCTATAAAAAGTTAAAGGTGCATTGCGCAGGTTTCTGAGTTTTTGCAGAACTACGCCCCCTCTGGCGACAAGCGAAACTGCAACCAGAGTTGTGCACGCTCATGAACCAGACGCACACGCATGCATGCACGAGCACGAGCTGTTCATATAACTAAAGGAGCATCTGCCGCACAGATCTTTGGTGTACAGCCAAAAGGTCTTCAGGGGTAATAAAGTTATAAATCTGCAAGTCATTTCAAATATATGGAAGGAAAGACATTTGAGTAAATTACTCTTATGTGTGAGGGGAAAACGGGGGTAGTAGAAAACTTTGTTTATGTGTTTACTGTATCCTATGATTGTATTGTTATGAAAACACGTTCATGAACAATATAATTGATTACTTCGCAATAGCTCAAAATAATAATCATACCGTACACGGTTGGTCAACAACGTTCACTCAAATGTCTCAAGGTAATAAACAATCAAATGTCACCATGACGTTTTCATAAAAGCAGGCAAATCCGCCGAAAGACTTGCGGGGTTCAGCCTGTTTTATTGATCTGCTAAGTAGAATATTCCAATAACAATACATCCTTTTTCTGTTAGAATTTACTCAAAATTTGTGTCTAATTATCGGTCATATTTTTCAGCATGTTATATCACACTCAAGAATCTTGAACTGTTTTGCTAATCACTAAACTACATGTAGCGCTGATTTATTTAGTAGATATTTTGACAGGGACAATACACACTGACAAACATTAATGTGAAATGTGTCAATACTTTATTTAGTAAATAGGCTAGTTAGTCTGCTAAACAGTATGAGTAAAGTAAAAATATTTACCCCTTTACCATTGTATTTCCCTTCCTGCAATGTTCAGAATAAAACATGTATTTTATCACAATACCAAAATATTTTACGTTTTCCTCGTTTTGATAGAATACGAGCTCTGACCAATTTACTTGTTACTGTTGAGAGAAGCACTCGATCTCGTCTTACTCCGACGCCTGTCTGACTCCAATTTGGCCCTTTTGGTGGCACTAGACAACATTTTTCTTTTCTTTACTTTACGTGGAGTTTGCGTTGGGGTTTGGAATGGACTACAAGCCGGTCTCTTTGAATCGATCTACCTTTGACGCACGAGTTGTCTTCGCTGATGCGGAGAATGGCGGCTTATACACAAACTTGCGAGACAGCCTGATGAGCGTGAACACGCATGACGTCACGCCCAGTCTCAAATTCGAGCCCGAATCCCTCTTATATATTTTACTGTACAGGATTATAGAGGCAATCTCAGTGAGCAGAGAAGGGCTCATTCAGCCCATCAGGCAGTTCTTTAAGCATGTATAGGATAGAAAAACAGGTATTTTTAACATGAAAAGTTGCGCAATGCACCTTTAAATAATGGATGCCATAGAGAAGTTTTGCATGTTTTATGATGAGAAAAGAAAAATCACATTGCTCTTCTTCTTTTGGGAAACGCACCAGATGTGTGAACAGAAGTTATTTTGAGCAGAAATGTAAGACCAAACACTTCAAGGACGACTGAAGAGCCTTGAAACACGCAACGTTGTTCAATGTTTTGGCGTAATTTCCACTGAAACAGGAAGGCAGACTGGAACATATTGATCAGCTCCTCCCCTTTATGAAATAGCCAATAGCGTTTAGTTTATATCATAGCTCCGCCAGAGCCGCTGAGCTCGATAAAGCCGCAGTTTCCTCTTAATCTCAAACTGTTTCTCCTCGTAATCTACTTTATATCGCTTAAAAATATGCATTCTGTGCAGAACTCAAATGGGTCCGATGTGTTTTCATGGTCTGCGCCGACTCGATCATATGATCCGCTCTGTGCTGTTGTGTCTCTGGACGCGTGACACTATCCTGAAACCAGACTTCATTCACCCCAATGGAAAGCATATTTACACCTATCCTCTATACAGTGCACTGTGTCATCCACCGTGTAGAAAATAGTAAATGTGTGAACAAGGGACCGATTTCAGCCGCAGCTTCCGCATCAATTTACAGTATAATGTAATGGGCGGAGCTTCCGTTTCTAGAGAGCATTTGATTGGACAGAAAATCTGATGAGAAGGTGAAGTGCAGAGTGATGTCATCAAAATCACTGATCCATATTGGCGGAAGCATATTCATAACATTTAGGCTAACACTAAAAGACAAAAAAAACGTTCTTTAAATGCCAATTGTAATACTTTTGTAAATAAGAATCTTTTTCTTTCTGAAAAATATAATATATATATATATATATATATATATATATATATATATATATGTATATATATATATATATATATATATATGAATTTGTAGGAGGATTCATCCCTCACTTCTGCTTTTCTTTGCTTGGGTAAAAGAATTATGGAATAGAAGCAGCTGAAATGGAAATAAAGATATTGGGCTAGGAAAGTCCTGCACCTTGTTGACATTACAAAATCAGTCTGAAGAACTCTATAAGCAGATACTTTTATCCAAAGCAACTTGCATTGCATTCAAGCTTTACGTTTAATATAGAGTTCTTCAGATGGAGCCCATGACCTTAGCATGGAGTTAGAAGGATTCAATCCAACTCTGTCCTCATTTTCTCCATGCATGTCTAGTCTTCCTCATTGATTTTCAGTGTGTTTGCCATTCTGTGCTTTGTTGCCTGGTTACCTGGATTTCTCCATGTGCAATTTTGGAGTATATTATTGGCCCTGAAAAAACACATCCATTCAATGTGTGTTTTCATGTGTGTAATATGATTTCAAGACCGTTTGCTCATCTGCAATATGTTGTTAACTGTTCTGAATTACCAGTGATTTGGTCACGAGTTGTCACTAACAGGGTCCAACACATTTCCTGATCTGATTGCATGCAAATCAGTCTCAATGCATTATAAACTATTGCCCTAAAACAACTGTACCATTGCACAAACTTGTGCACAGTTAAAAAAATTGTTTCACATTTTGCTTAGTGGTCATGTTTTTAACATTTTAGTTTTGAGAAAGAAGAAATTCTGCTGATTAATCTCAAGGCAGCATTTATTTCCGGATGGCCTAAAGTGTCTGTGATTCAGGAGACGTCTGCAGAATGAATGGTCAAAGACGGGCTTCTTTCAGACTGGAACTAATTAATGTAGGACTGAAGCACTTGGAATGTTTTGTACAAGAAGCAGGTTTAGAAAATGGATCGTGCCATTTCATTAGCTTTCACGGTCAACAGCACAAACAAAAGCTGCTGATGTAGATGTTTTGTTGTTTCTGAGGCTGTATAGATGGTGTGTGTGTGTGTGTGTGTGTGTGTGTGTGTGTGTTCATGTTTTTCTATCCCGTGTGTGTGTGTGTGTGTGTGTGTGTGTCAATGCTGCTTTTTACAGGGCTGAACAATGTCATTTCTATGAATTTAAATGGAAAATTATCATTTAAATTTAGATCAATCTTTAAGATACACTCTTTCTTTCCTTATTGTGAAGTCATGGTTACCAAAAACACCCACAGCTAATGCAATGTGCAATTAAAATTCATTGATTGAATTATCATAAACGCACTGTTATTATTGTTACATTTTTATTAACAGAGCAGCATGTCAAAAACATCTCCAGTCTGTTTCAAATCCATCAGATTTAAAATGTATGTGCAACAAAAGTCACCACAAGAGAATAGGTTTAGAAAAACAGAAAAGTATAGATTTTAAGATATTTATTTTTTGTGTTTCACTTTGTTACTAAAAATATTCTGACAGTCATCCTATAATGTGGGGTAATTTAAAATATAGCCTATTATTTATTTTTTATATATTATTTATTTTAAATAATTATTATATAAATTAACTATTCAATAAATGTTATAAGTCAGCGATTAAATCTTTATTGTATGAATTAAATAATTGTTATATGAAATATAAAATTTTTTGACAGAAATAGCCAATTTAACCATTATTGTATAAATGAAATAATTATGAAATAAAATACTGAATTATTGACTGAAATTCAATTAAATCATTATTGTATAAAGTACATAATTATTATATAAAATATTAAACGACAGTCTATTCAAAAGCACTACTGAGAGTTTATACTCTTGGGAAATCTATAAGAGCTTATTTGTTCAAACGAGGCCAAGAGAAAGTATTTTAACGTTACAAAGGTTGCACACTTCACCTTCAAGTAACTGTGTACAATACATTTATATAAATTTTTATTACTAGTTGCAATTTACACTACCTAAACATATTCAAAAGCTGATCCTGGATCCATCTGATCTCTTTATTCTCTGTTCCTGTAGTCGATTGTCATGCTTTTGATAGAGGCTTTCAGGAGAACAACAGACTCGAGTGAACAATACAACACACAGAGATCAAACAGAGAGGCCATGGGACCACCATTTCTCATTGTTTGTTTATTTGACACACTTATTAGCATTTTGTGCATCCCGGGAGGGCTGCGTGAGAGACGGATAGAAAGAGACAATGAACAGAGAGGAAAGCTAAACAGGCGCTTTCCAAAAACATGGTGCAAATTGATGTGAACTTTTAAGCATTAGAGGCAAACATGTTTTAAAATGAGAACTATATAAAATTATTTATTACATCAAAATGAATGAGGGTTTTTTCCTCTGAAACACGGGTGTTGTGCCTTCGAAGTGTAATCTGAGCTCTGAACGCTGAAAGACTTGAGCTCATTGATGGAGCCTTTGCTGTCTCTATATACATATTAGCTGTGCTGGTTAAAGATTCACATTTACATAAAGACAAAAACAAAGTAAAAGAGATTTTTTTTAATGCATGATTCAAGTAATGTAGCACTGACATTTTCATAGGTTCCTTGAGTTTTTAGTAACTGAAACTGTAAGAAGAGTTTATTAAAGTTTCGAATGACACACTTGAGCACAACGTCGTGATGTTCAATACGCTGTTTGTTTAGTGGTGTGTGACAGTGATGAAGCTGATCTGATGAAACTGATGATTTATTGACTCGCACTGCTTAAACGCATTAATGCAACATTTATTTGAATTTTGAATCTGTATTTTATTTGAATATTATGTAATGAATGAGGCTCAACAATGCAAATATTTAGAACAATAAATATATAATATACATTGTCCAAAATTGACAATTAAATCATTAATGTTATTAAATTAAAATGATTGTATAAATTACATAATTTAAAATGTCATTATCTATCTGTCTGTCTGTCCATTTTGAAATATATTACAATAGAAAACATTTAGTTTATATTGTATTTTATATTTCACAATGTTACTGTTTTTACAGTATTTTTGATCAAATAAATGCAGCCTAAGTGAGCATACAAGACTTTAACATTTAAACCAAGCTTTTATGAATATATAATTAGCAAACTTATTCTATCCGACTCCAAAGTTAAAATCATATACTCCAAAAATAAATTACCCGGGGCCTTGAAAAGGAGAATGAGAAGTAACATCTAAATAAAGTGTGATGGAGTTTGCTCACCATGTTTCCAGGTGTGATGTTCTGCAGTGTGTCCTAGTTTCTGTTAGTAGGTGAATCATAATGAGTTTCAGTTTTTTTACTGAACATCACCCGCAGTTCTGTACGCTTATCAGCAGCCGTCTCCACAGGCCATCTGATCTGAATGATAAATCATCCAGTATTCAGCTCATGTGACTGCTGAGTTATTGTGGGAAGAGTATCGATCGCTGCACACTGACTGCGCATCAGATCTTTCACATAATAATCAAAGTTGAATTTGAAATGAAATGCTTTTATGATGTGCACAAGTTTATAGATGATGTGGAGGTTGAACAAGTAGTTTTGAGAATTTCATTTCTGATCTGAGAAATGCACCAAAGTGACTGAGAAAACTGTAAAAAAACACAACTCACCACCTCTATTTCATGTTTTAGGTTGCTTTGCTGGGTTATTTGTTGTGTTAAAAAAAAAATAATAAAAAAAAAGGGTAAAAAAACTTTCTTGCTGTCCCTGGTTCTTTTCTCTCGCAACTTCTGCACATTTAGGTCTTTTCTTTTCTCATCTGTTGTTTGATGACAATCAGACTTTGATCCTCTGGTTTGGTAAGGTTTCATCATTACTCATTCATTCATAAAGAGCTGTGAAGTAAAGAACTCCACCAGTCAGCAAACAGTTTTGATCTGTCTTCGTCTCTCTGTCTTGTTTGCCCTCACAGGAGCTTTTGACAGGTTTTTTTGTTTTGAAGACAGATTTCATATTTTCATTCGGATCACCCTTCAGGAAGAAAAGAGCGATTGTGTGAAGATTCAGATGTTTGTGTTCCGGCCACGACAAGTGTAGCTTTGAAGAGTTTCCTGACTATTATTCTCTATTTATTATTGCTGTTGCTAAGGCAAGCATCATAATGTTAAAGGCAGGGTAAGCGATTTTTTCCAGAAAATGTTTTTGTTATGCTAGTTGAAAGTCTCTTCAATCCTGATAGCATCACTATGTTAATGGTCTAAATGTATTTTTATGTATATATCATCCGTGGAAGGCGTAGGACCATACAATATTCGTCCAATCATTGAATTCGGTCCGAATGCAATGATACGATGTCCTACCTGCCAGTCAGTGTATGTATTTCCATACCTCTGTCCTACACACATGAACACGCAGACATCACACATCATCAGAGCGTTTCATGCTAAGAGTTAGACAGACGTCAGTCACCGAGAGCCGAAAAAAAAACAGCAGCCACCATTTACTGTTCCTCCTGAACCAAAACAACCAGCTTATGCTGCGTTCACAACATAACTACTGTAATTTGTAAGAGATGGAAACCCGTGAGCGGTTCGTTACTCTTTTTATGCTTTTCAGAGGCAACACTATCAATGCCGAAATGAATCTGCAGCAGTCAGGTGACAACAGGTCAGAGCTCTTTAACTTTACATTCAGTATAATGTTATGTGTTTTGAGACATGAGGTAGTTTAACTCTGTCTCTGGTCTCTTGATGCGTTACAGACTCTGCTGTGCGTTCATATGTTTTGAAGGAGGCGTGGCTTTGGAGACGCAGTGAAAGGAGGGTGGGATCTTATGCTTTCAAAGATAACTTTATTGCTAGCTGCTCCAAAAATTGCCTACCCTACCTTTGATTTGTTAGGTCAGAGAATATCAGGATGGCAACAACCTAGCAACCATCTAGAACACCCTAGCAACTGCCTACCACATGCTCTAATATTTTTGACTTGAAACTTCAATCTCTCTCTCTCTCTCTCTCTCTCTCTCTCTCTCTCTCTCTCTCGGGCTCTGGGGTTAGAAATGTTCAAGCAGGCACATGAATAAGTGAAGACACTCAAATGTTTCCCTTATGTTACATAATATCTGAACATTGAATGCTTGGATAATTGAAATTATGTGTATATATCACAAGCCTTTGAGGTCACATACAGTTCATAATGCAATATATACATATATATATATATATATATATATATATATAGTCAATATTTAAACTTTTAATTAGGGCCTGTGTACATAATAAATAACATATATTAGGCTACCAAAAAGAAAAGTACCTGGAATATAAATACAACATTTTATTATAAAAGTAACATTAAAGAAGTTATTAAAAGGTATAAAGTAAAGATGAAAAATAAGACATTATTCAATAATCAGCATAATGTTCTCTATTTCTTTGTCATAAAGAATTTGGGCATAGAAATAAATTATTCATTTTAATAGCCTAAGTTACACACGTCGGATAGGAAAATATTAATAACGGCAACAGAAGCATGAATAAGTAGCCTAAATGGATTAAGGTCATTTACATAATGCCACACAAACTTCAACCGAGATTAATGACAGGATATTTAATATAATCAAAGTGCAGGCGGAGCGCGTCTCCAGTAGCGCGTGAGGAGGGAAAGCAGCGTGGCTCTTTCCACTTCATTATTTCTTTGTCATCTAAATACCAAAGTGCAGCTTCAGAACATCGCCTGGATACAGTGTTGAGCTCAGTTGTGAGTGTGAGGTGGTTATGTAACTGCACATGCTTTAATAATGCATGCAGAAGAGAGTCTCTTCAGTTCCTCTTCCTCTCCTCCTGTCCTTCTGTCTTCCAGTTACTTCCCATAATCCTAAAGGGTCTGTAAGACTCATTTTGTTCGCCCCACACTGTTTAAAATGTATAGGTCATTCCTAATATACAGTACAATTTCATTTCCCCATCGTATGCCCTAATATTGGGTCAAATATTAAAGTGTTAGATCACCCAAAAATGAAAACTCTGTCATTAATTACTCGCCCTCAAGTCTTTCCAAACCTGTTAGACTTTCTTTCATCTTCGGAACACAAATGAAGATGTTTTTGATGAAATCTGAGAGATTTCTGTTCCTCTTTTGACAGCTAACTACCACTTTGATGCTTCAAAAAGTTCATAAAGAGATCATAAAACTAATCCATATGAATTGAGCGGTTTAGTCCAAATTTTCCAAAGAGACACAATGTTTATATGTTGAACAGATTCAATTTAGGCTTTTATTCACAAAAAATAAAATTGTATGCTTGATGCGCAAGATCAAACCTCTTGCTGAAGCTGAAATGTGCTGCGTAACAGGAGGATGAAACCTCGAACCTCATTGGTGAATTGAAGCCTAAATTAAATCTGTTCAGCGTATAAAGCAATCGAGTCTCTTCTGAAAATTTGGACTAAACCGCTCAATTCATATTGATTAGTTTTACGATATCCTTATAAACTTTTTGAAGCGTAAAAGTGTCAGTTGTATAGCTGTCAATGGAGGGAAACCGAAAATTCTAAAATTCTCGGGCCAGCAGCATGTGTCCAAATTTCAATCTTAAAGTCCCCGTGAACCGGAAGTTGCAACCGACTTTTCTCCAGTGTTGTGATGTATTTCCGAGAGAAACGGAATACTAAATGAGGCAAAATAGTGGGCATGCCTTTTTTTCCAACTAGCATCTGATTGGATCTAGAAAAGTAGGTGTTTCTAGTAGCCTGTCTACTGTCAGTTGGAGGGGCGTAGTTACGGATGTTAAGCAGACACCCAAACCAAACCGTCAAACCTACGTCATCAGGGAAGGTCCTCCAAGGCAGAGGGGAGGGGCATTTTCAGACTTTGATTAAAGATTACGAAGCCAAAAAATGTTTTTGTGTGGATTGACTTGCACGGATGAATTGATCACCACAAAACGATCAATTTAGGCAAACAAAGTAAGTATGGTCAATTTTGATTTCATGGGGACTTTAACCGTTCTATTTCATCAGAAACGATCTTAAAACAGGGCTTTAAGTGTAAAATACCGAACTTGTCCTTTAAAGCTCTCAGATTTCATCAAAAATATCTTAATTTATGTTCCGAATATGAACTTACTGGTTTGGAACAACATGAGGGTGAGTAATTACTGACATAATTTTAATTTTTTTGGGTGATGCCTTACTTTTAGTACTTTACTTTTCTAGTTTTCTAGTTTAAAGATGAAAATCATAGCCTATTGGATTTCATGTAGCATATATTTTTGCCATGTGCTACCGGGTGTTACTTTTTTCGAATCAAATATCAAAACATGGTTTCTCTGGAATATTATTTGAATTGTTTATCAAATTGTTTCCTTTCCATTCTGCACATTCTGTTCATCAAGTTTTCTTCTACGAGCATTTAATAAAAAAAAACAACAACATTCTGTTCATCAATGACAGCATCTTGCAGGAAGTGACATCATATCGGAGGGAAGACAACAGTTCAAACATCCGTCGATTTGATTAATTCTGTGATGGTTTGTTGCAGGTCTGCTGACTGGCTAGCTAACTAACCTTACTGTACTAACACGCCATGGCCAGTGAATGGCTTTCCTGAGGTAAATGAAACGATACTTGATTTGTGGTGTTTCTTGGTTTGTCTGATTGTAGGACTGTATCATCTTTGATAACGTTTCAGACATCGGAATGATAATATTACAAGAGATGTCAAATTCAACTTTATGTTGACACTTCACTTGACATCATGTAAACTTATGTAAGCATACAAATAATAAAACTAACTCAGTCTCAATCCCTCAATAAGCAATGGCTAACCTTAATGTTAAAAAAAGATGAAATAAATAGATAACCCAGCCTTGCATGGCTGACACACCGCCGTCGGTGTGTGAATGTGAGGCAAAATGTAAAGCGCTTTGGTGGCCATTGGGTCTGTGAATGTGAAAGCGCTATATAAATGCAGTCAATTTACCATATACATGCAAAGTATATAAAACGGGGCATTGTCACTGATTTTTTCAAAGGTAAACCGATAAAATGACAATCAGTTTTATAATAATTTATGATTCGAGTTTGTTTTCATACACACGTCGAGGCAGTGCATTAAACTACCACTAGAGGGCGAAATATGCTCCTTTTTCTCTTTGGAAACTTTACTTCTTGGAAATCACTGGATAAAATGAATAAAAACAAATAATGCATAGGCTGTAATTCATACAGAATTCACATCTCAGATGACTTTACTTTGCTAATTATAATTAGCTTGTCCAAAGTAACATGCATTGATAGAATACCGGTATATACTTTCTCTCTATACTTAATCAACAACATGCCTCAGGTACTTACAAATATAATTAGGCTAATTCATGTAGAAAACTAAAGTTATTAGTCTGTTTTCTTTTTCTTTCAGCATGCATAACTGCAATGCATCTCATTTTCAGCGGCATCATTTTGTCATTTTTGAGCGCTTATGTATTGACTGTTCTCCAGTAGGGGTCAAATCTCTGCGTGGCAGAGGGAGCTGTCACTCAACCCGTCACTCGACCACTCGACCCCTACACTTGCAGTCGCCCCCAAAAAGCATTTTTCTCAGAATTAATCAATCCACTGTGAGTTCACACACATGCAGTTATTTATCATTCTGGAAAGTATATTTATTATTTTATTATTTCAAACCCAACAAACTTGCTTATGCAAATTGTTTTGCTTGAACATTTTTAATGAATACAACTTGCTTAAATCTAATTTAGTGACATTCAGACATTTTTGAACGGCCAAATACTTTTTGGAGCCACATTACACTTACAAACGGCTTCAATTATGCGATGTGTGTTTTCCCATCTCATTTGCATACTGATCTGACCCCATGTCAATAGACTACCTGAGCCGACTCTTTTCCTGTTCTATTTGTTTTAATCTCTGCAAGACCTTCCCTGTTCTCGTTCTGACAACACGTTTATATTCTTTAGGAACAAAAGTTGGGCCCCGGGCTCCTGCGGGACCCCCGAGCGAGCACTTTTTGAGGTTCACAGCGCGGTGACCTCTGAGGAGATACAGGGACGTCCTGAACTCTTCAGCATCAAAGAGATCTACAGGGGGCGGAGCTGAGACAGAACGCATCACAATGCCGGTCCACCTACACTCTCCTGCTCCTCTCTCTCCGCAAGTATGCAAATATCAATAACTCCTGTCCTCTGCCTGTGACCTCTCCATCACATCACCTCTGGTACTTTAATCCTTGCTGATGATGATTGCACACTTGACTAGATTTTTTTAAAAATTTGAATTTGATACTTGCCTCCAGAATGTTGGAATTGGAAAATTAATGCTTTTATTCAGCAAGAACTTAAATTAAATTGATCAAAAGTTACAGTAATATCATTTACAAAAGACAGTTATGAAAATACATTTATGAAAGAATCCTGAAAAAATTTGAAGCAGCACATTTCAACATTGATCGTAATCATAAATGTTTCTTGAGCATCAAATCATCATATTATCCTGATTTCTGAAGGATCATGTGACACTGAAGACTGGAGTAATGATGCTGAAAATTCATCTCTGATCACGGGAATAAATTACTTTTTAAAATATACTGAGATAGAAAACAGTTATTTTACATTGTAATAATTTTCCACAATATTTCTGTTTTTACTGTATTTTTGATCAAGTTAATGCAGCCTTGGTGAGCATGAGAGCCTTGTTTTGAAAATATTAAAACAATATTTATATATTGTATATGTATATGACATTTAATGTTCACGTTCACTTGGTAATAGGCATGAAAATGGCTAAACCAGAAAGCTGGACTGAAACTGTTAACACACACACACACACACACACACACATTATATACACGCAATATATACTACAAACACACTAGTGAAATTAACAGTTATGCTTTTTGACATTTTTGTGCCTATTACCAATTAAACGTGACCATTAAATGTTGCTTTTATAGTCAAGGATACGAGTGTCTTTCAAAAGCTTTTACAAACCAGTCAAAGATGATTTAAAACATTATGCCAGTTCTTTATAGAGACACACTCCGCATAGACCACAAGTTTGTTAAACATTAAAAGTCCTGCAACTTACACATCATTGTCTAGTTAACATCTCACCCTGGCATCACCTTAGCACTTCACTTTAACCCTAACCCATACTGTATCCACACACACTCACACACTCACAGCTGTCAGGACCGAATGAGATGTTGAGATCTATGGCTGCAGCACACGCCAGGACAACACTTGCAAGAGCACAATGTAAAGAAAAAAAATCCCAAAACAGAACAGATTGGACCGAACACACACACACACACACACACACACACACACACACACACACACACACACACACACACACACACACACACACACACACACACACACACACACACACACACACACACACACACACACACACACACACACACACACACACACACTCCCCCTTAGTGAGCCTGTGACAGTGATAAACGTGTCGTGTGTGTGAAAGGGACAACAAACAGACAGCGGCTCATTTCCACAGTGTGTGTGTGTGTGTGTGAGTGTGTGAGCGGACACAGGAGGAGCATCCAATTAGAGGCTGGACACCACGCGGGGCTGGGGACGCAGGTTTTGTTTTCTTGAAAAAGTGCCATAAAACAACTCTCCTTAATTGGTGCCCTATAAAATTAGCATTTGCAAGAGCGTTAGATTTCCTCTGTCTTTGTCTGAGTTGTTGACCTTATTCACTTTCAGTTATTTCTTTAGTTTTACTGCAAAACAGACTGAAACTGAGAGGAAACTGGTATGAAGCATTTCTTTACTCTCTCTCCCCCACGACGTCAGTCGCGCTTCATTCTGATGGCTTTGATCAGATGTGAACCGTGTGACCTATGGGGACATTCATGAGCTCATCATTAGCACTTTAACCTGGCTTTATTTTACACTGAATTCCCCCGTCGTAAGATTTTAACCGAACAGGAATGGGTTGACATCTTACAATGACTTTTAATAATAAGCTGTAATGACAGATGTCATATAAGGCTCAGTGGATCATAAGTCCATGTGCATGCAACTATAAATGCATAAAAAACAAAGTGTCATGACATTTCTAGCTAGAAAAGGAAAGTTTGGCATACAAACTTTGAATCTTGTTTTTAAGAAAAACTCTTGTTTGACAGTTTAAACTAGATGCGCTATTAAGTTTGAAGATTATATAGGCCCGACAGACCATTTTCACTTAAAATCATTAAGGTTATATTGTTCAAGGGACTGTCAAAATACAGTGCTTTTAAAAAAGCATATATTACGGCTTATATATATACAACTACTACCATAATATATACTATTTAAATGATATATCAAAGGGATTTTATCATAAAATTGTCACAATGGAAAAAAAATGATGTAAAACATATAAATGCTAATAATCTTGACCAATAAAAAAAAACGTAATGCTCACATAGACTTGGTAATAGGAACAAAAATGGGTAAACAAAAAAGCATATATATATATATATATATATATATATATATAATAACATACATTTTATATTATATATAAATGGCACAAAAAAGCAAAACTGTTCGTTTCATATATTTAAATGTTACTAATACATATACAGTGTATATAATCAAAGGTTTTGATCCACTTCAAATGTTGACTACTGTATATATATATATATATATATATATATATCAGCCTGTTCTCACGTAAATGCGTCTCTATGACACGCATGGTGCATTGTCGTGTAATTGATACGCGAAAATGAGTTTTTACGTGCATATGAGACGCAGTTTTTTGCGTGCATTTGATACGCAGTTCATTTGCGTGTAATACACACGCACCCCACACCACTAATCCTACCCAAGCGTATAATACACACGCACCCCACACACACCTAAACCTACCCTAACCAACCAATGCGTATCCTATGCACGTAAAAACTCAATTTAGCGTATAAATTACACGACAATACACATGCGTGCTATAAAGACGCATTTAGTGAGATCGGGTTGTATATATATATATATATATATATAATATATATATGTATTATAACATTTTTCTATAGTATACAATTCAATTTAAAGCAAAATACATTTTCTAATAATTGTTCGAATTGAGTTTTTTGGCTGAAATATGACCCAGACATGTTCTTGACAGGTTTCATCCCATTACTATATTTTACACCATTCATTCACATCTGTTGTCATCATTTGCCTTTTAACTGGTTAACTTTGCTTGTGCTCCTTCACCATGACAACCCCCTCCACACACACACACACACACACACACACACACACAGGTCCCATCTGTGAGGGGTCTTGTGCCATGTGTCCGTTCTGTGGTTGCCGTGGGCTACAGCGGCCCATGTGTGAGTGTGTGTCGACTGTTTGCTTTGTCGGTGGACAGTGACAGGCCTGCTTTCAGTCACTCTCGTTGACCCAGGGGTCACGGCGCACAAAGAGGCCTGAGTTGGTGGCCACTGTACTGAAGTCTCATTTGAGGATGATTAACGACGGACAGAAGTGTGTGCGAGCTCTTTTCTGAGGGGATCAGATTAATTAGTGCCACATAATCGAGCGTATTGACTTATATGACTTTAATGAAGTTACACTGAGCTCGAAGAGTCTTTTTCAGACAACTAATGAATTGAAAAGCAGAACTCAAAAGTCCATTCTTAATTCAGTCTCAAGAAAGTTCAGGTTATGTTCATAACTCACTCAAGCGTGTGTGCTATAGAGAAAAACCTTTAGAGTATTGTGTTTGAACTTCGCTCTGTATATTTCTATGGCATCGCTGTCGTGAGTATTAGCAGGTGAAGTTCGACTGAAGGGAAGGGTTAAGGGAAGTTATCATGAGCATTGTAATATTTGAAGCGGATGTCATAACAAATGTCAGTAGACTGGGAAGACTTTAAAACGAGCATTCATAAATCCGTAAGATCTTACCGTCATGCTGTGGAAATACAAACTTAAAAGTGTTGAAAAGGGGCGGGGCTACATAAGGTCTATAATAACAATTATGTTTTTGAATTAGTTATTTATTGAATCATATTTTTATTTTACCTGAAGGCTTCAGATTGCATGCTTGAAATTATAAATTGTTCTTTAAATAAAATAAAATAAATAGAAAATTTTATCTTTTTAAATCGTAAAAAGCCAATTAAATCGTTTAAGCCAATTAAATCGTAGGCCTATATTATTTCAATATTATGACATTATATTTTTATATTATTACATTGAAATAAAAAATAATGAATACGTAATTTTTGTATTTATGTAATTTATTTTAGTACAAATAGTTTTGTGAGCCATTAAAAAGCAGTCAAATATTTTCTGAAATGTAATTTTTTTCCCCCTTTTTCATTTCTCACTTGAGTGGAGTCTTTTTGGTATGTGATAATGTGGTGCTCTCTCTCTCTCCCGCTCTCTCCTTCTGTCGAGTGTGTGTGTGTGTTGGAGGTTAACGCAGTCTGCACTCATTGTAAGCATGACCATCTGTGTGTTTCCAGCACTGCTGTGTGTGTGCTGATCTCTTCATTTGGATTCAAAGCCACTTCATGATGTTTAAACGCGTGCGCACACACACACACACACACACACACACACACACACACACACACACACACTCACAAATCAGCTGTGAAAAAAAGTTACAGATGTTTTGTTAAGCCGTGTGTGTGAACCATAGAAATGTGTGTTGTTTTTGGGCATTATATTATTTGGGCATAATAATGATGATACTTTACAAATAATTGTTGTCATAATAGAAATTCTAAAGCGAAAGTCAGTTATTACATCATGGGTTCTTCAGAACTTACTCTACCATTTAAAAGTTAAGAGATGTTTTTTTAAGTCTTTTTAAAAACACAAACGTAATAATGTGACATATTACAATTTAAAATAACTGTTTTTTATTTGAATATAGTAAGCATTTAATTATATTAAAATATATTAATATATATTCTATGTAATTTATTCCTGTGATGCAAAGCTGAATTTTCAGCATCATTACTCCAGTCTTCAGTGTCACATGATCCTTCAGAAATCAGGATAATATGATGATTTGCTGGAAACCGAGATACAGTTTTTTTCTTTGGTGAATCGAAAACTCTAAAGAACAGCATTAATTTTAAAGGAGCTGTATGTAAGAAATGTATTTCAATTAATCATATATTTTCCCTGAAATGTCACTAGACATTAAGAAATCATGTTCATTTCAAATACTTATATCACTGACAACAGTAGTCCGGCCAGGATATTGTCATTTAAAAAGTGAAGTTGCAGCCCTCAACTGATGTTGATGTTGTCATGTTGTGTTTTGGTCTGATGCTCCACCCTCCACCGATCCACCAATCACGGAGTCAGTAGTGTTGCTGCATTCGGGTTGCCAGATCTGCACTAGTTCCCACCGCTGCAGTCACAGTTGATCAATTGAATGCATCTTTGCTGAATAAAAGTATTAAATTCTAGCAAAAATAAAAACGTTACTGATACTGACTCACTGAGTATATTTGTTAATACAAAAAGTTTTTATTTTATTTTTTAAAGAAGACTAAAACCATAAGACTGTAAAGGAGAAATAAAAAAAGACACGAATGAGTCAATATTTGACATAATAATAATAAGAGTATAGATGTTTATAATGTTTATAGCTCTTGTATTTGAGGAGAAATGTTTAGGTTCAAATTGAGACTTCTAACTTTTGATTGCAGACTTTTGTGTCTTGGCAAATCTAATGCAGAGTTTGAGATCTCATCATATGTGAGATGAATGTCAGAATACAGAATTATTATATTTTCTTAAAGAACATTAACAGACTTTGGCCAAAGTAATTTACTCTCCATTAAATCTCATTTAATCAAAAAAAAAAAAAAAGTCTCATTTGTAATTGTTATTTTCGTACAGGCCGGTTTGCAACAGTGTTTTTTTTGTTGCATTTCTTCAGCTCGATATCAGCCAGCGATCAAAGAGCGGGTCTACTTTCTCTTCTTCCCCCCCTCTCTTGTTTTCTGCCTCTGGCAAATCATTCCCTCTCCTCTTCTCTTCTTTTCTCTCTTTCTCTGTTCTAGTTGGCTTGTAATTTATGATGTTGCAGCAGCACGAATGAAATGAAGCTTTTATAACAGACGCCTGCTGACACACTTTACCCCCCCCTCTCTCAGTTAGGGAAAGTTATTGGGCTTGTTAGTAACGCTCATAAAAAGCTCGGGGCCGTTCACACTGTGCTTGTCATGATGTAGTTTAGTTAATGTCATTGTTTCAAGAGGGTGAAGTTAATAAATCACTAACTCCTCAATGTGCTGCACACCCACCCACCTACACACACACACACACACACACACACACACACCCACCTACACACACACACACACAGACACACACACACGCTCTCTCTCTGTTGTTTATAAGACTTTTATAAAACTATGTATTATATTATACAGTATTCACATTATATATTGCTAAGTGGTGTTCATTTGCAAGCAAATATGAATAGGTAATTGAAAATATAATCTAAATAAAATGTTATAATGGCTACCAAATAATAAATGAATACATTTATTGTTAAATATTATTTATAAATTGAAAACTTTGTCACATTATTATGATGTCTGTTAAGTTCTCATTTAGACATTTTTCATGAAAAATATATATATATATTAACCTGTGCTATTTATGGAAGATTAATCAGCAAAAATTACCATTAAATTGAATTCAAATCTTAAAGGGTTTCTCATCTGTGGTTACAGTAACAGTTAGAATGATTGATTTAACTGTAACTATTGGTGATTAGATGTGATTGAGTGTATTATGAATGTCTCTAAGCAGCATTGAGGCTGGATTTCACTGTCTCAGCAGTTTAAGATCTCTGAAACGTGTGTGTGTGTGTGTGTGTGTGTGTGTGTGTGTGTGTTTGAGCTCAGTGCGCTCCCAGCTCTAATCCTCACTGATCTGTTGAGACTACACACACACGGCTGTGATAATACTCTCATTTTCTGCTCACCTGGACACAAATAATTCACACTCACCATCTCTCTCTCTCACACATGGGTCTTTAACAGCAGCTTAGGAAAGTCAAACACTTTAATTCCAAGTTAGAGACACACAGATTAAGCATAAAAGAGGCAGAGGAGTGAAGAGATACTCTTTCATCCATTCATGAGCTCTTTCTCTCTTGTATCTTCTTGCTGTGTGGCCTGCGGATAAAGTCAACACATGAATGAGAATGAAGCTCTTAAACACTCGCATGCATTCATAAGCACACACACAGATGGACATTTGAACACACTGATGAATGCTTTGAGTTGAATGATAAAGCACTCTCAGGAAATAGAGAATATTCTCATATTCATGAAACAAATTCTCAGGAAAATCTTTAATTGGCAACATACGGCTCATGCACATCTTAAAAGTACTCCATATGACTGTTGCATGACACATGCGGACCATGGCAAGATTATCAGTTAAAATATAGGTTTTAGTTTGTAGAATATAATGAAGTGCAGAACTCATGCTGGCCACTTTTATGGGCTTTTTTTGGAGCTTGACAGAATATTCTCTCCATATGAATTATTGTTGCATAGAAAAGACTCCGAGCTGGGTAAATATTCTTTACAATTTCTTCTTTTGTGTTCATTATGAGTACATTTTGACTGAATTATTACATTTTATTTCCTTTGGATAAAACGGTCAGTAAATTCTCAGAGAAAATTTCATTTTTTTGGTATGTAAATGAACCATTACCCCTGCTCTCAGCTTTTACCAGTCCCCTATATCAAATAGAAACCACATTTCATTATTTGTAACTCTAAATCTACTGTATTTGCTGTTTGTTTAATTATACACTATACCATTCGAGCTTTTGGGGTCAGTAGGATTTTTTAAAATGTTTTTTAAGTCTCATGCTCACCAAGGCTGCATTTATTTGATAAAAAAAAAAACAGTAATATTGTGATATATTATTACAATTTAAAATTGCTGTTTTCTATTTGAATAGTTTAAAATGTAATTTATTCCTGTGATCAAAGCTGAATTTTCAGCATCATTACTCCAGTCTTCAGTGTCACATGATCCTTCAGAAATCAGTCAATGCTTCTCAGGAAACATTTCTTTTTATTATTATTAATGTTAAAAATGGTTGTGCAGTATAATAGTTTTGTGGAAACTGATAAAAAAAAAATTTCATCCTTGCTGAATGAAATTATTAGTTTATATAAAAAAACTTTTTGACCCCAAACTTGTGAACGATAGTGTATATTTCAGTATTATAATGAAACTGCTGTTATATGTGCGAGGGTTTGAATGTGCTCTCATTAGTGAAGAACACTGTTAGTGCAGTCTGAGATCTGTGGTTCTTCTGGCTCTGAGCCTACAACATGCCACATCTCCATATGTTCTTCACTTATGACGACGCAGAACACACACTTCAGACCAGAGAGATGCTCCTGCTGTGACAGCCGCCTCTTTTTGCTTTCTATTGTATGCTTTCTCTCTCCACCTTTACTCTATGCTTTCTTGATTCCTTTATGGTGTTATCTAGAGGGATAGTTCAACCAAAAAAGAATTTTTTTTTCATGATTTATTAATTCTCAAGCCATTCCCCTGCATGGTGGTGGTGTTGTTTGTTGAGAAAAATTCTCTTTGTTGAGAGAGATTTTGAAGAATCTGTTCCATACAGTGACAGTATTAGCGATCACATCTGTCAGGCTCTAAGACGGAAAAAAAACCACCATAAATGAATCACTAACTTGTGTATATGGAATAAAGTTTTCTAAAGGAACGCTACCGTTCAAAAGTTTGGGGTTAGTACATTTTTTTTATGTTTTTGAAAGAAGTCTCTCATGCCCAGCAACGGTAAAATTTATTTGATTATAAAAACAGTAATATTATGAAATATTATTACAATTTAAAATAAGTGTTTTCTTTTTGAATATTTTTTTAAAATGTAATTTATTCCTGTGATCAAAGCTGAATTTCCAGCATCATTACTCCAGTCTTCAGTGTCACATGATCCTTCAGAAATAATTCTGATATGATGATTTGCTGCTCAAAAAACATTTGTTATGATTTTGAAAACAGTTGTGCTGCTTCACATTTTTGTGGAAACCTTGATACATTGTTTTTCAGGATTCGTTTCAGATGAAAAAAAGCAGCATTTATCTGTAACATAACTTTTGATCAATGTAATGCATCCTTGCTGAATAAAAGTATTAAAACGTACATTACACTTTTGAACCGTAGCTTTTTGTATAGGCATGTTGCTAAGCTAAGCTATATGATACTCTAAAAGCATACACAGCACTCACAAATATTGGGTAAAATATTGGTATGGCATATAAGTTGGCCTATATTTATAGTTTACATTTTTCTTGTTTGTTTATTGATGCAAACACTATAAAAAAACTATAAATCCATTGGTATATTAATGTAGATTGAAGTTTTAAAACAGTGAAACAACTCTATTTTGTGATAACAGGGGAAACAAACAAACAGACGGCGGCAGCTCCTGAGTGATCAGTTTAGTGTAGATACCGTGTGTGTGTAATGGAGATGTTAATGACTCCTCTAAAAGCAGAGCTGGTAATAACTCTCTCTTTCTTTCCCCGCTCTCGACGGGCCCTCCACAGGGGCTTTTCTCCGGCTCTTCACACTCTATAGTGTCTAATGGAATTCAGCCTGCCAGTGTCTTTAGTGCCTCGACTGCCTTTAAAACGCCCTGTTCAAGTTTACACACCTCACAGAGAAAAGGATATTGTCAAGTGAATCTCATAAAATCTGTCAAGAACATGACCAGGTCACCCCCAATATCAACAACTTGCATAAAGAATTATTTTTTCAGATATTCACATTTTATTTAAGACATTACAAGCTTTTTTTAATTTATTTTATTTCATTTTTATTTTATTTTTGCTATTATGTCGTTACTGTAATGTGTTAGGGCATTTTACTTTTGAAATTTTTTTTTAAAGCCCCATTATTCTCAATGATCCATCCTCATTAATTATAAAAAAAATGCACATTACATTTATTAATTTGGAAGACATGTTCATTCAAAGCGATTTGCCAATGAGAAATACAACAAGTAAATGACCTTAAAATGTATTGTAAATCTAAAAATAATTATAGAAAAGAAAAATAGACACATTCACAATTTAACACTTTACCCGCCAGCATCATCATTTTCCATCATTTTCACAAAACGTTCATGGCCCCCAGAATATTTTGTTGTATGAATATACAGTATACCAAAAGAAAGAACAGACCCTTTTTATCAACACTTGAATGTGGGTAAGATTCCTAAAAAAAATCTACATTTTGAACAAAAACCCTGGAGAAATTGTGTTTCTGTCAAAGACTGCCCAGATCAGATTCAGAACAATTATAAAAAACACAGATGAAGTAGATCGAGTCTATCAACACCCCTAAAGCTTCACAGTCCTGTACCTCGTCCTGTACATTTGGAGAAAATGTGGCCTGGCCATGTTTTGAGAGTTAATGTGATTCTGTGAACACACCATCACAATACATACTTAAGAAAGAATGAAGCATAAATTTGACCTGTAATCACAGCAACAGCTTACAGTTCTGTTTGTTACTTAATCAACTCAAGCAACCAAGTGTTTTTGCACATATGTGTGCAACTGTGCATGCTAGCTGTTGCGGTTTTGTGTGTCTGTGTGCATGTGTGTGTTTTGTGGAGGCGGGGTTTATACAATACTATTGGGGAAGGGAAGGGATGTGGGGGTGAAAGTGTGCCCCCTCTGTCATTGGCTCTGGGCCTAATGTCACATTATGCGTCTCATTGTGTCTTTGTGATGCTGAGGAGTATAAATCCAGCCCTCTCAGTGTTCACACACACACACACACACACACACACATTCGATCCTCCTGCAGACCTATGCACTGAATCCTCCGAGAACAACAGCACGGGACACGCTGCATTTTATTAGGTTGAGGTTTAGCAAGTGGATTGTTCTCAACCAAGACTTCGAAGGAACCAATTTCAAGATGGATTCTGATGCAAGCTCCACATGCAGTCGGTCTTCTTCACCTGACCTGGCTGTGGACTCCAGCTTTTTCTCCAACAAGATGTTCCAAGCTTTCGGAGAAACGGGGCAGCCCAGGTCCGAGAAAGTTTCCGGACGGTCACAGAGCTCTGACTCCGGCGCAAAGAGAGATCACTCCAAAGACGACCAGCAAGATCTACGACTTAAAGTGAACAGCCGCGAGCGCAAACGCATGCACGACCTCAACCAGGCGATGGACGGGCTCCGAGAGGTGATGCCCTACGCTCAGGGCCCATCTGTGCGCAAGCTATCCAAAATCTCCACCCTGCTCCTCGCCAGAAACTACATCCTCATGCTGTCCAGCTCTCTGGATGAGATGAAGAAGCTGATAGGTGATGTGTATGGAGCAAGCGCTCAGAGTCACTCGGCTAGACGGGTATTACCGCCAACTTCGGCAGCTCCGGCCCCCCAGTTGCAACTGCTCTCGCTTGCCCCATCCCTGCACTCTCTGGTGGGCAGCACCTCGACCACCACAGCGGGTGTAGCCCATGCCCCTCACTCTCCACCCTCGGCTGGGTATCTGGGTTTCCACGCTCCACCTCTTTCCACCCTGATGAAAGACCCTCTGCATCTCTCCAGCGGCTACAGGCATTTCCCCGGCATGCCTTGCCCATGCTCCCTCTGCCAGCCTCTCCCTGCCTCCACAGCCAGCCTGCACAGCCTCTCCATGGGCAAGTGATCCAGGCGAGGCCCAGGCTTCAGGCTGGAGTAGGCCGAAGTTGAATTACAGACTCAAAAAGAACTGAAAACTTCTGGATGTGTTTCTAGTTGTGTTGTATACATTGTAAATGTCTTGTACAGAATTTGTTTTTTTCTAACAAGCTGCTGCTATTTTTGTACTGAAGAATGTTTTGTAATGTTATAGCTGTCTGAAAGCTTTTTTTTATATAGTCACTATACTTGTATGTTCTTTGTAGCAAAATGCAGATTGAAAACGTATAGTTTTGTTTCTTAAATTAAACTTCTATTATAATAATGAAAAATACCTCTCCTGATTTCTCCTGTCTTCTTTTAGCCAATCAAACAAATTATTATTATATTTTTTTTGTTTTGGTTTAGTGAAATACACCTATAATAGAGATGTTTAAAAAAAAACCAACTCGAACCAGATTAGATTCAGCAATAAGATATTATTGACTGAAGATCACAATCAAAGCAAATTGTTTTCTTAAAAAATAGAAGATTATAAAATATTGATTTCTATAATATTTTAGAGAATAATTTAAGATTATGAGATGATTTAGCATCTCCCAACATCTCTCTCTCTCTCACACACACACACACACACATACTAACGCACAATTTTACAAGTTCAATGTAGATCAAATTGATTTATTTTTGGAATGTGCTAATAATGCCAGGCTGCCATTGTAAATTAGAATAAATTGACTTAAACAATTAAATAACTAATATAATTGACTTGCCTGACCAAATTAAATTAAACAACATTTTTAGTTTAATAAATTGTAGGAAATTATTAAATAATTCAAGAACAGATACTAAATATAAATAAAAAATATAATTCCACCCAGTCATGTAAATAAAGCTAATATAAACTGACTAGAGTGACTGAAATAATGAGCTACTAAAATCCTGTAAAAATAAATGGCAGCTGCTCATCTGTTCTGAGATAATGTGTCAGTCTTTATGCGTGTCGATGTGTTTTATGATATATATGAATATAAAATTAGTCCATATGCTTTCATATAGCACCATTACCGCAATATTGCCCACACCATGTTTATGTTTTTAGCATATGCTAACAAACATGGGCATCATTTCAGAGCGCTACAAAAAATGCTGCCATTGGACTGAACCATCTGTACTGAGACTAGTTAATGTATGAATAAGAAAGGCGTCCAGACCGCTCGGAGCCCGGGGCCTACTCTCACCCATCAATCAGACAGAGAGAGACGCAAGCTGTCGCCAGGTTGGCGCGTCAGCATTGTGCTGCACACGCAGGGGACGGCCAGCGCTCCTTTTCATGTTAGTGCAGGAAGATTTGTCACTGTCCAATAAAGCTGTGATCATATTCAGCCCGTCCTCACTGGGAGTCGTTTTTATGAGAGGCTCTGACAGCTGTGCACACCATCATTTGTTATCTGGAAAGATCAGGGAAGACATTTGACTCTTCAGACTTTCTGATATGACCAATAGTTGGGAGATAAAGGTGTGAAATAATAAGCACAACGGCATCAGAAATGAATCAGTGCTCAGGGTAAAAATGCCACTTAAAGTGACAAAACTCCTTTGATATTTATAATGTGGGTAGTGAAATCCACTGATTTATTTACAACTGATCCAATTGAAATAGTTGACATAATGACATGCTTTTTATATAGTTAAATAACTAGCATTCAAAGGTTTGGGGTCAGAAAAATATGAATCATTAATGTGTAAGTGTTTAAGTGTTTCTTGAGCAGTATGAATGAGAATCTATCTGAAGGAGAGTGTGAATAAAAACTTATTTTAAATTGTACTTATATTTCACAATGTTACTGTACTTTGAATAATACTACTGTATTTTTAAAAACAATGCAGCCTTATATATTAAACATTAAAAATGTTACAGACCCCAGTTTTTAGGGGTAGTTTATGCCCTAATTAAGATAAAAATAAGTATTTAATTTCTGCATGTAATGTGAATGCATAAGGCCTCATCAATATCGAAACAGTGAAAGCCTAACGAACAGCGTCTGTGGCATGCTGTCAATGACCAACAAACATCATTTGGACTCATCTTGCAGTTCAAGTTAATTCTAAAATCAAGTTTATCCTAATGCACTTACAAGAGAAGTCTAAGGTGCAAGGCATTCTTGAGAGGTTTAAAGCTAAAATATTTCATTAACATTAACAGTATTTTAATGCATAAAGTCTTGAATTGCTCTTATGTTTATTATTGTGCAATGCCTTGCTTTCAGACTTCCATTGTAATGCATATGGTGCCGACTGAACCCAGAACATTACTTTAAAGAGATCTCCTTTGAATATATCTTCGCTACCAATGGTAAAATCACACAGCCTCGAGTGGCTTGTTTGCTTTAACCCACCATGGCACATGTTTTCAGAAATGATATCACTAATACTGAAGCATAAATCAGAATAGTGCCAGTGGGCAGCATGCAAAATGTTGCAATCCAATGTGTTTTTGACCTTGAAATCTTAATTTGTGCAAAATCCTTTTATACACACATGCACACAGTTTGAGACTGTATTTCTCAAGAGCTAAATCAAGCGTGAAAAATACACATTTCTCCTCACAGGAATCCCGGGCCGACAACTGAAAGATCAGAGGAGAGATGAAGAGATGTGTCTCCTCTCCTCCTCTGCTCTCCTCCCTCTCTCTCTCACCCTAAATAGAGGAAGACAATAGCACTCGCTCCGAGCACAAAGAGAGGGCGCAGGGGGCAGCCCGTAACACAGCCCCCTCCTTTTGTGTTATTTTCTGGATGCGGTAAGCGTCCCGGTCGGCCTGCAGAGGGCCCTGACACTCCAACGCCAACACAAAGGCGCTTAGCTCCTTATTTATGGGCCCATTGACAGCGCTAAAGAGCTCCTGTCAGGGGCCTGCTCACAGTCAGCTGGTGAACGTCCCAGCGGGGGGAGGCAGCTGCCGTCCTGCCCAGAGAAGAAGCTCCCTCAGCGGGTCCCGTGTCCCTGCGGCCCCCCTGAGTCGGGGTCCCAGGCACAGGTGGGTATGGGAAGCTGAACACATTGTGGGGATTATTGGGAGCTGTGGCCCGGCCTGCTGCACAGGGATAATTAGACACATTGACTTGTGCAAAGCTGGTGTTTCCTGATTGGTGGCAGATGGTGACGGTCCAGAGAGACAGAACAGCAGGGGATGTATCTGTATGTGAACGCTTGTTAGGGAAAGGTAGAGATGGATATAACATAACATATTTCTAATACATGCATATAGTATGTATAGATCGATAGATAGATAGATAGACAGAATGACAGACAGATAGATAGATAGAAAGAAAGATAGACAGAACGACAGACAGATAGATAGATATAGATAGATAGATAGATAGATAGATAGATAGATAAATATAGATAGACAGAATGACAGACAGACAGATAGATAGATAGAAAGAAAGATAGAACGACAGACAGATAGAGATAGATAGATAGAACGACAGACATATAGATAGATAGATAGATAGATAGAACGACAGACATAGAAAGAAAGATAGACAGATAGATATAGAAAGAAAGAGAGATTGAGATAGATTGATATAAAACAATACATTTCTAATGTTTGTGAAAAAGTGTTGTATACATATATAAGTACATGTACAGTAAGATGTTTTTGTGAAAGAAAGTGTAAGGACTTTTATTTTGATGTAATCAGAAATTACATATTAAACTAATCAAATGTGACATTTTTGCTCACAGACAAACATTGTTTTCTATCTATATCTATCCACGTATCTATCTATCTATCTATCTATCTATCTATCTATCTATCTATCTATCTATCTATCTATCTATGCCTACATACTGTACAAATAAGTAAATGTGTGTATGATAGTACTGTCACTTTTGATTGGTTTAATGTGTCTTTTCTGTTTTTGGTGCCCAATGATCCTTCTGCAATCTGTTCTGAATGTGCCATAGCGGGAGCATCTAATCAATACATGAATACACCTTCTGTGGCCCCAGATTTAGACTGACAGAGTTAATCAGGGAACCAAAGGTCCCAATTAGTGGGATTGGGGAGCATTTGGGGGACATATTGTGGAACACACGCACATATTGCTCCGGGAGGCTTCAATTAAGAGAGAGGCACACGAGACGGCAGGGCTGACCCGGTGACATTCTGTTAAACCTCACTTCCTGTCACTCTCTCAGAGCTCGCTGACAAGCCAAACACGCAGCTGGGATGCATATAATGTGTGTGAGGGGTCTGGGGCCTCAGGTGTGTAGTTAAACACTCCCATTAGGGCTCAATCCATATGGGCTGTTCTGAATTCTAATGAGGTGATAAACTCCTCGTGTCAATTCCATTAAGAGCAAATTCATTTCTTGATTATGTGTAACAGAGTGACGAGACAAACTCTCTCCCTTGAGACCTCACACCACTTATGATTGTTTTCAGTCCTCTAAAATATGAGGCACCTCACTAAGATCCTGATTTTGACTGGATACCAAATGAAATGGGTGGGGGGAAAGCTTAACATTTTGAAATATGCTTTGAAAAATAGAGACAAAGGCTTTTTTTTTTTTTTAAAGCTGTATATCATTTTTAAACTATAATGATTTTTTCATTATCCTAGAGGACATATATATATAATAATATATATATATATATATATATATAATTATAAAATATAAAAAAGATTACCCATATACAATATGTAAAATATAAATGAAATCACCCATATATTTATTTTCTAACTGGACGTTCAACCAGAGCCACATTTCCCAAAAACATTGTGAGCTGTAAGTTGTTATATTTACATTTATAATATATATATATATATATATATATATATATATATATATATAGCACTATTTTAAAAATTGATAAAATATTGTATGACTATAGTGAAGACAGTTATATGTAATATAATATTTTATACATTTTTAAAATAGTACTATATAAATGTATATATAACCTTTATATATATACATATATATATATATATATATATATACAGATATGTAAGAAATATATTGAGCGTTATTTATTGATTGATTTATTTATTTATTCAAAACCAATTAGTCTCCTGTGTGATTGTTGCTCTTGACGGCCCCTAGAGGCCTCCAGTGTAATGACAGGTGTTTTCGCGTTTCATCACAAATCTTGATCCTTTGCGGTTGCCTTACGCCGCAGTCTTACTAGCAAATATTTTTTTACAAACTAATTAAAACACACGGTCACGTTTTTAACGCAATTTACTGTTTTATATCATACTTAAAATCATTAGTAAGTAATCTCCAATATGTTTAGTGTGGTGTTTATTAATATTATGTTGACGGTTTGGTGAGGTCAGAGTTCAGTTCACACGGATGTCGTCATGCGCTGAAGATGGCAGACGGGTGAGTTTTACTGCAGACAAATGTTCACTTTTTTATTTTAATGCACGATATAAATAATATTTGAATTTTGCAACAGTAATTCCACTCTGAAAAGTGTATATCCGCGTTAAAGAGATGCCTGTGATCTTTGTAAATGATGAGTTTTATTGGCGGATGTGAAATAGGAAGTCGGACGTGTTTGTTTACAAAAATATCACGGAGTCATGAAAGACAAATACATGTTACAGTAATCGTTATTGTAACACTGTAAATCCATACCATATAAACATTTAAAAAAATACACAGATCATGTATATTACAGTAAAGTGATGAACCCGAATGGTCAGATACATTGAAATGAACGTATGTCGCAGATTGTTCCAGATTGATTAGACTATTTACACACATGATTTAACGATTATGAGTGATTCCTATCCTATGCAGGACTTACTGTACCTCAGATATGTCGAATGTTAAATATTTTTGTTTTAAAGAATTATAATTACATTGGTTAGTTTTCTTTTATCTCAATTTTACAATTTACATTATGGAGAATTGTAAATGACCTCAGTACTTTGGTCGCCAGTCACTCACATCCTGTTAATTTTCTTGCCATTGTGTAAATAATCAGGTTTAATTAGGGAAGTTTTAAGTGCCCAAGCTTGACCAGAGCATATTTCTATACAGAAACAAGTCAAATCACCTCTATTTATATAACACTTTACAACACAGATGGTACAATACAAGCAGCTTTTCAGTGATAATAGGAAAATAATGCTGTACACACTACACAGTAGATCTAGAAGAAAATAGCAGCATATTCCAGCTTAAGGTCAGTAATGGTTCATTTTTTGTTGTAAAAAGTTATTAATTTAGTTCATTTATCTACATAAATTAACTATCTACAGCTGCTCTTGAGAAAACAGTGATGTCATCGTTCAGTTCTCAATGGTGAAACAGGAATCCTTCATTAAATTACAACACATCCATTTTTAAGGTTACAGAGTTCTAATGATACTGTATGCCAGGATGGACCCAAATGTCTGATGATTATTTATCATTTGAGTCATGTGTGATGATTTCAGGGAAGGAGGATGGTGGGGAGGCTGGTTGACACAGAGCTTCCAGACCGTCAAAGACAAGGTGAGATAAATCCAGACCAGTTCCAGTGTGACTTTATGATATGGATAACGCTGAAATGTTTTAGGTATCTCTCAATGATGTGTTTTGGAAAAGCAATGACTGATAAATTGCTACAAACGGTGTTAAACGTTTTTGAATCACTTGTGAGAATGCTTCTATTTGGCATTATTTTCTAGTTTGATCAAATGTTTATTTTATTAGCAGAACAATTTAAGTGAAGTTGTTGAAAATCAGCGTACATTTCTTATATTCGCCCCCCCCTGCTTTATTAGTATAGAAAAATTATTTCTTATTTATATTTCTGTCTTAATAACCTTACTGCGTTTTAAATCTAAAACGGTTTAATTTATTTAAAGTAAATCCCAGATATTTAATATGAAACCAGATTTCTGGACCCCGTTGTAGATTAAATTAGTTTTAAATCTTAAAAGTCGTCATAAATATTACATTTGTTTGCTTGTTCAATATTTCATACATATATTCTGTTTTCTCGACAGTCAGCTGAGGCGTATGAGTTTATCAAACGAGACCTGACAGAATTCTCCAGCGTGGTCCAACATGACACAACATGCTCCATTGTTGCGACAGCGAACGCTGTTAAGAGCAAACTGGCCGTAAGGAAACAATTTTACATTACATCACACCAAAACAATGTTAATTGTATAGTGTTTGGTCTTCAGTGCTAAGAGTAGACATGACATCTCCTATGTAGATGTAAACCCTAGCCACAGATTATAGGTTTTAAGCTTCTTCTTTTTAGGTTGAAGGTTCATCAGAGGCCACGGAAAAGGTGAAGAAGGGCCTTTCAAATATACTGGGTGTGATCACAGACACTTTGGCCCCTCCACAAGACATGACCATCGACTGTGATGTCATCACGCTGGTGGCCACTCCTTCAGGCACAACAGAGGTGTACGACAGCGGCAAGGTCAGCCACATTCGCTCTTTGGAAATATATATACATACAAGGGACACATGATGAGGTTAATTGTTCCATCATAGCCATGACATATATATGCATATCATTTGTTGAATTGCTTGCTAAATGGAATCATGTTTTCATTAGCTTGTTGATAAAGTGTCAGTGTTCCATGGTTTTGATTGACATGTACTGGTTTTCCTCTCAGGCTCGACTCTACAGTCTTCAAGCAGACCCTGCGACATACTGCAATGAGCCAGACGGTATGTCTCCGCCTTATGGTGTCTCTTTCTCAAGCAGGGATGTGTGTTGCACTCTCTCAAGTGTTTGATGTGTATTCCATGTAGGGCTTGGTTAAAAATATCGATTCTCATTTTGAAGAACTAAAACCCATGAATCAATCTTTCTATGCTGTTTTCAGTTGATCAATGAACAAAACTTCGTAGCTCCTCCCATCCAATAAATCGCAATAAGCTTTGTGCTTTTTTACTTCTGAAATGAAACAGTCTCAGCTTTCAAATTTTGTTAATATTTCAGTGATGTTTCTGATATGCCCCATTTAATCAATATTGAATCAAATCATTTTGCAAGCTTGTGAAATGGAATAGTGAAATCTGTGTCAATGCCCGGCCTTAATTCCACGTATTTTTGTCTTTCCAGGCCCTCCCCAACAGTTTGATGCCTGGCTCTCCAGTTTCATTTTAGAAGAGAGGAAGGCAGAGATCTCTGAACTGCTGGTCAACAGTCCTGCCATAAGAGCTCTTTATACTAAAATGGTATGATCATGCTTCATCCTCCTTTAATCTACATTCTTATTGACCCATCTGATTTTGTCTGGGCACATTATTCAAGATATAATTTTTTTTGTCACTTTAATCTTTTCCTGTCAGGTGCCGGCAGCAGTGGCTCATTCAGAGTTCTGGCAGCGGTACTTCTATAAAGTGTTCCAGTTGGAGCAGGTACAGCAGATCTGTGTCTGATGAGAATTCAGGATTATGTGCTTATCTGAACACACACAGCTCAGATACTCAAACAACACGATGACATCAGTATGAGTCACGGGATAATTACAAGCACAACACTTTCTTTGCTGAGGTTTCATATTTGTTTTAGGTGTGCCATCAAAGACCCAGCACGTCAGTTAAAGATTATCATGGTAGTGCCATCTGCTGATCAGAGTGTGTATCTACAATAGGTTTGCAGTCTGTGTGTAGAGAAGTGGTTCTCAACCTGTTTAATTCAAAGGCCAACACAATAAGCCCACCGTATTATGACAAAGGTTTTCCTTTTTAATCAACACAAAGTGGGAGATAAATTAAGCAACTGCAACTAATTGTGTGATTACAGAAGTTTCAAGAATTCTTTAGTTTTCTTTAGTATTGCAGATAGATTATATACACAATTTAATCAATCATATATAAGCAAACAAACTTAATTCATTAAAATAATTTTAAGTCATCATTTGGCTTCTAAAAAGTTGGATTGGTCTAAAAGTGCATCTATGCATTGCCATGCATTAATTTTAGGATTTAATACTACCTAGTCTGTTAAACATTTTTTGTCAAACACATATTTTCAGTTGTAAAAATCCTCCAAATCCAATCGAATTCCAGCATAGTTGTATTTCACAACACATTTTATGAAAATAATTATCAATCAAAGTGGATAAACATGTTTGTTACTTTTCAGTAATATTATGTACATTAAGTGGTTGTTTTATTTAAATGGACAGTTCACTTAAATTAAAATCTGTCATCATTTACTCACCATTATGGAAAAAAACGAATTGGTCAATAAAACATTCCAGGGTCATATCTTCTAGCATTAAAATGTTAATTAATATGCTTTGTTTTAATTGTGTCATTATTGTCTGTTATGAGCATTTTTTAAAAACAGTGTTATTCATTGAATGTAGCTGCTGCTTTAGGGTTTGCACAGCTCCCTTTAACATGACTATACTTGTATAATGGCACAATAATTGCACAAAAACTTTTTTATATATCATAAAATGTGTGTGTGTGTGTGTTTGTAGGAAGAGGCTAGGAGGGTAGCGTTGAAGCAGAGAGCAGAGCGCAAGACTTCTGAGAGTCTTGGTTGGGAGGAAGAGGACGAAGAAGGTTTGACTGAATTTTTTTATGGGAAAGTGTCAAACATATTGACTAGCTAAACCTTTGTGTCCATTCCAAAACTGTGTGAGCTGCCTTGCTTGGTAGGAAGCTCAGTAGGTTTTGGAACAGAGCATTTGTGTTCCTTTATCAGCATCTTTTCTCTCTCTATCCGCAGGTGAGTTTCTTGGGGCCGCGTCTTCATCTCGCTTAGATTTCACCCCCCCTGTGGAAGAGGCACGTGTCCCTGCGGTGACGATAGAGACCCCTGAAAGCTCCTCACCTCCTCAAGTGGTGGTTTCCTCCAGCAACGTAGCATCTGACGTCACCCCCTCTGTAAGCAGTGACAGCGTCAGTTTCCCCACCCAGATCGAGAATCAAGCGGACTCTGTCACCATCAGAGTCACACAGCTGTCGCCCGCTGATGATGAGGTCTCTCAGAAACTCTCAGAGGCCAGTCTACAGGAGACAGTCCCGGAGGAGCGACCCGTGCAGCGTGAAGAGCCCGCCAGAGAGGACATCGCTCAAGACCTCCGAGTGTTCGAGCTCAACTCGGACAGCGGCAAATCCACACCCTCCAATAATGGCAAAAAAGGTGAGGAAGCCCCCACAGTAATTTGTATTGTAGATCAATAAATAAAGGAAAAATACTATATGTTGTTTGCTATATACAATATTTACACACACAAGACACATCATGGCCATATTCCAGGATGACAATGTCAAGATTCCTCAGGCTCAGATTGTGAAAGAATGTGTTGTGAGGAGCATGAAGAATCAGTTTTACACATGAATTGATGCTCCTCTGAGTCTTTGGGATGTGCTGGAAGAGACTTTACAGAGTGCTGGACTCTTGCGTTGACAATACAAGATCTTAACAAAAATTGATGCACCTCTTGGTAGAAATAATGTTGTGGTGTGATCAAGAGGTGCATACATTTTTGGTCAAGATAAGTAATAGCTCACTCAAAAATGGTAATATGTGCACAATGTTTTTTTTAACTTATTGTGTAGAAACAACAAGCATAGCAACGTTTTAACACAACCGGTACAAATTTTTGTCAGTACGTTTTTTTCCACATTGATAATAATCAGAAATGTTTTTTGAGCAGCAAATCATATTAGAATGATTTCTGAAGGATCATGTGACGCTGAAGACTGGAGTAATGATGCTGATAGTTCAGCTTTGATCACAGGAATACATTAAATTTTATAATATATTGAAATAGAAAACAGTTATGTAAAATTTGTAATATTCTGAAAATGTTACTGTATTTTTGATTAAGTAAATGCAGCCTTGGTGAGCATAAGAGATCTTGTCTTCTTGATTGCTGATGTAATGTTTGCACTGTGTGTATTTCACATGTAGGTTCGAGTACAGATGTGAGTGAAGACTGGGAGAAGGATTTTGATCTGGATATGACAGAGGAGGAGGTTCAGATGGCTTTGTCGAAAATAGACGCAGCGGAAGAGGTTTGTTCTTTATGATGGTTAAAGATAAACTAGAAATGACAAAGACCTTTATACCGTGTTTAGGAACAATACAGAATAATAAAGAATAGGGCTGGGCGGTATGACGTATATATTGTGGCAATGGTATAAAATATTTAGCTATATCGTGTATATCACGGCATGTAGATATATATACGCATAGTACAGCTCTATTGACACTTTTAATTATTTTTGTTTCATTTATATTTTCGTTGTTTGTAATTTGCATTGTTTTTAATAACAAACAAAAAAACTAGATTGTGATATGTCGTTATTGTGAAATTACATTTTTCATATTGTGAAATTAAATTTCTCATTTTGTGAAATAAAATTTCTCATATTGTGAAATAAGATTTTGGTCATATCGCCCACTCCTAATACGGAATAATATATTTTTTTATTTTCTGACCGTGACTGGTCGGGCCAAGTTTATAAACATCACATTTTTCATTTGAAAGCAGTGATATTTCTACAGATCTACACACCCCAAAAGAGTTGAGCGCAGTGGTTTACCTTTTTTGATTTGTTGAACATCAAATAGGCATCAGGCATTTCTAGCTTGTTTCTTCCTAATTCACTTATTTTAACTTCAGCAGAAACATAGCACTTTGAGTGGAATACTGAGTGTTGTTGTAGTCGAGTACATGTTAACTGAACTCCAGATGTGTGATTTGGTAGATGCCTTTACCCAAGGCAAATTATTATGCATGTGTATGTATGGGCAGTTCGAAATGTATGGGCACAAGTCATTGACGTGAGACAGATTAGCATTTTCCCAGTCCATATGCATATCTGAAACATTTAGGGTTTTCGCTATCCATTGTGTTCACTGAGATGAATGTTAATACCTGTTATAAATTTGGTTTTCATTATTTTAATCTCTTCACCAGTTGGAAGATGCAGACTGGGAGAACTGGGAGTGAGAATCTGGTGGAGGGAATTCTGGTCCGGAACCGACACGAGACGTTGCTGTACCCAAAGTGAACCATGCTTAATGTATTTAACTCCTAGTCTACAGTCACACCTGCTCATTTCACCAGTCCATTGAGCGGGTCTCCTCCTGCGAATGAATTAACATGCTAGCTATACACTTGTCCACCAAGCGTCATCTGAAGTGTGTTCTCTAATCAGAGCTGGTGAAGGGGTGATCTGTTTTTGCTCTGGCTCTCCTAAAAATTACCTGCGGGGAAACACTAAGACAGTTCAGAAAAAGCACGTATCGGCTAATGAGGAGAGGTCATCTCGCATTGCCATTTGTACCTGCCGTATATGTACATTAATGTTATTCTTCTTTGGAGATTTCAGTGGGAGAATGCAAATTAATTGCCAGGGCTCCTGATTAGCTGTTCATCATTCTTATAGGATTAGAAAATAATCTTTCACATTAAAAAATATATTTATGTTGCTTTTTTTCTGGCATATAGGTCTCTGGCTTCTTTTTTTTAAAAGTTAGCTTCTCTTGAAATACTAACACCTTTAATCATATGCAAGTTATTCTAGCATTGAGAATGGAAATGGAGAAATGCTTCATTCATTCTGCTGATGCTCTATGGCCTTGTTTGGTGTGGAATGAAAAAAATGTCATGCAAAAGTAAAAAAAAAAAAAAGGTTACTGTTTCACTAAATGCACATGTTGTTTCCTGTGATGTCCACTTTATCTTCCTGTCCTTGTCTTCATCTTCTCTCTAGTCTGAAATAGTAAATGTGATATCTGTGCTCAGAATTTCATCCAGATGGTCATGGGTTACATGGTTTACTAATTTAAGGATAATTTGTGTTCTCATTTATTTGTCACTTCAAAAACACTGTGTCAATATAGGTTTAAAATGCAGGCCAATATTTTAGGCATCTAGTTGTAAGGTGAGGCTCATCTTTCGGTGAATACAACGTCCAGACTGACTATCATTAGAATATCTTGCATGCTGCATCTCTACAGTGTTTCTCTAGACCTTTACTTCAATTATAATCTGCTGGCATTATTTGAAAACGGGTCTCAAACTGTCAATACTTTTTACAATTATATTGTCCTCTATTTTTCCAATGAACATCACCATTAAAAGCAATATCATGCAAATTGGTGATTTGTTTTAATAGCTGTTTTTTAAAATATATTGCACATGTTATAAGTTTAGAATACTTGGCATATAGCACACAACTCATGCTCTACTTTTATAATGCTTATATTAGGATTTTTGGGGTTGGGGTTTCAAGGACTGGTTTGGAGCTTGACAGCTCTATCCTCCATTAATTGTAATTGCATGGAAAAAACAATCAGTACATTTTTCAAAATCTCCTTTAGTGGTCCATGGAAGAAAGTCACGATGACGAATGAAAAATTTTTTTTTCTTTTTTTTGACTAAATGTTTGTTTAAAGATATCACATAACAGATGCACTATGGTGTGCCTATTAATTTTTATATTTTAGACCTGTCGGGATGGTTTTCGCGGGAAATTTTGCTCATACGTCACTCGCCCGTGCATGTCTGGTCATGTGCGAAACCAGAGAACAAAATTTTCTAAAAACTTTGACGAGTTTATGGTTTGAGCGGCATTAGGTTAGTTGTCACAACGAGCCAGAAAGATTAATAGAACAATATAAGTCTCCGACCTCTGGGGAATCACCCTGAAAAAAAAAAAAAACAAGAGAGTGTCGACAAAAAGACAATGCGACAGTGCTCGTAATAAACCAGAATCAACGCTGGCTTGACTTTTTTGGAAATGACGCCAATTCAGGGATTTGAAATGCTGTAAAAGTGACACGAAGACACATTTTTATTACTCAACAGGTGAGGTATTTTACTGCACTGCATTTTCTGTAAAAACAAGATGGTATAACTATCTTCAGGAGAAGCATACACTATTAAACAATTAATTACACTATTAAAACAAACACCTCATAATTTCAGTCATTTAATCAATGCAACTGACATCGGGTGGCATGCATTTTAACATTAGTTAACTACCTAAGTAATATGAACTAAGAATTAACAATAATGAACAATAGTTCTAAAGCATTTATTAATCATATTAATTTAAAAATGTACTAATACATTATTAAAATAGTAAAGGGTTCTATATGTTAACATTAGTTAACACACTGTGAATTAACATGAACAAACAATGAACAGCTGTATTTTTATTAACAAAGATTAACACATAGTGTAACAAATGTATTGCTCGTTGGTATTTCATGTTAGCTAATGAACCTTTTAAAAATAGTCTAACTTTAAACACGATAGTTTCTTTTGAGGACAGCAGATGGCAGACTTGAGCCAAGCCTGTGACTTAAACCATTGGTTTTGGCATGTAGAACAAAACAGTGCTCGCCTTTCTCCAAAACAAACAGCTTTGTTATCATTTTTGGAAGGGATATTCATATTTTTTTCCATTTTCTTTTGAAGTTACTGTTGAAATGGTTAATTTAGCTCAGTTTCTGGGTTTACTGCTGTGTGTTACTGTAAGGAGTGTTTTGCTGGTTTGCATCCTCTGGCTGTTCCTGCAGCTTCATATACTGTATATACATGTAAAGAAGTACAGTATACAGTACTAACAAAACAGCGCTACATTGTTGTCACAAGACCTCACTATAGCCTATGTTGCATGTTTAATTCAGTGATTGGCATAAAATCATCTCAGAAATGGTTATTTTGCATTTTTAATCTAATTTTGTGTAAAACTCTTACCTTTTGGCAGTCTGAAATAGTCAAGAAAGAGATCAAATAAAAAAAGAGAATAGTGGTTAACTGTCTAGTTGAACACATTGCATTGTGGGATACTGTTCTGAGCCGTGTGCAAATAATAGTGATATCAATCCTGTGAGCTACGTTTTAGTGTTTTAAAAGTTCATGAATGTTGGTCAAAAGCTTAAAAATATGAAGTTTACAAAAGACTGGTATGGTATCTACACATAAGTGGTTCAAGCTGAATTCATTTCAGGAGGTTTAGAACAAACCAGCATGTTGAAGAAACATCTATACGGTATTGCCTTTCAAGATCCTAAGAAATGTTTGTGTTTTGTAGTAGTGAGTTAGAGAGATATTGAAACAGAGAAAGAAACGGAAAGAGGCGTGTCAGATCATTATCCCATTCCTATACATTTAACCAAGCCAATTAAAAATAATGAGATTCTTAATGAACTCTCCTCATCACTCTTTAACTTTCCTGTCAGTCTAAAACCCTTTCAATTACTTTAGGCTCCTTCAGCCTTTCACTCGTGTGTTTAACCTGAAGAGTCCTTCACTGTTTCACACACACACACCTGATCGCTCTTCAGATGGTGAGTCTGTGAAGTGTTTCTGTCTGGATGTTTTTGTTCTTTTAGTTGGGACATCTCACTTCACAAGAGCTATGGGTATTGCTCTCTATTTTCACTTTACTCTGTGTTCCTATGATTTGTAAAAAACCATAAAGCAGTCCTGCCTGCAATATATCTGCTGCGGTATAGCGTTAACGTGATGCTAAACTCACAATGTGATACTCATATAATATGCAAATATTGGGTTACATTTTTGGTTATATTGGACTGTATCAATACTTGAATGACAAAAAAAAGTACATTTCTCTTCATATTGGGTTTTCTTTTTCATATTGGCTTGTTGCAAAAATATGGAAGCCCATTTCTACCACTTCAGGGAAAAAAACATGTTCATACATGGTCAATCGTAATTATGGCATAAAAAGCGATAATTTTGACATGAACTACAAAAAAAGTTGGAATGATGGCATTCTAAGTCGTAATTATAAGATAAAATAATGAGATAAAAAGTCATAAATATGACTAAATTAAAAATGTCATAATGTCATAAATGACACTTTCAACTTATGTCATAAATACGACTTAGTTTCTAAATTTTTACATGATTCTCATTTAAGTCGGAAGGATGGCATTCTAAGTCATAATTCTAATTTAAAAAGTAAAAAATAATGTGATAAAACTATAAATATGACAAAAAATAGTTAATAGTTTCTCAAAATTTTGACATAAAAGTCATTTATGAGATGGAAAAAGTCTGAATTATGGCATTCTAAGTCATAATTATAAGATAAAAGTCAAAAGAGTTAAATATAAAGAAATAAATCACAAAAAGTAAACTTATCTTAATTAAGACTAATCATGATTTGTCAATTTCAACTTTTTATGTCATAAACTTTTGACAAATGTTATAATAATGAGATAAAGTCATAAATATGATTATGACTAATTATGACTTTTTTGTCAATTTCTTTTAAATTTCTTGTAAATTTTATGACTTTTTGACTTATGTGATGTCATAATGATTTAACAAAGCATGATTTTTTTATAGGGCAATATTAGAAGGAAAGATAATCAGCCACTGTGAGATCTAAAATGTGCAGAAGGAGGCTCAAATATTCCCCATTAACGCTTCCAATGACATCAAGTTATGGTATTTAACAGATGTAGAAAGCTGGCTTTGGTTTAATGCTCAGTAATTGAGATTCGACTGCAGTGGCACACACTTCTGCTCGACATCGCTTTGGTTTTGCAGTGGTTGGCATCTTCTTCTTCTGTGTTTCATTGACCTGCCACGCCATTGCCAGTGTTTGCTTTAGGTATAATGAGTGTGTGGTCGTAAACGTGGCAGAGATCTGTGTGTGTGGCTTGGCAACGCTGAGACTAAATCTCTCGAGCTCGCAGAGGGCAGCCTGTGATTTTCTCCATCGGTTTGGCATCACTTATGCAAAGTTGTCATTACCTTATTTTAGCTACTGTTGCTGTTTAGATGTCAAATGCACTTCTTACAACTTCATTTTGAAATGTAAGGTCGAAATCTCACGAGGGAACTGATGTATATTTACTAGTGATTGACTCATGCAAGCAAACATGTTCTTTATTTTTAAAAAAAAAAAATTTTTATTGCTCATTGTAAGTGCAATATCTATAAAATGACTATCCGGTAATCACAAATGAATTGTGGGAACCCTGTTTTTAGCTCACAGCTTCAGTCACTAACTAGTCTAGTCTCCCTACAGGTGGTCCATGTTCTTATTATCGAGAGAGAAAAAAGAAGAAAAAAGCTCCAAACTGGGAGGCACTATAGTCAGACCCTCGGATAAGACTGGGAGGACGGTCACCATGGAAACAATGTTCCTCTTCTTTATTCCGTTGTGCGTAATCTGTATTCCTGAGACAGACTGGAGAATTGAGCCGTGCCTCCCTTTCTCTGCTCTGTCAGTAATGGAGTGGTACAAGCTTTTTTTTGCTATTTTGAAGCTGTTTTTATTGCCATCTGATTGGGCTCAAGATTTCGTATAGTCCCCCTGTGGTGAAAATCAAGCTTTTAATGTTGTTTTATGTAAATGTGGTGTTTTTATATGCTTTAAAACAAACCATTTTCAAAGTCAGCAGCATTGCTGAGTATTTTCTCTTTAAAACTGCAGTGAACTCAAAAACGCAGTTTGAAATCGCTGGTGTTTCTGACGTCACAAACTACCTTGTAACCAATCAGGTGAACGTGTGAATGTCAACGAGTGGATCTCTGAGCTGAGTGAGTGAGTGGAGGCGGGGCTAATTTGCATATTTATAGAACCAGGTATACTAAATGAGACAAGAGTTGTTTTTCCTGTGGTTTTAACCCTTTGTCTGTTACCGTAAAACTTCAAATAATAGCCCGGGCTTTTATTTTCCCAAATCGCCGAACTGCACCGGCTTGTATTTGAGACAGGCGTCTATATGAGACAGGCCTTTATAATTTAGTGTTGAGATGTTGTTCATTGAGATGTTGTTCCTAGAGTCTCTAATCTCTAAAAATCTCCAAATGCTCCACGTGTCAATAGACCAATTTTCAGTTGGTAAACATAGTGACGTTTTTTTGTGGGCGGAGCTTAGGTGGAGGCAGAACGATCCCTCTGGCCGCTTCACTAATGTTAGTTTGCAAGTTTTGTTAGTTCGTTTTTTAACAATGACTGGAGAAAATCCTATTTTATCTCAATGTGCAAGGTCATTCACTGTCCAGGACCGCGATTGTTATTTGCAAAAGTTAATTTTAACGGACGGACCCAGATTGGCCGACCACACGCTCACTCAATGGATGGACGATCTGACAGGATTAACGCAAACTCTAAATTACCTCCGGTTAAGTGGCCGGATTTCTACACCTACCCAGTGGAAAAAGAGGGCATATAAATCTTTAGATGCCTATAACTATGTGCTGAATGGTCACATACAAGACTTGTGTGGTACGATCCGCAGTTCTGCCTAGCCAGCGCCAAGAAGACGTGACATTACGGTATAATTTTAAATATTATAAATAATATATAACATGTAAATATTTTCTAGAAATAAAAATTCCAGATACAGCATATTCATTTTTCATCGATTCTTGCACCCAACAACACAACAAGATGACATTTAATAACAATAATAATAATTTAAGCACCTATTATGTAGCCAAATCTGTGCTGGTTTGTGTTAGCCGTCTCCAGTTTTCCGTTCGTTTTGCCACCAGCTAACGCTGTGACGTAACTGTGACGTAGGCTCGAAATTGGTCAATAGATTTTGATTAATATGCGCGAGGGAGAGAGATCAAGACAGCGCTCGTGTTGTTTGAAGACGTGAGAGGGCGCGCTCTCTCTCTCGCGCGCGCGCTCTCTCTGCTCGTTTGCGCCCTGTCAAGAGCAGCAGTTATTCTATTCTACATCATTCACCGATCAAAAAAGGCTTTGGCGGCCGCCAAAAAGCGGACGATGCGACGGGTTTTAGAGGATTAAATACAACCCGAAACTAAAAAACAGACCCGGCCTCTATTTGAGACCGGCCTTTATTTACCCAAACCTGTCGACACACCAGGCGTGTAAAAGAGACAGGCGTCTATTTGGGGCTCGGCTATTATTTGAAGTTTTACGGTATATGGATTACGATCGAGGATTACCCTTAATTACCCTCATTTTATGAATTTAGTTGTAATTAAAACATTTTTTTTTATTTTATTAAAATTGTATGAAATAAACAGCTTGTAAACATACTTTATCACCAGAAGAAAATTAAATAAACCGTTTAACATTAAAAGTATTATGCAATCATTTAAAGCAGCATTATGTTACTTTTGAACTTTTGCTCTCGGGGTCCCCCTACAGTTCGGAAACAGTATTGTCTTCTACTACTGTCGTGAAATCTGTCATGGTTACACCAGGGGATACACGCGTGCATTTGTTGACAAGCCGATCCCCCGAACTCTGAAGAAGTTCTCAGACTGAGAGGAGTTGGGCAGACTGCCAGCGTTGCGAGTGAAATGTCATCATCCCAGGTACATTGGCATATATTTCAGCATGTCATATGAATATAGTTTCATGGGCTTTATTTTTTTCAAAAGCCAAAAGATCGCGTAGCTCACGTTTACATGCCAGCGTCTTTATAGTAACCTATTATTGGCTACTGTTTTACATAATGGAAATGCTAATTAAATTCAATGTTTGTGTGGTAGGTAATAGCTATCTTCAATATTATAATATCAAGCTACCATAGATGAATCTGAAAAATCGATTTGCATTATAGCCTGAGGCAAGACACTTTCACACCAGAAAAATAAATAAACAAACATAACTATCAGCCTGCAGACATTAGGATAGTTACCCTGAACGATTATTTTGTCCGTCTAATCATGCATTATTTACTTGCAAGAATGTAATGTAGCCCCTACCAAACTTGTACACGCCGTTTAGACATAGGCTTACTTATGATTAGGGATGTCCCGATCCGATCACGCGATCGGAAATCGGGCCCGATCACGTGGTTTCAGACTCGATCGGAATCGGACGTTACCTCCCGATCAGGACTCGGATATATGTACATTAGGGGTGTAACGGTACATCTACTCGTAATTGAACCATTTCGGTACGAGGCTTCCGGTTCGGTACGCATACAAACCGAACGATTCCTAGGACCATTTTTCCTGACGACAAAATCCGCGCTGGCGCGATCACCACAACGTTGCGCAACATCAAATGGCAAACGTAATGAAAGCGGAACGAAACTGCGCTACTTATTATTATTGTGCTTAACGGACCATTTATCAGTTTGGACCAGCAACATCTGTGCAGCGCGAAATCAAGCGACACTGTGCTAAGAGATCCAGTGAAGAAAACATTTGAATTCGCCACTGAAGTAATAACATTGCTGCGAGATCTAAGTTAGTGAGAAGCATTCACATTTCTCCGTTATTAACCTAGATCTCTATTAGATCAAACAGCGCTGACTTGGGAACCAGGATAAACATTGTGCCGTGAATGAACATGGATTTAATGTTGCACTTCAAAACTCAAATATAAATATATATTTAAATGTTATTTTTAATGTGATTACCAAAACATTATTTGTTCATCCTTCAAAGATTACCCCCATTTATAAACCTGAAAGTTTCAAGATGTAGGAAAACTCAAACTTATTTAAAAATATTTTTTCTTTTAATAAATAGGAAGTGTCTCTGGCATTTCTTTATTTTTGCTGTATCGTATCGAACCGAACCGTGAATTTTGTGAACTGTTACACCCCTAATGTATATATATTTTCATTTTTTTAATACACTTTTAAAACACTTTTTATTTTTTGTTTACATGCCTGCCGGGTATTTTAAGTTGAGGTGCTATTTGTTTTTATATTAGACTCTTTCCTATATTTACTGTTGCACTAAAGGCCAAAAGTGAAGAATTTATGTTATTTATTACTTGATTGTTCAAGCTACCTCATAGAAGTGCTCTATTTGTTAACAGAGTTGTTTAATGTTAAAATAAGGTGAATTAAATAAAAAATAAGGAACATCCTAGATCTGTTTTTTCGCTCTTCTTTATTTTTTTTTATGTTTTATATAAGTATCGGATCGGGACTCGGTATCGGTAGATACTCAAAATCAAATGACTCGGACTCGGACTCGAGGGCAAAAAAACCTGATCGGGACATCCCTACTTATGATTTGAATTTTTTGACGGCCAGCATCGGTCGGGCACGCGCCCTCCTCGTCCTTTAGCTCACGCCAGCGAGCAAACGCTGGATCAATATTGATCCTCGTCCAGTCTTTTATTTTGTCACTCTCCCTTTTTCTCTTTCTACTGTCCTTCCACCGACAAAACCTTTGGCTTCTTGGTTTTACTTGCTGCTTCGGCCATGACAACAACAGACAGAGGAAAAAAAGAAAAGAAAAAACGCTCGTTGGGCTCTCACGTCAGAATTTGAGGAAGTGGGGGGTGGTGGGTGGGGGAAGTGAGGTATGCCGTAAAGCAGTCGAATTTTGTAGTTCTTTTTGTGGTCGGGTTCCTACCCGCACCCCGAAGTTACAAAGTGCCAGTAAAAGCGATACAGACACCGTCAGGCTATGGCAGACCTGTCATTCAACCTATTGTAAGTCAATGTACCATGTCAAGGGTTTTGGAAAAATATTATAAAGGTTGAAGAAGCTACATAGTGCTGCTTTAAGACATTTCTCCTTAGAACATTTATAGTTCTGTATTGAACCACAGTCAGCCAGAAATTGCTAGCACATTTCACAAATAATTATAAAGACACTTCAAATAACTCATTGAATTAATCACAAAATTTTGGATAAAGACTGAAATAGTATTTTCTTGTAAATTTCAAAACTTTGAAAAATAATTTTTACAGTGTATGTCCATGTTTTTTTTTTATGACATTCAGTGCTGTTTTTTTTAAAAATCTTTAACATGTTGACCTGTTTTGTTCCAGCAGGGTAAAGGCTCCGATATACTTCAAACGAAATTGAAGAAAGAACTGATGTGACGAAGTTCATTTGGAGTTCGATTTGGTACTTCGAAACAGCTTGGCAATGCGAACTTTCCGGAAAAGTTTGCTCCGGCTGGTAAACACCATCATACTACCACTGGTTCCCGACAGCCGATTACATAAAATAGGTATGTGTGTGCTGAGGCTCCTCCATCTTTCACATCCATATCTCCTCTGGGTCACTTCTTCAGTTCAATCCGTCAAGGTCAGACGTCTGCGAGTAAAACACGAACACACTGGAGAGTCGCTTTATGGTAGAAAATGAAGTACTTCTGATGAAATGAAGCACTGACACTGTTTTCATGTTTAATACGGAAAAGCTGCTTGACAATCTATTGTATAAAGTGCTATAAATAAGTGTCGAATTGCAGAGCCTGTGCAAGCATATCCACGTTTTCAAATTTTTGTTGTGTTACTGAGATGGCAGCGTGGAGCACATATTAAACGTGGATCTCAGCTGTGGGCGGCGTCACATGTTCGCTAACAGTGTATCGCTGGTCACTTACCTCGAACTTCGTTTTACCTCAAAGACAAGAATGAAAAAGACCTTCGCTGTGAGTATATCGGGGACCTAAAGCTAAGGATAGTGGATAGTGAGTCTAGTGAGTCTAGTATGATATTCTTTTTGGAAAAATGTCTCGTATCAGCATATACTTCATTAGGTCAGGTTTTAGGCTTTTGGGCTTTTTTAAATTTTTTTATTGCTTTTAGGCTTTTTTGGAATTTCCTCAATCGTTTGTCATAAATTGGTATTCTTACTGCATGGGCAGTTTTTTTGTACAGTGCTCCAAGCAGTCTTTCTTTATCATTGTCACTTCAAATGTCCATTGATAGATTACAGAGCTCATATTAGTGTCAGATTGGTGTATTTTTCACAATATCTCTTCTTTTCTCATCCATAAGTATGAATGGGGGCATAGGAATGTTGCCAGGGGCGATGGAGCCATGCTTGCCACTGAGGAATCCTGGGAATGTTTCCTCTAATCAGCCGAGAATGGCATACAAAGAGTCTCTTTTCCTCTCCTCTTAAGCCCTTAAGGCAGAGAAACCATTTTCAAGGATTTTGTGGGTATTGTGTGTGTGTCCTGAGTGCTCTGAAAGACGAGAATGTGTTTGGGAAGTTTAAGCTGTTTTGAAACGCTCAAAGATGGAGTTTATCCTCATGGCTACAGCGATCAGAGAATTCCATGAACTGGAATACCTTTAATTCAGGATCTATTGCACCCTGAAAAACAGTTTTTTAGTTAATACACGTATCAAGTTCTGCTTCATGCGCTATAATGTGTTTACACTGGAAATTAATATGTGCCTACGCCAGCTTTCATTGGAGCTTTAAAGGGATAGTTCACCCTAAAATGAAAATTAAGTCATCGTTTACTCACCCTGGTGTTGTTCTAAAGCCCTTCTTTCTTTTGTGGACCACGAAAGGAGAATGAAAAATCATTTCCCACTCGCACTCGATGCAGTTAATAGACTTTTTTAAAAAGACGCGAAGCTATCACAGAATGACCATGCCTTATTTTCTTGACCTTGTCCGTTGGTCTTCTTTGCACATGGGCACGTTAGTGAGAAATCAAGATGAATAAAAAAGCAACATGAAATACAACCCATGTACCTTTCTCTCTGAGGTGAATATATCTGTTGTGTTCGGCGTAAGTTATTTCATATTTCATGTTGGATAAGGTCAGGATTATTCATTAAAGGAACCGTATGTAAGAAATGTATTTCAATTAATCATAAAATGGCCCTGATATGTCACTAGACATTAAGAAATCATGTTCATTTCAAATACTTATATCACTGACAACAGTAGTCCGGCCAGGATATTGTCATTTAAAAAGTGAAGTTGCAGCCCTCAACTGATGTTGATGTTGTCATGTTGTGTTTTGGTCTGATGCTCCACCCTCCACCGATCCACCAATCACGAAGTTAGTAGTGTTACGGCATCCGGGTTGCCAGCTCTGCTCTAGTTCCCACATCTGCAGCTACAAACGTGTCGGATAAAAAATATCTAACGTTACGAATCCAAAAAAACCTTGTTATGATTCCGAAATACTTTTTGACAAAGTCCGACATAAAACAAGGATTTGTATAGGAGATGCCTTTGAAAGATGGAGACGGCTGAAAACAGAGAAGAATTTGAAGACAGACGCCAACGTTGCTAATTTTCTCCAGCCTATCTGGCAACCTTGAGTCAGGGGGAAGGGGAAGGGGATACTCCGCTCTACAGTCATTTGAAAGTGATTGCAGTACTAGTTTTGGCCACAATCTTACATACAGGTCCTTTAAATAATAGGCCACATTCAATTTCGGTTTGTTTATCATCAAACCCTATTGTATCCCTCTAGAACACTTAAAATATATGGCATATGTCGCATCGGACCATTCTGTGATACTTTTACAGTACATCTTTTTAATAGCTTGATGTTGGTCTCTATTGCAATTATTTGGACGAGTGCGAGCGGGACAATTTTTAAAAATGTTCTCCTTTTGTGGCTTGAAAAAGAAAAAGGACATAGGGCATTAGAGCAACACCAGGGTGAGCCTAAATGATCACTTGATAACACTATCCCTTTAAGGGAACATTCCGTTTTATAGTTTTGCAAACATAAATGGAACTTTACTTTTGAATGTTCTCTAAATGTTCTGAAAACAAGTAGTAATTTAAAAAATTTTTTTTTTTTTTTATGAAAAACACAGATGAATGCCCTGTAAAACGTTTCAGGACAAACATTCTATGAAGGATGTATAAATAATGTTTTTGTGCTAACAGTTTGAGAACATTATTAAAGGCCAGATAACTTTAAATTAACATTTAATTAATGTTACTGGAAGAACATTTGCTCATAACATTGAGAGAATTAGCCAAAGTTCTGAGAACATAACATGTTAGCTGGGACAACAGGATGAAAATGATATCAAAATATACATTTTTGGGGTGAACCATTCCTTTACAGAGATTGAAGGCTCATCATCACACCATAACTATATTTGCCTCCACATCAACGGATGTTAATGTTATGTTTATTCCAAATTTGTGCTGCGGTTACGTTCTGTGATCATACTTGCAGTGCTTCAGTTTTTCAGTTTTAGTTTTATTGTCTGTCAATGTTTTTATCATTCATCAGTTGGACAAAAATCACTCTGAAAATGATTACAGCAATATCTTTTCTCTGCCTTTATCTCTATCGTTGTGCTGTGCACTTCAATATTATCTTACAGTTAGAATAATTTTAAAACCTGGTTATAGTTAGACACCTGATAGCTATTTTATTTTAGATAGCTAGATGCATATTTTTGTAAAGGTTCATTTAAAATCCATGTGATTCTCAAAGTGCTCAATCAATCAGGGAGCATTCTAACCGTTTATCTCCAATAATCAGACAGAAAAATCACAGACAATGCCTTGTGATTGAGCTCAGTAAATGAAATCCTTCATAAATACTCTTGTGATAACACAATAGAGCGAGACCACACACATCTGTCCTCGGGGAATGTCGGCGTCTGTGTCATGGCACTGGTTTATCTGCTCGATCACTCTGAGAGAGAGAGAGAGAGAGAAAGTCTGAGATAATGAAACCATGTCTGTGAATATGATTGATGATCAGTAGAAATGTGAAATCTGAGCATGCTCTGCACGTCTCTCTTCACTCACGAGATAAACCACAGAGTGACAGGACAAGAGACAAATAAAAGCGCTAAAGGAAGGAAACAAGATGGAATGTTCTCTGATCCTTCTAAAATGAGTTTTACTTTTTAATGCATGTTCCTCATTTTATTGTGCACGATTAATTGGAAACTGTTATGCTAAATTAAAAAAGATAGTCTTCGTAATCTATTCAGTTGACATTGACAGACATCCCATTCCCTTTTTGCCACACTGTGTATCTTAATCGGCATTTTAGTTTGGAATTATTTTATTCATAATGATTATCTTTGTGAATGATTATCTAATTTGCTGAATTTGAGTTATGTACACTACCATTTAAAAGTTTGGGGTCAAAAAGATTTTTTTGTTTTAAAGAAATGAATACTTTTATTTTACAAGGATGCATTAAATTGATCAAACATGACAGTAATCATTTAATATTAACAATAAGAATTTTTAACATTTATAATAATTGGAAATGTTTCTTGAGCAGCAAATCATCATATTGGAATGATTTCTGAAGGATCATGTGACACTGAAGACTGGAGTAATGAAATGAAAATTCAGCTTTTTAATTACATTTTAAAATATATTACTATAGAAAACATTTTAATATTTTAATATTTAAATTTTTTATATATCACAATATTACCGGTTTAAAAGCAGTCTGGCTGAGCATGAGATACTTCTTGCAAAAACATTCAAAAAAATTCTGTCCTCAAGCTTTTCAAGGTTGTTTTTTTTATATTTTATTTTTTTATCATTTTTCTCCGTTAGCCAACACGTGATCTTTCTGATCTCTGGCTTTCTAATATAAATCATCTTTTGTTTCTGAGTATATACACACTCTGCTATAGCAAAACCAACATAATACATAGAAAAAGTGTTTTTATTCTTCAGGACGCTCCATCATGGAGGCCGCCATGTTAAAATCACGTGATCAGCTGTGTGTTTCAGATCCACAAAGTTAAAAAACAAACTTTAGTTGAACCTCAAACGTTGACATTTTCCAGGGAACATGTTGTGCTGCGGTCAGGTAGACCTCATGGCTCCTGCAGATGCTGAAGCCGTTGTACTGGCCATTTAAATGAATAAGAGTTACTGAGATTCTGAATTAGATTATAGTAGAATGTGCTTAAGGTCGCCACACAGCTGGTGCATATGTCATTATCTTCACCTGGTTTTGCTGCACGTACACACATACACACACACATACACACACAGAGATGTTTAATGTCATTAAGGCCACTCACATTGTGAAGAATGGAAAAATACAGTGTTTTTCACACTCAAATGATGGAATTATTTGCTCATAAAGGCAGATTTCCCCACTGACCGCGTCTCCAACATCTGCTATCCATTATGCACGCCCTCTCTCTGACTCTCTCTCTCTATCTGTGTGTCTGTTATTCTTTCGTCTTATCTCTGCACTCTTTCCTCATGACACGATCAGCAGATGAAGAGCGTCTCTGTGTCCTTTCCTTTCCTTCCAAGTCTCCCTCTCTCTGTGATGTACCGTCTCCAAAGCAATGATTGTTTATTTCTATTTCATCTTCTTCTTTTCTTCTCATGTCCTTATTGTGCCCCTCTCATCTTTTGTTCTTTCAGTGCATGAACGTTGTGTCGGAGGTTGATGTTTTTCAGCCTTATCTGCGTTTGGATTCTGGAAGCTGTGCACACAAACACACTTCCAGTTTTCATTTCCTTATAAGTGTTAGTGTCTGTGTCACCCTTTATCCTCAGCTGAATAAAATCATCCATCGTTTTTTTTTTCTTTTTTTTTGGAAAGCACATTAATTAAGCTGCCTACTGTTTGCTGTACAGCCTTCAAGAACACACTTACATGCATAGCCTAGTTCACCCAAAAAATCTCTAATTTACCCTGATGTGGAGGACTTTCTTTCTTCAGATAAACACAAATGAAGATTTTTAGGAAAATAATCAATCTCTGTGAATCCAAATAATGTTAATGGCTGCCGCTCAGTTGACGTTTGAAAAAAACACATTGCGATTAGTTCAACAGTTTGATCTCAGTGGATGAATCAATGTCTTCTGAACCTGAGGTGTTGTGTAAGAAAAATGCTAACATTTTAAACTTTTTTTTTTTTTTTTTACTATAAATTACTGGTCTACTATCATATGAGCGTTCATGAGAGAGACTTTGTGACACATGACATAAGTGCATTTGTAAAGTTTGCGAGAATAGGCGTCCCTCTGCTTCCACCATACTTCTCTCGTGAACTTCACAACACACTTACGTTCAAGCTGAATTTGTGAACGCGACAGTTGGCCAGAACTGATGTGTGATGATACACTTTGCTCATGAGATACATGATATTGGGTTCATGACTGTATTGATACATGACTGTAAAAATGTTTTATTTGACTGAAAGTGCATTTTGAAAAGTTTGAACTAATCTAGGGCTGTCACTAACGATTATTTTGGTAATTTAGTAATTGGCCAATTATTTTGACGATTGGTAATAAAAATAGACCTAAGTACATATAATAACAATGAGACATTAATAAGTATCAATAGTAAGTAATTTTATGGTTTTATTGAACGATAGCCTACTTAAAATACATAATGCAATACACATA